>JASBWV010000022.1:0-412757 GCA_030039215.1 Naganishia onofrii | reverse complement strand
CTAACCCTAACCCTAACCCTAACCCTAACCCTAACCCTAACCCTAACCCTAACCCTAAATCTAACCCTAACCCTCTAACCCTAACCCTAACCCTAACCCTAACCCCTAACCCTAAGCGGGATCCTCAATTCGGCCGGACACGCCGAAGTCTGCACGAAAGGCACGAAGTGGACTATCGCGCGTCACGAGCAAGTCAAGTACGCAATCAAGCGGGCTTTAGAGACAGCCGAGGGTGTCCAAGTAAGATTGGAGCCTTTCATCGCCGA
This sequence comes from Naganishia onofrii, assembly GCA_030039215.1. Classification (NCBI taxonomy): domain Eukaryota; kingdom Fungi; phylum Basidiomycota; class Tremellomycetes; order Filobasidiales; family Filobasidiaceae; genus Naganishia; species Naganishia onofrii. The sequence continues at coordinate 412,491 of JASBWV010000022.1, read as the reverse complement.
CACCAACCGCCGGAACGATCTCCGAGTCACCGGTTCAGAAGCTTCAGGTTTATCAAACCACGAGTACGACATTACCGTTGTCTCGCTCGCCTGCCGAGATGCAGTGGCGACCTCAATTCCGCCTCATATTCAAACAACTAAACCTGCGGAAAAGGGTCACGCACTCATCAAGAAGTTCCTTGACTCGAAGGCTGCCGAAAAGCGAAGACGTCTACCGACCAACAACATCCCATTCACTCCTCTGGTCTTTACCGTGGGAGGGATAATGGATGAAGACACAGCCAAGTGCTTGAAAGCGTGGCAACAATCGGTAACACCTTCAGTGTTTTCGACACTTTGTCAGAGCTTGTCTCTTATCTTATTGAGAGCCAAGGCGAAGAGCTTTGTTCTCTAAATACGACTAGCTTCCACTCTCGATAGCACTGTTCGCTATCCTCAAGTTTAGTCTTCTGGGTAAAACGACTAGAAAATATAGATTTTCCTTGCTCCTCAATCTCCTTAGAAAATAGTTCAATCGACTTAGTGCTTTTACCCTGTTGTATGATTAATGTAGAACCCTATGGCCTAACCCTACCCTAACCCTAACCCCAAAATTTGGATCCGAGAATTTGGGGATGGCGAAGTCGAAGCTTGGACACCGCGGTTCGAATACCACTGGTCGGTCTATGAGCTGCTGGGCCATGCCGACTACAACTTCAGGTAAGAAGCGTGTGCTTGACACTGAGGTGATTTGAATGTTAAATAAGATAAAGATGTCTGATCGCTGCGTCTGCTGCCAAAGGTCGTCTCTCCGACGAGACAATGTTAGCAAACAACAAATCGAACACTTTTATGACGGGTTGAACCCAGACAAGCGGAAGCGCTTTCCTGGCTACCCGTTGCTTAAGTGTCCCCCGGTACAACAAGCGGTTGGGCGAGGAAGGGGCCGACCGCGGAAGACTGGATTGGTGACAACTGAAAGAAGGGTGGTGGACGGACAGCACACCGCGCTCTACAGGATCCTGACGCAACCGCACCTTTGACATTCGACGAGTGGTTAGAACACATTTTGGTCCGCGAAGTGGGACTACGTTTGATTCTGGGCGACATGCAATTCAATACCACTGCGACTTCGGCAATCAGGAGAGGTCTAGGCTGTGCAGAAATCAGGCTGGAAGAACCGACAACCGTTGCATGTTCGGCCGCCAAGTGAGGAATAATTTGGGCAAAAAGGCAAAAACACAGACGACACCAGGACTCGAACCTGGGCGGGCAGAGCCCAATTGATTTCTAATCAATCACTATAACCACTCAGTCATGCCATCATTGTATGAGTCAGCAAGCGGTCAAAAAGACAGGGCATTCAAGACACAGAGATTCAGACTTCATTCATTATTTCTTACTATAATTCACAAAAAGAAAGAATCGCCGGAGGCGTCCTAGGGCCGTGGCCTTTGCAATTTAAACCGATACAAAGGGAAGTATTTGGGAAGTAACTCTCCAGCCAGATTCGATACTTCCCGCAGTGCTTCCCAGGCTGTGGTTTAACGCTTGGAACTCGCCAAAAAGCGGGGCTTCCGTGAAACAAGCCCCTCGGTTATTGTAGCCCGAAGACTGCGCCGGGCGGCAGTACTATAACGTCACAGCTGAGGCTTTACAATGACAGGCCACATACCACAACGGCTAATATGCGCTTTCTTGTTGTATTTTGCTATCGGGCACGGCCCACGGTTCGATTCTCCCACCCGCCATTTTTTTCAGCAATGGCCATGACCGGACCGTCTTTCTTTCTTCTTTTCATCACACAGTTAAGTTGTGAGGCGTTGGACAGTCAGCGTTGTTCGCACTACCGATGGCGGAAGAAATGAATTCTCATCACACAGGTCTACACACACCGTCGTCTGTAATGTGATGGCTGCGCCGGTCGGAAGACTGGACGTTTTGCGACTGCGTTCTCACTCGTGTCTCTTGTACATGCGACTCGAGATATGCTATAGATGTTCAGTCCCTTCACCAAACCTGACCAAGCCCGGCTCGAAAGTTGCTTGTAATGGTGCTCTAATAGGTCTACGTTAGAGCGAGAGTCTGTCTGTTCGTGTCATTCACATCTCACCTCACTAACACGAAAAAGGTCGTCCTCATGAAGAAATGTTTCGGTGTCATTCACATCATAGGCGCCAAACCCGCCTGACTGACTACATCCTATAGAAAACCTTCTTCCTGATTCTGTCAGTTCTCTTCAGACTCTCTATAGGAACCTCTCGGCGAATTTCTCGTTCCTTCGCCAGCATCCCCCTTTCCAGTCACACTTCATTCCTGCGCTCCATCAGGTTACCCCAGACGGTATACTCGTTTGGCTCCTGTATCACCAAACGATCCAGCTCCGTACCGGCAACGATGCATCGCAAAACATCACTTTCTTCTCGGGATCCTTCTCGTGCCCGAATATGTCCTCGCCAGCATGCATTTGCAACAGCTCTTCTGTAATCTTACCTTGCAAGTGTATCTGCCGGATCATCATCTGCATAATCACTTCCGTAGTTCATATGTAGAGGACAAACTTCCCGTTCCACCAACAATAGTGACGACATGCTTGCCATTTAGTTACGTTTCCGGATTACGTGCAGTCAGTGAAGACCTACGTTCTGTTTCCCATACTTCTCCAGTTCATTGTAACGATCCGTCCCTCTGATGCACCATGTCTTTCACACCTTGACCCTCTTTGTTCTGATTCTGCGCTTCCGCGCTTTCTTCTCTTCGTCTCGCCTGCCTACTCTCGCCGCGTTTCCTCGCCTTCCCGTAACCCACTATTTGCGCACACCAAATGCGCATCATGTGCACATTCTGTGCGCAACTTGTGCTCACAGTATGAACATTCTGCACACATCTTGTACGCAACATTCGTCTCTGCAAACTGGTATCAGTGTCTTCGTTCGTGGCGAACGACCTCGCCTTAGGCAAGATATAACTATATGAACCAGCCCTTTTGGCTTTGAGTTGTGACCCGTATATAGTTCAATGACTTACGCAAATTAGATCAAGATTTTCCATCACTACCCTTCAATTACGACTTAGGATTAGCTACCCTTTCCAGTAAGAGTTAGTTAGAAGTCTTTGGCAGTCAGCAAGACATGTCTTTGGCAGTCAGCAAGACAGGTGAGTATTAAATAACAACTGTGTAGAATCCGGACAGGCTCGTTGCTTGCCGCGAAGCTCTAAAATTACAAGTTCTGACTTATTTGTACCTGTGATTTTTGATCGTAAATATCAAAAATATTACAAGTCAGATTAAGCGCGTAAAAAGCAAATCGCTGGTACTCAACGCCCTTGACGGAACCGCCCATCTAACCAGCTCCAGGAATTGGACGTCCTCTATGTCTCGTTGAGGAGTGTTCCCTTCCCATTGCGCTATCAGATGATTCCCAGAGGAGGAGTAAAACATCTCGATTCTTTGCTGTGCCGGAGGATACTCTTCTGGTATCACCCTATGAAGATGCGGCCGACAAGCTTGGAATCTCGAGGCTAGGCTGATTTCCGCCCAGTCTGGGGGCGTTGGGACCACGGGCGGGGGAGTGTCAAACCGGGTCGTGGTGTCGCTGTATTCCGTGTTGAAACTCAACACAGGCTCCTTTTCCCCCAATTATATCGCAGTGGCGATTCCATCGCCGTGACAAACGCAGGGACGAAAGCAGCATGCAAGGCATTATTGGTCGTACGTAATTCTACTGTCTGATGAGGGATCAAGCCGTCTCTGTGATTTTGAATCACAAAAGCTTGATTTTAGATTGAAATCACTGCCGGTCAGATGGAAAGTCAAGACTGCTCGATGTGGCATTTGCACTATCATTCGGACAAATCCATCGGCACTGCCGACATGAAGGAGTCTCGACCGATTTATAGGTTTTTATCCTCTACCGACGCTTCTCATCCGCGAATGAAACCTAAAGAGATTCGAATTCGTAAGTACTATCGCTTACTTTGCCTTTTTAATGGATAGCTAGCCAATATGTTGCATTTTAGTTCTAGAAACTAGGTATAGGGATTCATCTGATCCGTTCCATGCCGATTGTACGCCTGTTTGGCGCCGTCCTAACAAAACAAGAGCGGAAGCCATTATCACGTACGCGCGGGATCCGGCGAAGACCAGGAGAATCCCCGAGAATGCATCCGACACGCTCGATTCAGACCACTCCCGGCTTCTCAATGCACCCACCGTCGACCCTGTCACGGTACCGGCAGGACTCCAACAATTGAATCGTGAAGAAACGCCAGTCACCCCGAACCCCATACTCGACCCAGGCGACACTTCCGTGGATCAACCCGATCATGCGTTAGCAGACGAAATACTGCAGACAGTGACTCAGCGACCGCACGTTGAAGGAGGGAGGCGAGCATCATCCATCGCTCGGTCTGTTGAGAATAGTGAGTAGCTGAGTCTACCTTTCGTACAGACACGTATTGCAAGACTCTCACCAGCTGTGCAATACTTACACCTTATAGCTTATAGTCAATCATCTGCCCTATAACCAACTTTCAACTCAACAAGTTCGATTCGCGGAGAAGATGTCTTTTTGCTACTTATTATAATAGTAGATAGGCGCAGTTAAGTAGAAACCCCTTTCCCAGTTCCACCTCTGCTAGTTGACCCTCAAATTGTAGTATCTAGAACTATACGTGTACATATCAGGATATTTCCTACTTGCGGATGCAGTGCCATGCCACAAGTGTGCACAACTGGCACGTATGGACACTACCTTCTATTAGGGATTCTGCCTTAAAACTGCACCTTTGCTACAAAGTACACAAATGCGACTGTGCACTTGCACTGTGCAATGCACTGTGCCACCTAAGCGCGTCCTCAAGGAGCCCTTGGGAAAGAGCCATTTGCCTTGGTGGCAAATGCATTATCTATAGAAGCCCTTTTAGTTGTTATAGTTTCGCCACCATGATTTATTTGATTCACGATTGACCTCCCAACCTTGAATCCGAGCAACCGTGCTTGGCTATCATATATCATACTAAGTAATCAAGGTAGAACCGCTATCTATAGTGATCTATCTCATTACATATAGTTGTTATAGTTATATTCTACGATACTATAGTCGCGAAAGCATAATACCTTTGACTAAACCCACCGAAGATCTAGCTCTGTAGTTATAAGATATATCATACTATCTATATACTTACAACGTAGCTAGTACTCTTACACGTATGTCACGAAAACGCTAAGTGACTCTCATTGACTTTGATGCAGCCCTTGAGATAAAGGCCTTCCCTCAGGAAGCGCTTGAAGACGAGTCCGGTGTACAGTCGGATGGATCAGACTCAAGCCTCACGAATCCGCCTGACTCTTGCGACACTTCTTCCGACAACGACGTCAAATTCCCAGTTGGTTATCCAGCTGATGACCAAGTCGAAGAGTTTGCCGCTCTCGTGAGCTTCATACTTTTTTGTCTCTTTAATGTTATCGACATTTCACTTGCTTGACAGTGTAAAACCGATCCCAAGGTCTGCCCCATGTGCCTAGCATCTGACGATGAATGCCCTGGATTGGACTGTTCATTGCCGGAAGCGGATGTGCATGATGTCTTAAACATGCGAAGGTCTTAAGTTATACCGTTTCATAGTCGTAGTGCTAATCATTTACCGTAACAGTATCGACGGGTCTATTATCAGGAACCTAGGTTGACGACGCGTCATTCCGGGCCGGCTTATCGCCCGGTCGACTGCATTGGGCCGGGTCCAGAATACCATATTCGAGATTCCGACCGCTGGCGATTCGAACCTGGACAAAAGAGCAAATGTCAGAATTGTCGATGCCTTTGTGAACGAGCTTTCAAAATGTGAAGCTGTTGAAAACGAAGTTCATATTCTTCCATCAACTTTTTACCGAGACCTTAGAAAGCAGGACATGAGTGAGCGGATGAAGAGGTGGCTGCCAGGAATCGTGAGTGATATAACTAGGCAAAAGAGCCAGTTGCGTATATCCTTGTCCTGTGGGTCGTTGTTTCCTGTTAACAATCGGGTTATAATTGTCTTTCCAATTCTGTTTCTTGGCAAACGTTGGTGTGTCGGTAGAATCGACGCCCAAGACCAACAGTGGTCGATAGCGTTATACGACGTTCAGGGAGACGGGGGGAGAATTGTCGCATTTTCCGAAGTAATTTTCTGATGTTCGTGGCAAGGAAGGCGTAAAGAAGGTACTGCATCCTTCGCTATGCTAAGTTTGCCTATACGATGCAGAGAATACGATTGTTCTGCAAATTTCGCAAGCAGCAGGATACCGGCGCCGACGGTTCGGATAGCGGTCCGTCTTTAGTGTACCCTAAGTTCGACATTGAGCCGTACAAAGTAAGTCTATTTATGCTGCTCCAGTGCGTTGACATGATAAGATAGACAACTGTTTCATTTCAGGGCAGTGTGCGGGGCATGGTCCCTCAATACGACGACGCTGACGGTAGCGGTTGGATAGCGTGCAGAATGTTGGATGTAGCTGCAACGACAAACTTTCCCAAGCACGTGCATATGGGTTTGTGCGGGATACGATGGACCAGGAAAGAGGTAGACGAGCAAGTCGTCCGAGTCTTTTTGCAGCTGGAAAGAGGATTTCGTGCAGATAGGGCCAAGAAGAGTGACAATCACAGATCAGTCGTGGGCGGTGGTAAAGAAGAGGTTGTGAGGAGTGGCGATGCCTTGGAACCGTCAGAAACCGGCCGGCAGCTGAGAAGTGGGAAACGAACTCGCTTGTCTTGAAGGTACGGTTGTGGAGGATGACATGCTGTAGTGTGTCTGTATGCGATGTATATCAATTGTATTATACATCTGTCGTGATACCTGTTCTCGGATGGATGCCATTGTAGTGGATATTGAACAGCAATTTGTGTGTCCAGGGCGATACAATCATACCTTACGTGGTGTACAACCGTATCATGCATAATTGAAGGTAGCGGCAAGCACCAATTGCGTCAGGCTTGGCGGTATAGCAAGGGTGCTGAACCGACAAAGCTATGATATGACACTAGCAGACCGGTGAACCTACGACATTCGGTGGCAGCGCACAAGATGTCAGCGACACATCTTGTCATCCGGCGGATCAGCGTTAGGCTACTTACTGGCATAATCTCCGGGTGGCATAGCACAACCGCTCAGTGCTGCAGCACAAGCCCTAAGTGGCTTGTGCTCTGATTCGTGGTACATCCATACCATGAGGAGCATGGCGCCCGTGGAACTCGTGACGAGTACTGTGATAGCGGCGGTAACGCAATACAAACTTTGACGAAGCAATCTCGCCACGGCAGTACTTCCTCCAATGGTCTGTCCATTGCTGAAGTTGCTGCTTGGTTGGTATCTTTGCCTACGCTATCATCCCGTTCTTCAACTCCCTTCCTCGTTCCCTGTGTCAAAGGCACGCCTGTTTCTCCCACACTATCCTCCTCGACCAACCTCCTCTACCATCTTTCTCTACCTAGCTCCGCGTTCTTTCTTTGACCCCTCCGTTGACCTCGTTCCGAAAAGCCGCAACTGAATGTACTGCGAAGGCCACACCATTAACTCTCATCCCAACTTGGCAAGATCTCCGCGCAGTGCTCGAATCACGTTTTGAATACAGTACTCGAGGACATATCCGTACTCAGTACTCAATTGCGACCCTTACTTTGTACGTGATGACATAAGGCTCGCAGCTTTCTAATGGATAATACTGAACGTACTATATTGCTTTACTTGAGACAATATTGCGTGTCATAACTAAATAAGATTTATAGAGAGTGGCAAAGATTCTTTCTACTTGCTAGCTAGAGGCTCCTGCGAAAAGGCGTTCCGTCTCGCGATGCTGTTACGACATCCAGCCATTCAGGCTTGGTGTTACAACAGCGAGTTGTTCCATCAGCAAGGTGTTATCTCACCATAGTAACGCGTCGGCGACCGAAAGTGGAAGCAGGCATTTACATAAGCTCTCTACCTCTTTGAGTCATTTGCTTTAAACAGGAGGACCCTTCCCGAGGAACTTCCCACACCTACTCGACTTCTTCGATTTCCTCAAGTCTACTCAACTTACACGACTTACTCGACTTCCTGGACTTCCTCGACTTCATGGGCTTCCTGGACTTCCTCGACTTCCTCAACTTCCTCGACTTCCTCGACTTCCTCAGGAAGTCTTCATTGGACAGGGGCTAGGTAGATACTCCAGATATATATATATAGCTGGCCTTTTGCCCTTTTGTAATAGCTCTTCATGCTTTATGATCCACCCTTTGATTTCCTCTCAATTACGAAGCTACCTTTGAGTGCAGGTCTCCTCAGGATCAACATCCTGTGCTTCCACTCAAGGTATTCAAGATCAGATTAAGGCAGTAAGTGCAAATCGCCCGTGCTCGCTCCCCTTATACAACGGCAGAGCTATCTCGTTTTGGTAAGATAGACCTCTAGCACGCGACAAGCTGGGAGCGGTACATGTGAAGTTGGCAGGCGCTGTTATCTCATCGCCGGGTCCAGCAACTCGTTGAACCTGTCCTGGAAGAACATTTGTGCGTGTCCAAATGTTCCTCGGCAATGCGTTGCATCTGATACACAATGTTGCCAATCGTCTCAGCTCGCTGCTCGTTCACCATCCGCGATAGTCCGACCACGACGATATAATTTGCGCGGGAGTCGGGATGGGGATATTCGGCGTCGTATGCTGCTTGCGAATCAAGAAGAATGTCCGACGTAGGAGGCATGGCGACCGCGATCAGGACGTGCGGTACGGCTTGTGCGGCATGTCCCTGGTGGTCAAGGTCTGGCATGGCTGCCCCTTCTACACCCGCATCATACCCCTCAATTATCATCTCTGCTTCAATGTGTGCTAACTGATGTCCTATTGGCTCCCAGAACTCCACTGGGGCTCCACCTTGCCAGCCATCTGCGTCAATATAGTTGGAGTGAACTTGTGCTGGATGGTGCTTCATGTCGCTCGGTTGCGGAAATTTTGCGGAACTGTAGATGGGTCGTTGCTTACTATAAGTTGTAGGGAATTCCATAAGGTGATTTGCGTGTGTTTGTTGCAGACCAGTATTATATAACCATTTTATCTCTCTTCTCACCACCTCTGTAAGTATTCTACATATTACCCTTTTGTCCTTTTGGCTTATTCCCACTCTTCAGTTTTCCTACATAGTTTCAAGTATGCCACCGGTTATAACAGAGTTAGTTAGTGGCTTATAAGTATCTGGTTCGAGTCTCGTAGCTGGTCAGTACTTTTGTCAGTTTGTCACTTTGTACTGGAAATAGCAAAGTGACATAGTTTTCTTTGATCTCATTTTGTCTATATAAAGCACAAAACCCCAAATATAGAGACCCATGTAGCTATCATAGCTTCGGACACCATTTAATAGTCTTGTGTTCTGCTTTGTTGCCCAAAGGCCCAGCTAACCTGCGAACAGCATTAAGTACAGCTTTATACTACAACCCGTTAGACTAACCGCTTGCGTCTAGAATCTACGTAAAGTAGCCTGACTGAGTCGCGCTTATCTCAATCTATTGATCGAGACGCACTCTCCCTCAGTGCAACTCTACATCTTCTTTCTTTTTTGTGTTCTTTGTTGTTCTTTTCTGCACTGCTTTGAATGTGTTTTCCTTTTCCACTTTATTGTCGTAGTCCTTTCATATATGCTTCCACGTGTCCTTCTTTTCCCGTTACCTGCTCGTACGATATCCAATAGTCTTCGTGATCAGGCAACAGGTCGTGATGCACCAAGTAATGCCTGATGCCATTCCTCTGATGTCGATGATTTCCTGGAGTTAACACGCGTGATATCGTATGTTGGCTCTAGACAACATGACAAACATAGGGTCGGCTAGCTCAGCATGTGAGCTTCAACCAATTTAAGTTTCTTCAGCATTGTTGAAGAAGGACTTCAGACGGAAACCTTTATACCATAAAGGGATGCTACCCACCTGTTGAAGAAGGACTTCAGACGGAAACCTTGCTTCAACAGGCTGAGAGACGTATACAAGATCTATAGTCACCAAAGGTATATAGCTGCCAGCAAAGCTAGCGAGCTACTGTCGAACTGGTTTTTCCCATCCAGATAATTTCGACACGGACACTACATACTTGTACTCCTGCCGCCGTATAGGGCATGACCACAGGGCGTCAGGGTTGAGGTATATCTGTGGGGATGGGGTTTCCAATTTCACGTATTTTACGTATTTTACTTTTGGACAGTGTAAAAATCGGAAATTTGAGTGGTTGTTCATAAAGGGAACTTTTCCAGACAGGAAAATACCTAAATTCAGCTTAGGTAATTGGTTTGGGCGTTGCGTTTCAGATAGACAGATTGATCGCTATTGTTCCCTCCATCAGTAACGCGCACTTCACTGAACAACTTGACGATAACACCCAGCAATGGAAAGTCTCTGTTCTCCGTACGGTTCGCCTTGATTCCCCTTATCGACCTTCGTTGCTCCTCCGCCATTGTTCGTAGTCTACCTTGGTCCTCGTCTTCTATATAAACGGCCGCCTCCATGTTCTGCAGCACCCTCCATTCAGGCCAACACCGCAAACACCTTCGACTCGGACAGGTGGTAAGCACAGCTCGTCAGGGTGAGAGGTCGATCAATTGCTGATCTTTGGGTATCTTTCATTCGGCAGCCCTGCCCCAGTCATCGTCCAGTTTCTCACAGCCGCACTCACCCGTCACCCGCTCACCCGTACCTCTGGTAAATTCATCTTTCATACCGGAAGGTGGAAGGAGCCCTAGAGCTGACTCTTCCCAACTGTAGATACTACAATGCCTCCGGTAAAGCATGCAATTCATGGGCAATACGTCAACCAAGGCCTCAAGCGAAACCTGTGCATACACTGCTCCGAAATTCAGACCAACGACAACATTGAGCGGTTGATGAAGCACATCGTCAGCATGTGCAAAGGGTGCCCGCAGGATGTGAGATTGAGGTTCAAGACCATGCTCGCAACATACGAGAAGAAGAAGGCGGACAAGGCGACCTAGACAGTCATGGTAGAGGCGAACATGCGGGACGGGAAAGGCAAGAGAAAGATGCGTGAAGGGGAGACCAGCGATTGCCAACTACTCGATACAACGGAGGACGAGCAAGACGATGTTCCTCTCAGCTCGTCTCAAGCGAGCAGCGGTAACTCATTCATGTTGTCCTCCGAGGGAATCCAAATCTCTACCGCATCTGGCAGCACCAGCCTTCGAGCCCGGTCCTCGCTACCCGTCGTCCGCACAAACGGCCCAGAAGCTGAACGATGCAATTTCGCCATCGCCGACTTCGTGTACAGCTCCGATACTCCTTTCATCGCCGTAGAACACCCAATCTTCATCAAAATGTGTGCAAGGCTTCGACCTGGATACACACCACCGAAGAGAAGGAAGGGTTAGGGTTAGTGGATGCCGCGTATCTGAAGCTGAAAGACCGGGCAGATGCAATGCTGGGAGTGAGCAAGGTCAGACGGACTGTTGTCTACCACTTCACCCTGATTACAGATGGATTGACCAATATACGCGGAGAATCAATCTTCAATTACGTGCTCGTCCCTCCTGAAGGTCAAACCTTGTTTTACAAGAGCGATCCGGCCGAAGCCAACAGCCACACCGGAGAATATTTGGCATCGGAGCTGATCATGGTCATTGCAGATGTCGGACCAAAGAATATCAACGCGATCTGTACCGACACAGCTTCGAATATGCTCAGCGCCGTCAAGAGCGTGGTCGCGACATACAAACATATCCATCCCATCCGTTGCACCGCACACCAGCTCAATTTGGTTGTGAAAGATCTCCTGGACATCTTGTAGCTAAAGAAGGCGTTGGGATGGGTGGTGGAAGTCGCGCGGTGGTTCAAATCACCCCACATACCTCTTCATCTCCTTAAGAAAGAGATGCAAAAGCTGTATGGAAAGAGCGGTTCGCCGGTTTTGCCAGTTGCGACACGTTGGGAATCAAACTTGAACTGCGTCAAATCTATCTTAGACTTCGAAAGGGCATACACATCGGTAATTCTCGCTGCTCAGGTGGGAACGGAGCTCAACAAAAAGGGTCCAAGGGGAGCGAGCCTTCCTGGAAACAATGTCATCGGGCATATTCAAAGTCCCAAATTCTGGGAATGGCTCAAGGTATTGCGAACAGTCGTAGAACCCGTTACAGTCACTCTTATCGATCTGGAGGGAGACTTTCCTCGCCTCAGCAAGATCCACGCAGCCTATCACCGCTTTTTCAAGATCCCTGCCGACCCTATGCCCGCTGTGCTTCAAGAAGAGATTAAACGGGTTCTGAATGCACGATGGAGCAAGATCAAGGACGCTCGGCTCACACTAGCCGCTATACTGGACGTATCTCTGCCGGAAGAACAATGGCTCGATCCCACCGCACAGCAGATGATGGAGATCGAGGCATGGCTCGCGAGTGACTAAGGGCCAACAACTAGCTTAACGTCGGTGTTCGTTTATCTCATCGAACGATTGGGTCCTTCTGCCTACCTATGGTCGAGCTCTGTGAAGGCAACACCGCTGTCATGGTGGAAGCGTTTGGTAGTGTCAGATTTGTCTACTCTCGCTATCGAGCTGCTATCCGTTATTCCATCATCAGCCGCAGCAGAGCGATGCTGGTCCAGCGTCGGATACATTCACAGCAAATCCCGCAACCGACTCACCAACGATCGAGCCGAGAAGCTTGTATACGTCTACGTCAACTCCCGCCTCTTCGACCGTATCGACTTGACCCCGGCCTACTTTCCAAAGAAGGAACTGACGAAGGGCATGGACCAAGACACAGTGACGCTTTATGAGCTTGCAGAGGATGAAGCTGAAGCTGTGTATGCCTCAGAGGAAAACTGTCGCGGGCCAGTAATTCGTCTTACGTAATATACGTCAGACAATACCGCCGTTGTATGAGGGATCCTAGCACACGTTATCAAATACCTTATTACGTAAGACAGGACTGATATTTACCCAACGTGAAAGACGAAGGGTAGCTAATCCTGAGAAAGTCTTGCACTCAAGGTAGCTTTGGAATTAAGAGGTAATCAAAGGGTGAATCATAAATCATGAAAGGTTATTGCAAAAGGGCGAATGGCCAGCTATATATATCCATCAGAGATGTATGAGCTCCCATGGGAGAGTAAGTCTCCCTAGGGCAATTGAAGTAAGTGAAGTAACTAAAGTAACTGAAGTAACTGGAGTAACTGAAGTAACTGAAGTATGTGAAGTAACTGAAGTACCTGAAATTACTGAAGTACCTGAAGTTACCGGAGTCGCAAGAGATCGGTAAACAACTATCCGCTATGCCGGTTGTGTCTCTACAAAAACTGACAGCAGGTTTCCAGGTATCAGGCTGGTCCTGTTTAGATGCCACATCAATGTATTCAGAATAAACTTGACCCGCCATGCCATATACGATGCATGCATTTGTTCAAGAAGTTTTGTGTTTCATTCAAGGCGTGGTTTGCAATAGGTTCTGCTACATCGTTTCGAGTTCAAAGAGCTTAGGTTCATAATTTCGCCCCTCCTCTGGCCCCGCCGAAGGCATGCTGACTATGTATCCTCTGAAAGTGCCTGACGACGTCCACGCAGTCTACGCACGATGTATCAACAGAATGTGAGACGTGATGTAGAAACAAGTGCATGTCCTCAGTTCCTACGCGCTCTATTTGTGAGATTGCTGCGTCAGCGGGACGTCATGTACTACCCAACCAGCCAGATCGGCCTACCAACGGTGCAAGGAACTTACCTTCGGTCAATACGTGTACATAGTCGGCGTAAGCCATGTTACTACATGGCTGCGTCAGCATCATCACCGAGGTAGCCACATCCACCCACCACTCCGTGAATACCAGTGGGCGTCATCGACTTTCGTACGGCTCAGTTTTTTGCTTCCGCGATCCGGCTTTTTCGGTTCGTTGCCAGCAGTATTTATTGATATCCTACATCCTCCATATGTATATATCTTGTTGTATTGACCCCTAGAGGTAGTAAGGACGCCTATAATGAGTCCTCGGTCAAACGTCTTGATGTCCCCTACCAAGAAGGGCGAGTTGTACGGCAGATATCAGTCAGGAATGTCTATGAATGATATTGCGAAAGAATACAACTGTGCCAAGTCCACTGTCCAGGGCATCATTGAGCATAGGGAGCGTACTGGCACTGTCAGACCCACGTACAATACGGGTAATGCACATATTGTGAATGCTCAAGCTGAGGCGCGATTGATTCGCCACGTTAGAGCCTCTCCGAAGCAGACTGCAGACCAAATCGCGGACTATATGAAAGTCAGCGCCGCTACAGTTCGTCGCATCTTGGATTCTCATGGCTATTTCAGAGCCCGTTGCCGGTGCAAGCCCATTCTGTCTGCTAAAAATATAAAGGATAGACTGGCCTGGACTGTTGCTAACGAGAACCAGACCTGGAGCCGAGTCATTGCCACAGACGAGGCCGCGTTCGAATTGGGCGATGATCAAGCTAAGGAGAGCTGCTGGCGTTTGCCCCATGAAGAATACAATGCCAACTGCCTATCGCCCAAGAAAAAAAGGGGCAAGATGGTCCATGTCTGGGGTGCTATTGTACAAGGCCACAAGTTCCCCCTTGTCCGCTTCGCTCTGAAACCAGCTCATCAAGAAGGTGGCAAGAAAATTGCAGCTGAAACGATAACTGGAAAAGTTTATTTAGCTCAAATTCTTGAAGGACCTCTAACTCAAGCTGTAGCATGGGCGAAAGAGGATGGACGAATGCCCCTTGTAGTAGAAGACGGGGCTCCTGTTCATAAGATTACGGGTTTCAAAGCGGAAAGGATGAAGGCAGGGATTATCAATGTGAAGCACCCGGGTAATTCACCCGATCTCAACGCGATTGAGAGCTGCTGGGCTCTGGTTAAAAACAAGTTGAGGCGTATGCCTGGAAAGGCAACGACGCTGGATGGGCTTTGGGAGGAGATTCAGAAGGTTTGGAAGGAAATACCACAGTCTACAGTCGATGGGTTCATTGTTGACTTCGAAGAGAGGCGCAAACAAGTTGTAGCTGCCCATGGTGGTCACACTCAATTCTAAATTTGATATTAAATTATTTCACACTTTAATCCAGCTACATCAAAAGTTTCAAGTCTCTAGATGCCCTATAGCTTGCATGAATGCTACTTGTAATCTAAATTATAGGAGGAGGTGGAAGCGGTTTTCGGCGCCCGTACGAAACTCGATGGCGCGCACTGGTACATATTGTCGCTGGCTCGTAGTTGGCGCGCCTACTCAATTAGAAGCGCATACTTCTACCAGTACTATCGACTACAATTCTTATACGCGCGGTATCTTTCGTGTACCCGCACGTGAGGCTACGCCATTCTTGATATGACGCGCTGTGTCAGCAACCTCTCTGAAACGAGCAGCTTTTGTCTTTGCTGATACGTTGAGATGTATTTCTGTTTCTATGTCATCGACTTATATCAGCTGAGCCGACCCTATGCCGAGGCCGTCTCCCCTCATATACACCTATAAAGCCTCGAATCGTCTTTCTGGACCTTTCTCCCTTTCAACCCTGTGGCCCTGGCTCGTTGACCCGGCCATGTCTGGCCCAAAGTACCGTTGAGACAACATATCATGGCCTCTCGTAACCCACCAGGCCGACCGTGTGATCTGCGCGCTATCACATGCCAACATACATTTATGCCAGCAAAGCAACACAGCTGAAACACCAGAGCAGTCTCGGTCAAAGCCAGCTCTTATTACCAAGCAGGTCACTATGAAACGCCGGTTGGAGGATAGGATGAACGAGGTAACGAGAAGTGCCAAGCTGCTGCTGCTGTCAGTCGATACACCGCCGCTTCCCTGGCCTCTGCGTGACGACTAGCCTTTCGGATGAGTGAGTGGCTCAGTGACACTTTTTCCATTTTTGGCCAATCACTGCTTTTGCATACAGTCACGGGCAGCTGTCAACAGAGGATTATATATATCGAGTACTCAGCCAGCATTATCGGCTCGTCCTGCTGAACGCTTCGACCTTCTTCCTCAGGAGCAACCGTTTCACCATCGCTTCCCGGTCGTCAACATGTCGTCCTCGAAGAAAATGTCAGAATACAATCCAACCTTTTCCTCTGAACCTTCGCCTCCGTCTCTCTTGCATAGAGTCGAAGACACTATCGAATCTGCGACTTCCACCATTCGTACTCTCGTTGGTTCTGTCAGAGCACCTTTGCCTACTGCGACTGGAGATGGAAGCAAGCTTGATGCCGGGAAAAAGCAGTCTTCCATGCAAGAGCTGGAGGGATTAGTCGGAGACTTTAGCAAGTTCAGTGCGGGTGACTGGAAGACCTTGTTGGAAACCGTCAAACTCAAGGTAGCCGGTGATCCAATCGACGACAAGACGTACTACACCGAAAGATTGATCCAAGAAGCTTCCAAACTCGCTCCCGATTCGATGGTAGGTGGCAAGTTGTCCGACGGCCTCCTCTCTCAACTTTGGAACGACTTGCAGCACCCTCCCCAATCTTACCTGGGCGAGCAGTACAAGTACCGCTCTGCTGACGGTTCCAACAACAGCTTCACGCACCCAGATCTCGGAAAAGCCGGTACTCCTTACGCCCGAACTGCAGCACCCAACACGGTTCAAAACCCTGCTCTTCCTGATGCCGGCGTTATCTTCGATAGCATCATGGCGCGAAAGGACGAGAACCGGGAGCCTCATCCCAACAAGATCTCCAGTGTGCTCTTCTACCTTGCTGCTATCATTATCCACGATCTCTTCCGAACAGATCATGACGACTACAACATCTCCCTCACTTCGTCCTACCTCGATCTGGCTCCCTTGTACGGCAGCAACCAAGACGAGCAAGAATGGATGAGGACGGGCGAAGATGGAAAGATCAAGCCTGATTGCTATAGTGAGAAGAGGCTCCTCGGTTTCCCCCCAGGAGTTAGTGTCTTGCTCATCATGTTCAATCGGTAAGCTTTTGTACTTTTTACATTCAAGATCGGTATGCCTAGCCTTAGCGTGTACTGACGCCCACTCGCGTCTGTAGATTCCACAACCATGTCGTCGAACAGCTCGCATTGATCAATGAAGGCGGACGCTTCAATAAGCCTGATCCCAATCTTGGCCCTCACGCTAAAACCTGGGAACAACGCGACGAAGACCTTTTCCAAACCGGTCGACTCATTACTTGCGGCCTTTACGTCAATGTTATTCTTCTAGACTACGTCCGCAGCATCCTCAATTTGAACAAGACGAACGACGACTGGCACTTAGATCCCCGAAAGGATATTCCCGGTCTTCCACTTGCAACCGGCAACCAAGTTTCGGCCGAGTTCAACCTTGTTTATCGATGGCACGCAGCCATCTCGGAGCGCGATGAAAAATGGACGGAAAGCTTCTATGCAAAGCTGTTCCCAGACGTTAAAGACCCGTCCAAGCTGTCCTTGAGAGAATTCGTCGAAAGGTTGGGTGAACTCGAGAAGGAGACTCCGGTCAACCCCTACGAACGCAGCTACTTTGGCGAGCAGCAAAGGGACGCCGAATCTGGCCTCTATAGCGATGATGAACTCGTTGAATTGCTGGCCGGGAGCATCGAAGATCCTGCCAACTCATTCGGAGCTCAACGAGTCCCCATCATCATGCGTGCCGTCGAGATCCTCGGTATTCAACAAGCGCGAACCTGGAACGTCTCTACCCTCAACGAATTCCGAAAGTACTTTGACCTCGAACCGCACGCGACATTCGAAGACATCAACCCCGACCCCCATGTCGCTGATCAGCTACGAAGGTTGTACGATCAGCCAGACCTCGTTGAATTGTACCCCGGTCTGATTGCGGAAGAAGCGAAACGACCCATGGTTCCCGGTGCCGGTCTTTGTCCTGGATTCACCATCTCTAGGACCGTCTTGTCCGATGCAACAGCTCTTGTTCGAGGCGATCGTTTTTACACTATTGATCATACTCCAAAACTGTTGACGAACTGGGGTTTTAATTTCGTTCAATACGACTACTCGGTCGACAACGGCTGCGTTCTTCACAAACTCATCCTGCGAGCTTTCCCGAACCACTTCAAGCCCGACTCGGTCTATGCGCACTACCCTTTCACTATTCCGTCCGAGATGAAGAGCGTTCTCACCACTCTTGGTCGAAAGGACAACTACACCTACGACCGTCCCGGACGACTTGTTCAGCCTCAGGTCATCTACACCTACGCTGCCGCTCGTTCCGTTCTCGACAATCAACAAGTGTTCCAAGTCCCCTGGGGTCCGGCGATGGAAAAGCTAATGGGTCCTCCTGTTAACAAGTTTGCGCTGTCGGGCGACGGCAAGGCAAACATCGAGTCGCGACACAAACTTCTCCAAGCCTTGTACCCCGCGGGCTGGGAAGGTGAAGTCAAAGCGTACTATCTTGACAAATGCACCGAGCTCCTCCGCACCAAGAAATACAAGATCGGCAACGGAATCAATCAAGTCGATATTGTTCGAGATGTCGGTAACATTGCTCCTGTGCATCTAGCGGCAGATATGTTCAACTTGCCGTTGAAGACGGTCGATAATCCCATGGGAGCTTTCACCGAATCCGAGCTCAGTCTCATCCTTATCGGCATCTTCACCGACGTCTTCCTTGATCTCGATCCTGTTGCGTCAATGGGTCTTCGAGCCAAAGCTTATCAGGCATGCAAGGCACTCAGCACCTTTTTCAAACTGACAGTCAATGCCAACCATGATGTACTTGATCGCCTCGTCATGTCGTTCAAAAAGGGTCTTGCCGATGGCACCAGGCCCAACTCTCAGCATCCTTTATCAAAGTACGGCGCACAGATCATCGAACGTCTTCAGGATTCGGGTGGAGAAACAGCCAAGTTCGTTTGGGGTTACATCATGTCAACAGTCACCGGTACAGCGCCTCCCCAAGGTCAGATCTTTGCTCAAGTCATCGACTTCTACTTGAATGAGGGTAAAGAACACTTGCCTGCCATGCGACAACTGGCTCTCAAGGATGACGATGCTAGCTTCGACAAGTTGATGCACTATTTCCAAGAAGGTGCTCGATTGGCCGGAGAAACAGCCGTTTTCCGAGACGTCAAAAACAAGGCTACGGTCCAAGATGGTGGGCGGACGCTCGACTTGAAGACGGGTGACAAGCTCATGGTGAACTTCCGAGCTGCCGGCCGAGATCCAGTCTACTTCCCCGACCCGGACGTCGTCAAGCTCGACCGCGACATCAACTTGTACATCCACCAAGGACATGGCCCTCATCAATGCGCCGGATTAGCAATGTCCAGGATTACCTTGACTGCGCTGTTCAAAGTCGTTTTGCGAGACTGCCCTGGTATCCGACCTGCTCCTGGACCTCAAGGCAAGATCAAGAAGGTCGAAACCGTACTTGGCCCCGAGCATCTGGAGAGAAAGGAAGTTCGATTCCACAAGTACCTCACAGTCAATGGAGATGGATACTGGCCCATGCCTACCAGTAAGTTGATTGTACCCGCTGCATAGCTGACAATCGCTGACATGCGTTTAAACAGCTTTGAAAGTCAACTGGGACGACGCCTGAGAAAGTGTTCGCCCAAAGTTTCCCGCTAGTATCGCCTCTGATCGTTGTATTTATTAAAGCTGCACCGTTGTTCCGACTCTGAGTGGTCGAAGAAAGACCCTTGCTGGTCAAAGATTATGAAATATCGAAAGTGATACGACTACATGTGGAAACCTCATACGAACCACAAGTACCTATGCTTGATGATGTCGTCTGGGTACGAGCTGCTGTCTGTCAGTTAGGTGTATTGGAGACGTATGGCTCGCCGGTCGGATACACGTTGTCGGTTCGGCCGTCGATTTGCTATCTATGGTGCAGTCCTTCGTTGGGTAAGTCGTTTTAGTCGTACTCTGGTTTCATGTTCCTGTACTTGTCGATCTTGAGTCGCGGTATATGCCTCATGTTATCATATGTGCAGAGATGAAGCAGAGGCACAGAAGAGAAGCAGACTTCATGTTGGGGGTAACAGAGTCTGATATCGTTCGGATCGTCGTGGACGTCTATACATATATCGTAGGCGCAAGTGCTCATTTAGTCCTGTGTTCCGCAGAAGCCAATGACAGCCCCCGTTTTGGTGTGATGTAGCCTGATATAGCACGAGAACATCCAAGCAAACATGACATTCGTCCAATATTGCGCATGGCTTCCTTCTTTTGGATTTGATGAGTACAAACAATCAGACAAAGAACAAATTCATACGGCGACCTCGTTGATCGCGGACGAGTACACTGCAAATTCCAGCAATTCTTTGCCGGTGAGACTTCAGAACGACATAATTGACCGATTCAGGGTGGGAGCGCTTCTTTGGTCCGGACACTAGACATAAAAAATGCTGAACAATTCTTTGAGCTGAAGGTGCCGGTTTCGATGTACATGGGGTCGACCGAGACGAGAAACGAGCGGCGGCAAAGCGATAAGCGATAGGCGATTCTGGAACAATAGCCGGCCGAGGCGTGGAATGACGTGAAGAGGCGTGAAAAACGAGAAAGGCATACGGCGATATGGCGTAAAACCAAGCGGCTCTGGTCAGCCGATCGAGATGCTGTTGTTGTCGATGTTGCTGCTGATGAAGTTGCAAGTACTGGTCAAGTTTTATTGAAACATTCCGATACGATCAAAGCTTGCTTTCCGCTCCAGGCCAAGCAATGTCCAAAAACTCTGCGAAATCCTTGGCGAGCAGCTGTGGTACCTCCAGTCCCGCGAAATGGCCGCCTAGATATCCCGGTCGTCCAGAAAAAGGAACAAACGCATCAGCTACTAGTCGTTCTTTGTGAGGGTAGTATAGAAGAATTGCGCGCCACGACTAACCCTTTTCATTCAACCGATAAAACACTAAATCCCCCGTCTTCTCAGCCCATACCTTCGGCACCGGAAAGATCTCCAACGGGAACGTCGAATAACCAATCTTCTTCCCCTGACCCACACGCAAGCCTTTCAATGGTTTACCAAAGTCCGCGGCTTCAGAGGGTGATGGAGCGGTTGTGTAGTCGCCCATGGAGGGGAGGTGGCGGTATAGGTAGATCGAGGTCGGAAAGGATGAGGTCAGGTAAAAAAGGGTGAGCCATTGGAGGAGTGTTGGAGTCGGGATTGGCGGGGAGAAACTGTCGGTTATTTTCTCCCCGATCCTATACGTACACCGAAGACCCACGAGTTCAGCGGCTCAGGACTGGTGGTCATAAAAGGAAAGAAGGGAGGAGAGCGGAGGACATACCAAGCAGCAAGCGATAAAGGACTAGCAGCGACAGTAAACCCGATCGTAGAAGGCCGCGTTCCATGCTCAAGTGCATACCCCATACCGGTCTTCTGAAACTTGATGTACCGGTCGACAAACGCTTTGTCGGTTTCGTTCTGCAAGGGTGTGGAGACGAGGGCCGGTGTGTCGAGTTTGAGCATCATGAAGTTGACTGTAATTTTGCGGATGGGTTTGGAGGAATTAGCGGTGGTTCGGGATGGATGGTGAAAGAGGAGGAGTCATACAATGGCTGACTGTAGGTGGGTACAGAGTCAGGAACGATGGTAGTCTAGAAGAAGAAGCTAGAGTGCAGAAACGGACGTACTCTTGCATTCTTCGTACCGACACGCCATGTACCTCGAAATAAACGAACCAAGATCACCACCTACGCAACCCTCACGCACAAACCAAGTTCATCAGACAACTGTAGTATACGCGCATAGAAGAGCGGAAGAGGACAGTACCTTGTGTCGCATACCCGGACTGGTA
This sequence comes from Naganishia onofrii, assembly GCA_030039215.1. Taxonomy (NCBI): domain Eukaryota; kingdom Fungi; phylum Basidiomycota; class Tremellomycetes; order Filobasidiales; family Filobasidiaceae; genus Naganishia; species Naganishia onofrii. The sequence goes on along the minus strand of JASBWV010000022.1, from coordinate 390,802 downwards.
GCCTAGTCCGAGCATAAAGTTGTGCATGACGCGAGCGACGGCGTCAAAGTCAAAGTCTATGTCGGTAGGTGGTGGTGAGGAGTACAGGAAACCGGGAAGACTGGTGGATCAGGGAATAGGTATAAGTTTGGTGATACGTGAAGAGGTAGAGCGAGATAGAATAGGAAATTCAAGCGGACGAAAGGAAAGGAGACTTGCCTTGGAACAATGACAATCAAAGGCCTCTTTGAGTACTTTTGAAGATGCTCAATCATCGGCGCCAACTCGAAACATCCCATTCCCGGCCATCCATGTAGCAGTAACACCGGAACCGCATCCGCATTGCCACTCTCATACCCAATAAAATGAATATCCATCGTCCGGGAAGTAGAAGATTTCGGACAAACGTCTTCCACTTTGGCGATATACTGCGGGTAACGTTCATTCAATTCCTTTTCCGTGGCAAACCAGTCGTATTCGAGCCATTCGGAGCGGAGAGATGTCATTTGGGACATGCTTATTCCGAAATTGGTAGGTCGAGAGGGAGAGTTTTCGTATGTTGTTGGCCCGAGCGGTGAGAGACGGAGGAGGGTACGGAGGTTGTCTATCTCCTGTTGCGTGTGTGAGATCTTGAAGGGTGTGACAGGAATGGTGGCATTGCGGAAAGGCTTGGACATTGTGGATGTTATGTAGGTGTGAAGGGTTGGTTGAAGGGCATTGAAGGAAAAGGAAAAAGAAGCAGGGAAGGGGCAGTTCCTATATAATAATACTGCCGGTTACCCGGTTGACGTCAGCAGCTTCTCAACATGTGCGGAAGCTGATTCCTTACCGGTCACCACGTACTTCTTGTTGCTTCTGCGACTGAGATATAACAGAGGCTGATATAGACGAGGATCTCCTTCTTCCCTTGTAAACAAGCGTCACCCCGGGTCCTCCGTCTTGGACCATACCGCCGGCATTAAATAGGATATTTCAGCCCAGAAGTGGTACGTACGTATTTGATCATGGATGCATTGCTTGAACAGTATACGTAGTTGTGGAAGCTGACTTGATTTCTGTAAAACATAGGCAGATCGTGGATGTACCTCTCATGGAAGGAAGAGTCCGGAATTGGCAGTCTCCCTCGACCGATTGTTGGTCAAGAACAGCCTGTCTTCGCCCTCACTATCAGCCGCCATCTGCGGTCGGATCGTTTACCATACGCATTTAGGAGTTGGGGCGATTATACAGCTCAAACAGAGAGCCACGAAAACGACCGACACTTTTTCCGCTGAAACGAATGGAACCTCCGCTGCGGCTCGCTTCCGCTGCCAGAGCAGTGTAAGCGGAAAACAGAGGAGTAGGATCTATGAGTGCAATGAAGAGAGAAATATTTCGTGGCCGGACCGATACGCTAGTAGTCCGGGTGAGCCGGATGCATGCGGATGCCTCGCAAGAGGAGGAGAAAGGTACTCACGCTGAGGGGAACTGGAATAGGGCGTCCTCCGCTGTACCGAGCTGGATCGTGGTGCGCCGACACCGAGCAGGATCGCGGTGCGACACCGAGCAGTGATCGTGAGGCATATGAGCGTGTGAGATTATCTCAGAGGAGCGGACACGTCGGCCCAGCCTTGTTTGAAAGGGACATGCGGTGTCTTGTGTCGGAGGTATGTTTCCCGCGGACGGCGGCGGTGTGGGGGAGGTTGACGACGTATTACTACCGCAACACCGACATCATACAGTGTGGACGTACCCATATCCCGTCAGTACGTAGTCGTCGAGCTTCAACACGCCAGCAAATTGCCTTGTTTGTCAGCTCGCGTCGAGACTGGCTCCCCGCGATTTGAAGGTAAGGAGATAGCCAGGGTATAGCCTATGTGCGAGGACTTGAACCTGACCATTCATTTGGCTTGTATCAGGTGATTGTGGCTTTCCAGATTCTGGGAAAGAGATCACAGTCAAAGAAAGAGAATCCTGCAAGGTGACCAAGGGATATGGAACACATCGCCTCGGTTGCAGGGGGACATGGGTAGAAGAATTCGATACGTCCGCGCCATTGCCGTTCTGTACGGACTCGTTGATCTGTAAGCCAGTGAGGAGCTGCTGAAAGACGATGAACAGATAGCTCAAACGTATCGACATAGCGGCGTTCTTTAGTAGAAAGTGACCAATGCAGTCTGCACACACTAACTCGCTTCCGTTGCGATATCATGACACGCGAGAGTTCGGATTTCTGAGGTGGGCACGTGTATTCGTTGCAGGGACAGCGTTTTGGCTGATATTCACTGTCGTCTGCAAGTCCACCACGGGCCGCAGCGTTGGTGCCGCTTTCGCGCCTTTGTTTCGTGACCTCGGTGCTGGCTGGACTTCTCCTGCAGTCACGATACCGATGTGCTGTCTGGGGAATCAGCGGATTAGCTTGTAGTGCTACAGTGAATCCGATTGAACTTGCTATGGTGGATTCTTCCAGTTCCGAAAGATATAAGACAGGCATCATCAGAGATCATTTGTAAAGCTACGACCGGCTGGATATGATTCGCTCTGCATAGCTCAGGGTGCCAAGGCGATTCCCGCTAGACTAATACAATCGTTGGCCAGCTGAAGCTATCAAGAAGTCGAAGACTCCAATCGAGTAACGCGCTGATAAGAAGGCGGAGCTCCTTGACGATGTGTCGATGCATTACCGGGACGACCGGTTGTGCGTGACATCGAATTGCAGGATGCAGTGCGCCAGCTTTTATAGTATCGTTTGGCGCGCGAAGGCGAAGATTTGCCTCTTGAATGCTGCCGGAGCTAGACTGTGTTCGATGTCCGTCTATCACTAGGACGCGAAACGGATTATCAGTCGATAAGTTGTGGTACGATTTCGTCTTGCATCATTGTTGCCAGATAGTCGATTCCTGCTTGATCCACCTCGTAAACGCCTTTCAAACGACTTGCTTCTGGGGTCGCGGCCGTGGTGGAAGCGTGATTCCTTGGGTTGTTGGTGCAAGCCGATGCATGAAAGGCATGATCGTCGGTATCGTGCGTACATATCCGAAAATTAATAAGCTCGACGGTCTTTTCAGTATCTTTGTCGTTATATCCGTCGAGCTCGAAGCGAAAACTTTCGAGATGCGGACACTTCGCTTTGAGTCGTTCGAAAAGGTCCAGCAAATGTTGGCGATCGGGCATGATGTGGGGGATAAGAGACCTTTGGCCATCCCGTCGCAGAAAGAACTCATCGCCGCCATTCACGCGAGAGGGCATGAAGAAGGCGATAGTGAAACCGAAAACGACTGTTTTGATACAATATTGCTTCACCCGAAGGAATTCTTCGATGGCTTTTTCGATTTCGGGCTGTTGTATTCGAAATGATTAGGTTGTCAGACAATGAAACGATCTCCACGGTAAAGGCAAGCGCACTGACCCAAAGAGATCTCTGTGGCAAATCGCCTAGAAGCTCGATCTGCCCGCGATAACCGAAATATTCCAGTTCGGGAAATCGCATGGACGCCAGGGCGTTCTGCATTGCGATAGAATGTAACTCAATGCGTGCGTGATCGATCGGACTGCCGATGTAGATTTCGAGCTCTTTTAGATGCGACAAGGGTAGATGCTCGAAGATCATCTCCATTTCTTTGAGTTCCCATCCGAAATCTTCCTCCAATACATCCGCGCCTCGACCTGGAATGTCTCCCCGCTGTTCGTCCTTGTGAATCTCCAACCAGAAACTCTTCAAGTTTCCAAATTGTAGCAATTGTTCCGATACGTCGAAAGCACGAGTGGTTTCCGAACATTGTCGCTGCCATTGGATATTTACCAAGTCAATGTTCGGAAACAGTTTCAAGTAATCGATAGGCTGGATCGGCAATTCAGGCAGCGTATGTCGAGGGTTGGCACTGATGGTGAGTTTCCTATATTGAATGGAAAGGGTTAGTCAATTATGCTGGTACAGGACCTCACAAACCATGCTCGCTTACCTGACATTTCCACGTAGCCTTGGACTCACGTCTTTGGACGACTGTATCGATGCTTTACACCATTTGACCAACTTTATCCGATGTGTCTGGTTGAATATGATGTTTCTTAGCCTTCTCGATGTGGAGGAGAATGGAATTCTGTTGTCGAGAGTACGAGGTGTCGATCGTACATTCTCATCCGGTTTGTCGTTCACAAGTGGCTGACAGCGGCAAGGAGCGAGTTCATCTGATTCGTCGGAGTCGACAGGAAATGTATCCCACGAAGGATCGTAGTCGTCTTCCTGCAGATTTTCAGCTATGAGTTGAATAAGTTCATCGGGCAAGTCTTCGAGTGTCGTGCCGTACGATTGCCGGGAAATCTGCTCTGATCTGTTGACGGTGACATCTGGAGAAAGTTCCCCTTGAGATGCTCCCCGGTTCGGTTGACAAGGTTGACGTGCGAGCAAGCGAGCCTGTCGTCGAGTAGTCACAGGCATGACTACGAAAGTGTCAATCTTCATTGTAGTTTTAGCGGTAGTGCAATGTATCAAACAATCACGATAGATGGCTCACCCTGGCAACAACACACGGACAACAATGGTCTTGACGGTGTGACCGAAACGATTGAGAAGAAGGTCCGAAGATGAAAGGCTACTGCAGAGAAATGATCGAGTTCGTTGTTGTAGGTTTCGCCTGTTCGCTCTGGTTTGACGGAGTATCGATAGGCAGCTCCCGTCTGTCCGGAGCGTAATATTGTGGCTTGTTTTGCAATCAAGGTAAGGTGATGGAGGGTAGCACGGTCAGGCTTTTGGACATTTCTTTACGTAGGTGTTTTGTGCAAAGCGCTCGGTCAGACTCACTTATGTTATACCTCGACAATTCTCAGTCGTTAGAGGATTATGGTGCGAAATGGGGCCAATTCAACGGGTCCGCTCGCGTCCGACATGGATTGCAAGTATCGCTCATGCCTGAAGGAGAGAAGCACGGCATCGGTGTTCTTGAGCGTTCACTTCTGCCAAGATAGGATAGGAGAGAGAGCAAGAGTGAGCGAGACGGAGGAAGCCTCAGAAGCCTCAGCAGAAGTCGATTACTTCACAAAGTAAACACAGGTTGAGACAAGAAGGTAATGTGCTCAAGTTGATAATAAGGAGACGTTGCAACAAGGTAACAGCCATACTTATTCTGTCTTCTTCACTGCTGTAAGCAATCTGTACGTCCTCACCCTCATACGGAACACATCAATAGCGTTGCACCTTGCAAGCCTTCTGGTCGAGGTCAAGCACATAGCCAAATTGAGATAACGTAGCGATTTCGTAAGTCTTTCGATAATTCCCCTCAGATTCCTTCAGATCTCAGTACCTAGTGACTTGACGGATATCCAACATTTCGTTCAGACAACTAAACTGTATGCTTGACGTCGAATAGCATCCATTACCATCGTTGTGCGTGCAAAGGTCGTCGCAGAATCCTCAACAGCACGGCGGACACCTGGAAACAGAGAATCTGACCAAACCGTCATCATCGCTTTTACTCGCGACCACGCTACTTGTTGTCAACGTCGTCCAGCTTCCCGATTGTTCAGCACTGTCAGCATGCCAGTCACCACTCGCCAAGGAGCACGTACATTCGCCTCTCAGTCTGCTTCAACAAGCCAAGGTCGGCAGCAGGTGATCTCTCAGTCTACGCTTGCAGCGCCTTCCGTCCCTCGTAGACGCAGGACTGCTCAAACGAAAGCTGAGACTATACCGAGATGTCTCCCGCCTTCTAGTTTCGAGAGCTTGCCTACCGAGATCATCGAACTCATTGCTGAGAAATTGCGCGACCAAGAACTCGAGCAGGATGGCAGCGATGCCGACGATTTCTATGAAGCTGCCTCGGAAGTTACCGAGCATCCACCACCCTGCGAGTGTCAGTATGCACATGGAAGCCTACCAGCCAATCGGGAGTCCGCCAAAGCGAAGATTGCCGAGCGTTTTCACTCGTGCGAACCCACTATTCCTCTGTCCAGTACATCACGGAGACTTCGATCAATCGTCTTCGATCATCGCCCAGATCGAATCAAAGTCGTCAAATATTGCAAGTCATCAATGCAGGCGTCTGAGGCTATGACTGCACCGCTCCGGGAAAGCGTCAGGTGAGTTTAGTGAGGCCGCACATCTCACATCTCGAGGCTCCGCACACGGGACCTATTAACAGCTCTGATTTTGTTTTGTTTCGCAGAAAGCTCTCTGTCCGCGCGGAACCTCGGCATACAGCCCCTGATCTCAATGAGCAGATTATCCATTGCCTCATGCTGTTTCCCAAGATACAAGTACTCAACATCGATTGGAACAGGACGATGTCAGGCCATCGCCACCAGCTCATAACCATCCCGGTGCTTGTTCGCGCATTTCCACAGCTGAAAACGTTGATAGTGGACATCCCGGAAGACCCGTACGTGCGCGATGTGCGGTATGGAGATCTCGATCTGTGCTTTTCCTCTGCGGCGAGGGAGCTAGGGTTAATTTTCGCGCATCTCCCTTTGGCGCATGTCGAGGGCGTCACCATCAGAATCCGTGACGCGGCGAGTTCTCCTCTCGAGGATGATTTTGGATGTTATCGAAAAGCTTTTGAAAGGATGAGGTTACCTCGGTTGAAGATCTTTACGGCCGAACTGACGCTTGAGATCGACACTCCGTTGGAGGGAGAATGCATATGGGCAAGTGCTACCTTCAACTGTTGAGTTTGGCGTGACTCTCATTTGATTTCTTGCATAAATCTACAGAATCACATCGAGACAACCTTTGTGAATTGCCTTCATCAGGCCAGTATCACGACCGTTACTCTTTTCATCGATCTCATGATCCTCGGATGTCCACACGCCGTCCTCGGATCGGGTATATTTCTCCCTACTAGGAACTCTCACGCCACCATTTCTCCGACACTCATGCCTACGAAAGCGCGCCTTCTCCAGCTTTTCGAAAAGCTTAGAGGATCGTGCGAGAACCTCATCCATCTCAGCATTTATCTTACGGGAGACCTTGCGCATGTAGATCATGCTGACACCGGCGAGCTCGATTTACTAGACTTTCAGGTAACGATGGCAGCCGATAACGATGCACGACGGGATTTGGCTACAGATACGTCATATGATCGGTTTACATGTCGGCATTCGGGAGTAACCGGCAACGATAACTTGGAAGTGGAGTATGAGGTGGACCAAGAGATGGTCAATCGACTTGCGAAGAGAGTGGAAGAAAGTATTGTCGAGATTGCGCTGAATTTCAATGAGGAGGATGACGAAGAAAGCTCAGACGATCGCAACACTACGAACGACAATGTTATCACAGACAACGATGAGAGTACAGAAGATGGAGAGGAGTAGTGAGGACTAGGGAAGCTCTAATGATCAATATGAATGGGAATATCGAACTTTCGATGCTTACGAGTGTATATTGTCATCCGCATGTTTGTGTCGAATTGGCACGACGGAGTCGTTTAGATGATGTTGTGTGGTTAAATTAAAGACAATCGTGTCAGAAGAAGGATCAAGCTCATATAGGTCCACAACTTTCATTGGTCTTTACCAATGTGGTCAAGCAGTTTCAAAAGAGGACTGATGATGTTGGCAAATGAGTAATCCTCTAGACGTGGAACGTAGCATGTCGTGGTCTTCCGCTTGCCATGCGTAGTGCCTGTGTCGACGCTGTAAGACGCTGTGCAGATAGTTGTCTCGGCTGACTTGCTAGTATTAAGTTTGTCGGCAAAGTGGCGTCGGCTAATGTAGGTTGTCAGACTTGCCCGCAGAGCGGCGGCCCGGATTGGAACGGATCAAGGGTCTTCCTGTCGGACATGTATCGATCTGCAAGATGTTTAATCTCGCTCGTGAGTACACCGGACCGTGGATGTTCTTGACGTCGTTTACGTCGTCCGGCTCTTGCAGGCAAGATGGAACAGTGAGAGTAGTAGCTAGAACAGGGTGGTCAAGAACTAGCTGGTAAAGTTACCGGAGTACGGTAGCCTAGTATGCTCGATCACTGTTCACCTCTTTTGACAAAGTAAACAAGGTGAGACAGGGTGAGCTGCCAGCTGCTGGACTTGATGGGTAGCTAGTAGTCACGAACCTGGTAAAGGATACGTCGAAGAACCAGCTGTTCAGGCCCATCTTCGGCCATCAATGCAGCACTGACTTAAAGTCATTCAATCACACTCGGAACATATCGATATTAGTCCACCGATCATTCATCGCCGAGCGACGGAAATCACAGGTATAAGGAATTGATTACGTAGTGGCTTGGACAGTCTTTGGATAATACCTATCGGATTCCATCGGATCTCAGTAAGTTGGACCTTCTACACACCTAACATCGTTTTCACGCAACTGAACTGTAATTTTGAAGCAAAAGAGACTTGCCTTCGAACCCTGTACTGCAGCCCGCATCGCACCAAGAATTTCGGAAAGGAGAATCGATACACCGCCATCTTCGCCTTCACAGATCACACGCTACTTGTTGCCGATATCCTCCAGATCTACCTTTCCAGCACTCCTAAGATGCCAGTCACCACTCGCCAGAGCGCACGCACATTCGCCTCTCAGTCTGCTTCAACAAGTCAAGATCGACAGCATGAATTCTCTCAGGCCATGCTTGCAACCCCTATTGCCACTAGCAGACACGAAATTGCTCGAACGAAAGCCGAGGCCATAGCGAGATACATCCAGCCTTCTACATTCGAAAGCTTACCTACCGAGATCATCGAGCTCATTGCTGAGAAACTGCGTGATCAAGAACTTGCAGAAGATGACATCAACGTGGGAGATTTCTATGAGGCCGTCTCGGAAGCTACCTGCAATCCACCACCTTGCGAGTGTGAGCATGTAGACCACTCGGTGCCGGTTGATCGGAAGTCCCGAGAGTCGAGAATTGCCGAACTCGGCATTCGCTCCTGCGAACCCACTATTCCTCTATCCAGCACGTCACGACGACTTCGGTCAATCGTCTTCGATCAATGCCCGGATCGAGTTAAAGTGGTGAAATATTGCAAGTCTTCAATGCAAGCGTCCGAGGCTATGAGTGTACTGCTCCGGGAAAGCGTAAGGTACGCTTTGGTAAAGCCGAACAACACTATGCTTCACGACTGATGGCCTCTCTCTTGACTGTATCGCAGAAAGCTCTCCATTCGAGCGAAACCTCGCCATACAGTCCTTGGGTACGCCGATCAGATCATCGACCACCTAAGGCTATTTCCCAAGGTAGACTCTCTCAACATCGATTGGTACAGGACGATGGCAGGTCAGGTTCCATCGCTCAGAGTCGCCTCAGAGCTGGTTTACGATTTCCCCGAGCTGAAAACATTCCAGGTGGATGTTTCGTGCAACCGCGACGGACATAATAGGGGTTCAGACTTTCATTCTGCAGTACATGAGGTGGAGATCCTGTTGGACCATCTTCCATTAGCGCATGTGGATAACGTATACGTCGTTATCCGTGATTCGGCGCATTCTCGTTATATCGATCTTGAATTCATGTGCTATCAACAAGCCCTTGGAAGGATGCGTTTCCCTTGCATGGAGTTTTTCCAGGCCGAGGTAACGATTGAAGTCGAACCGTTGCAGGGAGAACGCATATGGGTTAGTGTTGTCTTTTAATGCCAAAGTTTACGTGACTTACGTTAGGCTCCTTCCCGCAAACGTGCAGAAATCTATCGAAACCACCTTTGCCAAGGTCCTTCATCAAGACAGTATTCAGAGCATCGACCTCGGCATCAATCTGATGCTTCTGGGGTGCCCACACACCATCGCCGACTCGGGAGTTTTCCTCTCCAGCAGAGACGCTGACGTCGTCATGTCTCCGTCACTTATGCCTACGAAAGAGCGCCTCCTTGAGTTTTGTGAAAAGCTGAAAGGATCTTGCAAAAACCTGGTTGACTTCCACCTCAATCTTACGGGAAATCTTGTGCAACTAGGCGATGGGTACACGCCCTATTTGCTAGACTTTGAGTGGACAATGGATGCCGATAATGATGGTCAATGGAACCTGCCTACAGAAACGCCGGATGCTCGGTGCACAATTCCGGATACAGACGTCACCAAGAAGAAGGGAAAGGCGACGTACACGGTGTACCAAAAAGAGGTTGATCGACTTGCGCAGAGAGTGGAAGAACGCATTGTCGAGATTGCGGTGAATTCGGTCCAGGACAGTGACTCGAACGACGAGGAGATCCCTGCGGATCGGAACATCACAGACAGCGATGATGATACAGATGACAATGGGACTACAGACGATGAAGGGGATTATTCAGGATGAAGTGAGCTCTATCTGTTAATGCGAACGAATAGAGATAGAGGACATTTTATACGAGTTTGCAATGTCGTTCGCCTACTTGGATTGGATTGGATTGGATTGGAGTGGATTGGCAAGACGAAATCTTTGGGTGATGTCGTGTTGTAACAGCAGAACTCGATTCAGGCAACAGTATGAGAAGCTATGAATGACTGAACGAATTCGAAGAAGACGAAATGATGATGATGATTACACCGCAGCCCGGAAGCAAAGCGAGTGAGCCTTCCTGAGTTCCCTCGCCTCTCGGCCGCCGTGGGGTATAGCAGTCTGATCCAACGAGGAGGTTACCAAAAGACACTGTTGTAATTTGTAAACCTTGCTGAACGTGTACTCGCGGTCTCGTACTCGTGTCATTTGCAATAGCTCTTCGAACCTTGCAATAAAGCTGCGGGAACACATACGCAAGAACCACGTATTAAAGCGATAGGATCTGGCACCTTGACTGTCACCTCCGAGTCACGCGTTTGCCGCAATCTGGAAGTACGTCGATGAATCGTGTCTGGTGAGTCGCTTTCTCTGGTCTGTCTCCCATGGTATGGAGGTTTGACGACCCTAAACGTATCCCGGCAGCGGAATAGCGTGAACAATTCGGCACCATGCCTGTCGTGACTCGCCGACAAGCTCGGCTCCTAGCCAATCAACCATTGCTAGAAACCGCCGCCGACAAGTCAAAGCTCATGGCTCGATATCTTGGCGGCAAGAGGTTGGAGGACCTGCCTACCGAAATTATCGACTTGATAGGGCAAGCAGCACGCGAACAATCAGTCCCCGCGTACAGCGATTAATCGATTGCCTCTGACAACCTCTACACTGTTCTAGCAGCTGCTCTACCCTGTCATTGTCAGGACAATGCCAGGGAGGCCGGAATGGAAGAAACAGTTCCAGGTACCTTCCGTGTTCTCGACAGAAGCATTCCTTTGTCTTGTACTTCGAAGAAGTTGCGGAGCATTGTGTTTAATCAACGCTCTGAACGCGTGAAGGTGGTCAAGATGTGTCCAGATCACATGAAAGCGGCCGAAGAGATGACTAGAGAGCTGCGGGAGAAAATTACGTGAGCATCCATCTCGCGTGACAGGACACTGATAACATCACTGAACATTGGTGTTCTCTTGCGCAGGAAGCTGAGAATCACGGCTTCGCCTTGGCATATGGTTTCACCTCCAACCTTCTCTATCATACACTACCTACAACTGTTCCCAAAGGTACGCAGCCTCCGCCTCCATTGGCGGCGACAACTATCCGGTTCCGAGCTGCACTCGCGAAATCGGAATACATGAACACGTTCGAGGACCTGGAAGTGTTGTACTTGGATATCGAGAAGGAAGAACAGCGAGGCCCTGACCTCTTTCAAAGGGATGCTGTCGCGCTCGACTTTGAGTGGTCGATGAGAGAATTGCGGGATATCTTCGGACACTTGCCTATATCGGGCTTGAAGGGATTGGCAATCAGAGCCGAAAGTTCAATCGATAAGTATCGCATCAAGGAGCGAAGTGAGGAGCTGCTAGGTGCGCTATCGTCGATGGACTTCCCTCAGCTAGAATCGTTTGAATTCCGGGCGCTTCTTGACGTGCGTCATCCTTTGCCGCCAGTTTTCATCTGGGTGAGTCTAGTTTTTCTGTGCATTGGCGCCTGCTAAAGTCGGTGGGCTTCTCAGAGCTACATCAAAAAAGCCATCGAGGATTTCCTGCGGTTCAAGCAATACCAAATCTCAACTATTGTTCTCGGTTTCGAACTGCTGCTTGATAATCGACCAAGCGGCTGGCACGACGACACTAGCTCTTCTTGTTCTTCAAACGTATGCAACAAAGTTGTCCTCAGCTCAAACGGCTTCCGCTTCGAGCTGTTCGGAAGCAATGAATTGGCTTTCGGAAGCGACCCAGCAGTACCGGTCATGGTGTTTCAAGTGTGCGACTACGACGACGACAGTATTAATATCCATGCACCATGGTGCCTTCATCCACCATCCGCAGAGCGCCTACTACCCCTGTCAGCCTTGTCTGTCAACAAACGTAACACTGTCGTAGAGAGTTACACACTGAATCAGATCAATATCGACTACCTGTTCGAATCCACGCAGCAAGATGCAGTGGAACCGCAGCCTGGACAAGTAGTGGTAGCGGTTGTGGAGCCGCAGCCTGGACAAGCAATCCAACCGCAGGCGGCACAAGTGGTTGAGCTGCAGCCGGAGCAAATATGATGATTCAATGTAGAAAAAAAACGATACCCTGAAGTGAAACCAACGCTCGCTCCGCCGGTTTGTATTCCTTCCATATATGCGTTGATTGGGTTGTACGTCCGATGATCTGTGCTTGTTGTGCTAGCCAAAGTGTTTGTATATGCCATCATATGTGCCGACAGGAGGACTCAAAATGGAGAAGATTAACTGAAAGAAAATAGCTGAAGAACAAGCAGCGGACCTCATTTACACAAAGTAAACAAAGAAACGCGAAGTCTGACGCGCTGCTTAGGGTCCGGCTTACCTTCTTACCTTGATCAACTTCGTGATATCGTTGTTGTCGAGCATATTGGTGACGGTCTCGACAGCGAAGTCAACTGGAAAACGACAACTTGGCAGTCTCTATCTGGCCAAGTTCTAGTACACAGTACCGACCAGGCGTATGGCGACAATCAAAAGACGCCGTTGACTTCTGGAGTAATTCACCAGAAACATTAGCTTCAACTGTTTAACCCTTACCGGTCCTGCTGCGTTCGCTTGGTTTAGTCAGCCCAAGTACGACCAGTATCGCACTATACATCTCTAGAGGAAAAGTGGACATATTGGTCGGTAAGATGTGGTTTGTTTTGGCACTAGGATTGACGGTAAGTCCGACTTGAGCAACACGCCTTCTCCTATCTGACCAATCCCTTCCCTAGCCTTGTCAAATCCCTATCGTCGTATACATAGCCTCACTATTCAAGCCTCCTCCCCCTCTCAACCGCCTGGACCAGCTACCTGCCGAAATCGTATGCCTTATAGCGGAGTTTGCCAGTGAAGAATGGCTTGTGGAACGGAAAAAGGCAAAGGAGGAGGAAGAAGAAGAGGAAGAAGCGGCATGCCATTGTGCTTGTGCTTGTTCCGCTGGAGCATCTCATCTTCGAGGAGTTGCAGGTGAAGTCAACGCGTTGGCGGCAACGTGTAAGCGGCTCAGGGGTGTTCTGGTGAACGGTGGCTTCTTTTCGCGTATCTCGCTGGAAACGATTGTGGATGATTTTCCAAAGACTATCTCTGTTGCAACCGAAGGGTTTACAGAGAATGTAAAGTAAGTCTGTATCCTTCCGTTCGTCGACTAGTTGCTGATTCAACGACACGAAATAGATCATTCGCTGTGCGCTTTGAATATACCGGAAAGCGAGACGAGCGTCTCGACCCCTCCCTACGTCTGGCTCTCGGAACCATGCCCAACATCCGTAATCTCTGGATTGAGTGGAGTCCATCTACGAAAGGCACACCCAACAGCAAAAAAGAAATCACCAAGCTGAATCGCAGCCTAGATCAACCAGAACCCCTATCGAATTTAGAAGTGCTCAACCTGAATATAGCAGACCGCTTGGGTGGTATCTCAGACCCCGTCGGCAGCAAGATCGGACCTCAACCCACAATCACATACCACCTTGGACAACTCGTTTCCGTCTTTCGAAGCTCTTCCGCCGAGATTCTCAATATCCGCCTGCATTTCGGCAACGACGATCACTCGGTTCGAGACGCCATGAAGTTTATGGTGGCGAACCTCAAGGGTCTCAAGTTTCCGAATTTGAAGAGGCTGGCTATTACAGCTTTCTTTGTGGTGGAAAGCAAGGACGAGGTGGCTGGTGGCTGGGTGAGCTCGGACCGAAGCCCCTGGAAAGAACCTTTAGCTAATACATTCGTTGCTTTCAGTTGATCGCCTTGATAAGACTTCTCAAACATATTGGAGCCGTATCGGACACGTTTGAAGATCTCGACATTATCCTCCACGTTGACGTGATGGATGTTGATGTTTTCTCAATGGAAGGAACAACTGTTCACCTTCCCGGCTTGATTCCACGTAAAGAATCCGTCATCGAAGCTATCAAAAGAGTCGCGAAAGCAGGTCACAAAGTTCCACCATTCACGCTGCAAATTATTGGCAACTCTCAAACGATGCCGAACATGGGGATATCGTTGATGTTGTGCGATTACATACCGGCTGAGAAGACTGAAAAGAAGGACAGAAGCGAGACGGAGGAGAAGGAAAGCGGCGAGACTGACGAGGAGACCCTACCTGCTGCCATCCTGGAAAGGATCAGAGAGCTCCCAGGCTCCGTTCTTCCCCCACTACCACCGCATGACACTATCCTAGGCGACGACGAATTCAGATACAACCTCAACCTACCAGCATTAGCCGACCTGTACGTCGACGTTAAAGTCCAAGCTTTCCAGGGCAGGATGCTTGACATGATGCGTGGTGGTCCCGGCATGGGCGATGATGACGACGAGTTTGGTCTGGGTCCGGGTCCGGCGGGTCATATGGATCACGAGGAATTCGGGTTTGACGAGGCGGGTTTGGCGTTTGAAGACGGACTTGCGCTGGAAGCAATGTTGTTCGAGCAGTTTCACGCCGCTGGGATGATATAGCCCGGACTGGCTTTTTATCTGGCTCTAGACCTAATATGCCTTTTGACCGAGAGAATGAGCCCAGTGGCTAGCCTCGAGATTTGTATTCGAACAGCGCGTATCGCTCGTGCGGAGTATATCAATAGTTCTTTGTACACACGGTCAAGGCGTGCTACGATTCAGGACTTTTGAGCGCCAGAAGCAGCAGACGCTTTGGATTAATAAAAGCTACATTCTAGTTTACAACACACCCAATCTCCAATAAAAGTTCGGCCCGAACCAAACCCCTACCCGCCAATACCTTCCAACGCGTCCCCGCCATTTTGTGTCCCCACAGCAACCGGCAGTGCCACCTTGGCCAGCACCTGCTCCACCCCGCCCTTTCCATCCTCCTTGACAACCTTGGCAATCTTGTTAATCCCATCATCCGCTCCAGCACTCGCATCCACCACCAACTTCCTCTTCTTCCCCGCCGCGGCACTCGTACCAGCCTCCTTGTCCTTCTTCCCCGGCGCAAACTCTCCAAACCCTTGAGCCTCATACAACAAATCCGTCCTAATCACCACCTTCCACCCACCCTCCCCGACAGGCGACCCTTCATGGAGCAACGACCCCTTGGCGTCTCCATGCGGAAACACGAGGACGGCGCCTTGAACGGGTGCGATACGGAAGGACAGCATGTTGCCGATACTCTGGGGCGAGGGAAGGAAGAATGTTGTTGCGCCCGGTACAGAGGGGGCAGAGGGGGTGGTGTTGATGTCGGAGTTTAGGTAGATGAGGAGGGTGAAGCGGGACCAGAGGGGGTCGTCTGATGGTGATGAGCTACGGGGGAAGGGAAGAGCAGGATTGGTAAGGGGTAGAAGGGGTGGTGGAGAACGTGTAGGAACTTACTCGTGTAGGTATTCGCCAGTTTCGGCGTCTATTCCGGCTGCAGGCCAAGCTCCATCGATATGTGGCTACACCAGCACAAAAAGGGTCAGCCAAGCGCCCATAAATCCCACTTCAGGAACACGCGCATATTCCTCACCCTATAAACCTGTTTCGGGCCATACCGATACACCCTAAACCGCCTATTAATCCCCCTCACTCTCCCCCCATTCACCCGCTCCTCTACAAACGGCCTAATCCTCTCAAACAACTCGCCAACAAACGCTTCATCAGCAAGCCAAACCACGTTGTGCGCCAACACGGATGTCTTGTCCACCGCTGATCCGCCGGCTGCTTGGTCTGCTTCCCAGCCGAGTGTGTTGGCGGTTTGGATGATCGCTTGGCATGTTTCCGGGGAGAGGATGTTGGGTAGGAGTTTGAGTGAGGGGATTGCGGGGTGAGGGATGGAGAATGCCGGTTGAGAGCATGCGGGGAAGGGGATCGGAGAGGATGAAGAGGGTGTGCTGGTAGATGCGAAGACTGTCGAGTCGTAGATGTTTGGTGGACGTCGCTGGTCCCCTGGAGTGGTTTGGATCGCATAGAACGAGGGAACGGTGGATTTGGCCGTTGCTGATAAGAAAAGTCGGTCGGTTGGTGTGTAAGTGGGAAAATAAGGTGGATGTGCGATGAGGAGGCTTACCTGTGAACCCCTGTTGAATCAAGTCCCACAACGGGACTTCTTCTTGCAACTTGTTCCCACTCGCTGGATCCAGCGCGGTCCTCACATCCCACGGCTTCATCCTCTTCAACACACCCTGCCTCCCCTGCACCGCATCTGCCTCTGCGTCCTCCAAATCCTCGACCAGCTTCTCGCTAACACTCTGCTCCCCGCCTCCACAAACACGTAACACCATATCCAAACACTTCAACACCATATTCCTCTCTTCTTCTTCCTCTGGAGTGAGTGTCCTTCCGGGGCGGGACGTAGCATCACATTCCCGGACCCAACGTTGTAGTGATCCGAGCTTTGTGGGTGTTTTGTTGATGTAGAGGTCGAAGAGCAGGACAAGTGCTTGGCGGTACAATGACAGTGAGAGGAGGTGCGAGATCTTGGAATGGATCGAAGCGGCTGATTCGTTTCGTTGAAATCAAGGAAAAACCCAGTTAGACACAATCCAACGTATGCTGAAACACGATATCCCACAACCGCGCACTCACTCGCCGCTCCAGCCGCCGCTCCTTGCTCCTGCAAAACCCGCGCGAAATCCCACCCGGCACTCTTCAACTTTTTATACCTCTGCCCGGACAGCGCCTCTGGCTCATCTACCAACGTATTCAAGACATCGATGGCGATTTCGAGGTCTTCTGGCTCGATTCCTAGTTCGGGTTGGTTCGTGGTGTTGGCGGTGGCGATGGTGGTGATGGTGGAGGTGGAGGTAGTGGGTTGTAGGCGGAATGCCTTCAACTTTGCAGCCTTGTTCTTATTCTTGTTCTGTTTTGCCATGGTTGACGGTGAGGGACTAGCGACAAGAACGACAGTAAACGCTGCAGTACGCCACTAAGAGTTGAAGGCGGCTGTCTGCTGCAGCTGTCAGCTGGTGGAGAACAATTTTTGAATCCGCAGTGGACACGGCGGCCGGTCACCTCAGGAAGCAGCATCATCTATCTTATTAGGGCTGAAAGATTGCTCATAACATATCTACAACAACGACTACTCAAACGCCTCTACGCATCGCCATCTTCGACCACCCTTGCTGCGGCATCCCGCCTCCTCTTCCACCCATACCCGTTGGTCCTCTCTGAAACCCCGGAAACACTTGTCCCGGCTGAACTTGTCCCGGTAGAATTGCAGGCGGAGGAGGATACTCGGGCGCATGTTCGTCGTACTATCAGACCCGCAAGCAAACGCGTGGATACCAGTTTCAGTTTACAGGCAAGACTAAAGAAATAGGACTTTTTGGACTTGGACTTACACCGCCGATGTCGGCACCCCATTTGTCTGCGACCCATTCGTCTGGACCTGCAAGGGAATGTCTCGTCTCGATGAACCGTGAAGGATCCACCACCATGGCGTTCAACTGATTCTGCCTCTGCGCCTGTTCAGCCCGCGCCGCCAAATGCTGTTTTCGCAGTTCCTCCCTCCGCAATTTCCTCAATCGGCTCTTTTCCCAGTCGGCCCATCGTCGTAGAGGAACAGAAGTACCATCAAACACCGCCGTCTTATCCTCGGAATACACTTTCTGTTGCTGCTGCTGTTGGTGCTTGGTCTCGCCTTCAACTCTTCGTGTGTCCCCCCATGAGAGGTCATCCAAGTGCCAGAACGCATACACGGGCAAGACAAAGTTCCATATCGGCAATGCAAGCAGGTAAACCAACATCCACAAGACGTAACTTGCTTGTCGCGTCGTAAACAGGATAAGTAGCGCCGGGAGCACGAGCGAAGTCACGAGTAAGAGGATCGGAATGCCTTCCTGGAACGTCGTCGGTGGGTTCAAGATCATGTTGATACTCAACGCATACGACAAACAAATCGCCACAGGCAGCGTCAACGTCCCAAAAAGCTCAATCACCACCAGAAACTGATACGAGAAACAAAAAACACCACACAAGTTGGGTACTTGTGCTAGTTCGAATAGGTTGTGGATGGATGATCCGATCCAGCGCCGGCGTTGGGAGAGGAGGACGGAGAAGGTGTCGGGCACGACGGTTTTGCATTTCGCGGACGGGCAGAAGACCATTTTGCGGCGAGGGAAGGTACGGATCATGAGCGTTGAGAGGAATCGGTCTTCCCCTGCGAGCCGACGAGTAATAGAGGAGCAAATAAACCATCAGTCCTACTATTTGAAGGGAGAACTGAACGCGCCCCGCCCGCACTCACCGAGTTCGAGAAGTGATTTTTCGTGCAGTGTGGATACCTCGCTTTGGGAATACGTCTGACACACACTTGGCTGCGCCAGAATCGGTACCCAGTCTTTCCCGCCATCACCCTTTCTCGCCTTCAACCTATACATGGAGAAACACCCAGGCAAACACGTCACCCCTCCAAACACGCTTTCGAAAGCTTTCGCCAGGTGGTGGGAGACGTAGTATTCAAAGACTTGGATCGCGGTGATCCATGAGGTTCGTTTGTTGGCGATACGGGTTTCGCCGCAGATGCCCATGATGGCGGGGTCGTTGTGTAGGCAGTTGATCAAGGTGGTTAGGGAGTCTGGGTAGATACGGGTATCGGCATCGACCTACGGGAAATGAAGGTCAGTGGCTAGTTGCAGGCTAGTAGTTGGAAGGATCGGCTCGCGGCATACCATCAAGACCGCTTCAAATAAATCGGCTGAAACACCCGCCAGTGCATACACTTTCCGAAACAAGTCGAAATCCAACGGCGTGAACCGCTCGTTGTAGTTTACCCTCATGATAAAATTCATCAAGATCATCTGACTATCCCGTTTCCCCCTGTTCCCAGTCTTGTTGCCCTGTCCGGCAGTAGGGTTCTGCATGATGATCGACTCACCACGTTCCGCCGCAGACCCGCATTTGACAATGACGAGCATGGGCACCTTGGTTCCCTTTGTCGAGCAATAATGCCCTGCATAGACACGCGCAGCGTTCTCCCGCCTCGATCCTTCTCCGACCGCAATGTACCCTCTGGGCTCGGGCTCACCCGTGCCGAAACGTTTATCACGCTCGAGCAACGCCACACAGATCTCTGGGGTCGTTTGGGTCTCGCCGTGGCCTTTGACCATGCCGTCGCATACGACAAACAGTAGTTTTCGAGACGCAGAGTAGGTGGTGTGCGCGATCGAGTCGAGTGTTCCTTGGATTTCGACTTTGGATTCGGAATAGCAGGTGACGAGACAGAGGGTGAATAGTTCGGCGCCAATTTGAGCCGCTGACACGAGTGCGCCTGGCTTTCTTTCTGTGGGAGTGTCGTCGTCGTCGTCGTCTTCTTCGTCGTTGTCGGCATCATCATCGTAATCTTTCGAGACAGCAGCTGCTCCCGATTCTTTGCCCCATGCGATTCGCATACCCGCCACCTCCCCTTGCACACTTTTCACTTCACGACACATCCGAGGCGCCAACCACCACGAAAAGACGAGTGCCATGATAAACTTGATCAAGATGATGCCGAGAATCACGACGAGCGCCACATACATGATGATGCTTGAAAAGAAACAGCCCGGTGCGACTTTATCGATTCGACCTGCAAAGTAACGTTGCGAGATACAGCGCACGGCGCGTACTGTGCGTGGCGTGTTGTAGAATAATCGAGTAGCGTCTTTACTTGCTACCACTGAGGTACCGTTTTGCTGGCGGAACAAGACATGTCGTATTACTTCATCCACGGCGTCGCCTGGAATGGCGTCCGGGTTGGCCGCTAGGTATGGCCCAAGATCGAGGACCTGGCCGTTCAAAACCATATACTCTGGTAGTCGCGAGATTTGCGTCCAAGAGTATCCGACATACTTGGACGTATTAGTTATCCCGAGCGTTTCGAACGTCTTGTCTTCCAACGTAGGAAGCACGCAGAATCGGATCGTAGTGTTGGAGCCACAGAGACTGCTCGAGGCATATGCACCATCCGTTTCAAGGCCTTGACAAGCTGGCGAGACTTCGGTGCGTCGGTCAAACATTGATGTTATATCTTGTCCCGATAGCTGCGTTGCTAGCGCAGCGAAATCGACGCCTGGTTGTGGCTTGGCGTCGATAACGTTGAATTCGTATCCCTTTATCCCCAACGTCACTGTACGCCGAAGTTGTCAATGTAGTCGTGCGACCAGGTGGAGGTGTGACGGAAATGCACTCACTATCGCCACTACCAAGTTTCTTGGTCATTGCTTGAGCCTGACTCTCATCATTAGGACACATCGCCCTGTTCAAGCCCATGGTGAAGAACCCTGTCACGCCTCCCATCACAAGAGCAAGCATCACCATCATAGACTTTTCCCTCCACGCCCGTCTCTCAAGCGGTGTCTTCATTCCGCCAAAGAATGAAAGAAAACAGTCTGGGATAAACCATGTCGCCAAGCGCGAAGTCGTTTTCCACCAGCTCCGCTTGCTAGTCGATGCAAACATCGGACCCGCTCCAGGTATGAAAAGGCTTCCGCGATGGGCGGGAGGAGGCGGAGCATCAGAAAAAGTCGTTGGTCGCGTTGGATAGATCAGCGGTGGAGGACCTGCACCTCGACGTTCGGGTCTCGTGAGGGTTTTACTGCGTTTGATTCCTGGCTTGGCTCCTGCCTCTCCTCCGCGTGCTTGAAGCCGCTGCCTCCCAGGAATCCCTTCAGGTATACGCTGCCGTGGCGGATATCCGAAGGCGCCATCCTCTGACGGGAGACGCTCGAGTGGGACGTTGCGACGCATAGCTCTTGTCGCTGGACTTGCGTGTAGTGTCGTGGGGAATCCCCATCGTGCATTGTGTTCTTGAAAGCCGGGGTTGGTGCCACACTCCCCTCATCCCTTTCATAGCATGTTCGACAACACAACGACTGAAACACGCCTGAAAAGGACCAAAGAGCAGGACCAAGTTCCTTTGTCTTTCCACGTGATATTATTAACCCCGGCGCCCTGCTTATAAGAGCATGTGGATACAACTCGACGAAAAAAAAGCGAAATCAAAAGGAGTATACACTGCACTCTGGAAGATGATATTAAACAGACTATGCGAAACTTTTTCGGCGCTGCAATTTAAGTCCCCGCTGTCTCTGCCCGCTACGTTGATCTGCTCATCAGTGTCGGGATAGATTATGCCCGACACCGGCGATACATGCGGTCACGTTGTAGGTTTGACGTGCGACTCGAAGGCTGCCGCCTGGTCATAGCTTCGCTGTAGTAGATGGTAGAAAAGGTTCGTTCAAAGGGGATATTCGGCACCGAGTTGTTGGGGTGAGGTGGTCTAGATCAAACCCGCTGCTTGATGAATTTCTCTTCTCGGAGTAGGAAAGGGGAAGAGACGGACTTACAAGAGGAAAGGGATTGACGAGGAAGTATACACCTCCACAATGGTAGGATTAAAATTCGCTAAACAGGCACGCGGAACTTTTTACGGCGTGGCAACCGAGACTTGCCACTGCCTCCGCATCGTGCTGTCATGTTCTGCTCATCAAGATCCGGAAACGCCAATCTTGATGCCCAGCGACACACGTTTTCCCGCTGAACCTGCGGTATAAAACCCCAAAACTGCGGCTGAGTTGTTGTCGCGGTATGAAAGTCTGCAAAGTAAAACTCGTCCGAAGGTGATATGACGGTACGTGAGGCTGGGCTTGAGGCGACCCTAAACATACCCACAAGGTGATAAGCTTTATTTGGGGGGTGTTGAGGACGGGGAGGAACAACTCACATGGCAAACAACCCCAAGAAGGAGATATAGAGAACACCAAGAGAACACCAGCGCCACCATGCTCTTCGCGACTCCTGTGCAGCCTTTTCTCCACGTATTCTTAATCGCTTGCGCAATACACTTTCCGCTTCCTCCCTCGCTCTCGTCGCTGCTTCTTGCTCCTGGGTCCGTAAGACTTCTTGCTCATACCATGTCATAACCTGCTGCGTGACCGCTCTGGCAAGACGTTGCGCTTGCGGCGAAGTAGTTACAGTGGTTCTAAGTGCAGTATCGGTGGTTGCGGTTGGCGCCGGTGTGGTGTGAATTTGCTCCATGGTGCTGGACACGACTGCCGCTTGCTCTTGGACCATGTGAGCCCACCCAGAGGTCATGGGGAACTCCAACCCGTCTGGTGCTGCATCATCATGCAGTCGATCGTCGGTCCCTATCGGCGATTCAAAATGCTGTTCACTCTGGCTAGTTGGTGTTTTGAACACCCTCTGTCGTGGAACAGAGGTCGGTGTATCCGCTCTTCCGACCGAGTTTCTGCGGTATGATTCCTTCGGTTTGGGCGTGCTCCACTCCTTGGCTGCTTCAAGCTCCGCTCGACTACCTTCACCAGAGACAGAGAACGTCCTCGTGTCCGTCGTCGGACGCTCTTTCTCTTGCGATACGGATCTTTCCATTCGACGTGACGGCAGAGTTCTCGTTTGTTCTTGATCTTGCGAGAAAGATCTATCCATTCGACGCGACGCCGACATCCTCGAGTCTTCTTTCTCTTTCGACAGGGATTCTTCCATTCGGTGTGGCGAGGACGACGTCCTGGCTTCTTCTTTCTCTTGCGAGAGAGTCCTATCCATGCGGCGGGACAGTGGTGATCGCTTGAAAGAGCCGTGCGACGTGCTGTGTCCGTACTGTACTTCGGTGTTTATTGTTCTAGGCGGAGGCACTCTTGATGCATCTTGTTGAATTTCCACGTTATCACCATGTTGTGAGGATTCGCCTGCGCATACACATGAATGTCAGCGAGAGGGGAGGACATGCAAGGTGGAATGAAACTTGCCTGTGTATCGACTGACAGCTCCATCAAAATTCGGTGAATCTGTCCATCCTCTGGAAGTATCGCGTCTTACGGCTTCGACATCCTGCCTTTCTTCGGTTGGCACCTTCATTGGGGTCGAGCGTGCAGGTGGCGAGCTCGAAACTGTACCTGAATAATGCCGCATTAGCTTTTTAGCACAAGAGCTAGAAAACTGCCAAACTAACTCACTGTCAACCGTATCATCTTCTTCCGAGGAAGGACCCAACATGGCACGCACTCCTCCTACGACGGCAAGTCCGCGCGTACCGGTACTACGGATGGGTGTAGAGTGTTCCACATGGGAAAAAGACATGTCGATCCCTGATCTTGCTCGTGATGTTTCCAGTACGGATCCGTTTGTGCGTGGTGTTTCTTGTAGTGACGGAAGGGCTCGTGAGAGCTCATAAGATGTCTGACTCTGCCGTCGAGGAAAGGTGGTTTCTCGACGAGAAATGGGATTGCTAGAATCTTCGTCGTTGGAACGTCTTGCGAACGTGATACGGGATCGCATACCCTCGTCGTCGTCCGTCATGGTTGCGTTTGGAGCCGCCGGCGATTCCTTCCCGTTGTCCATACGGTCGT
Source organism: Naganishia onofrii (assembly GCA_030039215.1). Classification (NCBI taxonomy): domain Eukaryota; kingdom Fungi; phylum Basidiomycota; class Tremellomycetes; order Filobasidiales; family Filobasidiaceae; genus Naganishia; species Naganishia onofrii. The sequence goes on along the minus strand of JASBWV010000022.1, from coordinate 367,167 downwards.
ACATGTTGTGCGATGTCTCTCGCGATACCGTATGCATCCGTGATCGTCCTGCATCCTCCTGCGCACGCGCTACTGAGAGCCTGTCCTCGCTCCCTTCAACATCTTCATTAGCGTTCACACCCGTCCCGTTCCTTCCATTTACCGACAGCGCTTCCTCCCCACTTCGATCCTTCATCCAGGACAGGCGGCCAGGTGATTCATTCTGTATCTTTTCAAACCGTCGGCGAAAGGCCGATGATGAAGACGAAGAGACATCGTTTGCCGGGATGCTAGAGGGGTATTCGATTGATGGTGAAGGTGTTTTCTCGCGAGTGTTGCGAGAAACATTTCGCGGCTGTTCTGCTTCGTTATCATCTTCATCCTCGGAGGGTCGATTCTCGGTCGTTTCGTCGACAATAATGAAGGAAGTAGGATCCTGTGTGTTTCGCGTTCGAGAATGTTGCTTGGTTTCCATGCCGGTATCATCGACGGTATGCTGGGACGTGCGATACCTCTTGGGCCAATCTGCAATGCGTCTTCTTGCTCGTTCCAGAGCGTCCGTGTCGATCGTGCCTGGATGGGATGGTGACAGATGTGAGTAATCAGTACTCCAAACGACAGCCGCGATCTCAGTCCAACTTACTGTCCAGCGTTGCATCCTCCTCTTTTACACTCCTACCCTGTCGATCCTCTGTCCGTGCACGATCCAACGTACGGTCTCTTTTCGACGGAGAGCGGTTCATAATTTCCTTGACGAGTTGTACACTCGCTATTTACCCATCGTCAACACGGTCAACAACATTACGGAACGGCAGTAGGTGGAAACACCTTACAGTGGTATAGCAATCCATCAAGCTTGACTCCTTCGCTACTTAGCCTCGCAGACCGTGGAGAACGGTTGGCTGCCTCTCCGGGAATACCTGAGATGAAAACAAATCAGCTATTCGGTCCCTACTCGTCCGAACGACGCGTATAGGACTTACTGGTATCAACAAGATCGTGGGTAAACATGGTGTCGAAGCCTCCAAGTTGTCACTGCATAGTGGTAACGAGGTGGTAGAGCGGAGAGGCAACAGGAGCGAAGGGACGGATGGTGGAGAAGGAGGAGGGGGATGATAGAAATGTCAATCATCTATCGTTCTCCTTTCCTTCATGTGCCATTTCAGAGGGGTTTTGCTTCCGCATCTCTGTCGCTGTTCCATACATCATCAATCATCAATCATATCATCATCAATGTGACCATGATGGTCGATATGGGTTGGGTTAGCTGTTGGATTGATCTTTACTTGTTGGCGATACATTACAGTCTCAGGAATAACATATCGACAGAAGTACCCTCCTGCCGCCACTAACCAGGCGAAGAACGCAAACCGCAAAGGAAACCCGCAGCACAACGAGTACAAGAAGAAGAAGCGTAAGGACCGTCCAACATGCACGGTACACAACCGGAGTCCCAGAGGAAAGAAGAAGGCCCGACTCATAGCCAGTGGGAAGTGGATAACGCCGGGCAACGTGAAGGCGCAAGGGACAGAAGATGCGGCAGAAGAGAAAGTAGAAGAAGAAGAGGGAGAAGTGACAGAGGAAGAAGAAGTGGTGTATATTGGTGAAAGAGTCGCCACCTGCATCGAGTCTTCAGGGAGTCTGCCTTCTCTGATATGGGTCTAACACGTTGACGCAACCCGGCTGTATAGTCATACCGACCGCTAGCACCAACTCCGTCGTCTCGACCTGCTCTTCCTCAATCATCCTCTTCACGACCTGCACCGTCTGCGATGTTTCGATCCGTTACACATCTCCAGGTACCTCGACGAACTGAGGTTGACGGCCTCGAGCGCTTCCGTGAACACGTTGCGACCTTCTTTTACCTTCGCGGGCAAGCCGCAGCTGCTTCCAGTCAAAGATGAACGAATACGTCGTTAGGTCTCGCTCGGATGCCTGTCATATATGTATCCATCGTATGTATACTATTTGCATGAGAACGATTCCATGGATTAACATCTCAGCAGATGCTCAGTACAACTGGTAGCGATGAAGTCATCGCCGAAAATCGGAATCCAACAAGTTCAAACTCGAAAAAACCAGCATACATTGGTAGAAATGATGGATCACGTCCCAGGTCTTTGCCGAATTGCCAAAACGGATGACCTTCCAGGGTAAGGTCCAGTCAATTTCGAACAGTGTCGAACGGTGTGGAAGCACGGCGAAGAGGAATGGAAGAGTGAGGTCTAGAGCTCGAGGTTTCGGTAATCGGACTTCTATCGGGATGCGTATGCTACCGTATACTCTCTGATGTGAGTTGATGTTGGTCATGTTCGGAGTCTGATTAAAGTCACCACTCAGATCCCCCTTCGGAACCATCATCCGAAAGTTCGTATAATATAATGGAAAGGTATTCCACCGCGCACTGGTCGACCGCGTAATCCGATTTCAAACCTTGTCGATCAGGCTCGCCAGGTGCAGGTCGCGCACGATCTACCACATTGTGAGGGTTCTCTGATGCACCATGGTAACAGACGTCGCTGCCGTAGTCGGACTTGTCATTCTCGCTGTCATTGTCGCTCACCTCGGAACGCTTGTCGTGGTCTCTGGCCTCACAAGGCTTGTCGGTCTCGGGAAGCTCGGAAATATCACACAACATGATAGACACTTCTGTTTCTGGGTCCAAGCCCACATCTCCTTCAAGCTCAAAAAGTAGCCGTTCCAGTCGAGGGCAGGTCTTTTTGAGCCGTTCGAATAGATCCAGGAAATGGTCGCGATCGGGCATAACGAGCGGAGAGATTGATATCCTTCTATCCCTTCGTGTAAAAGAATCGCCGATAATGAGGCAACTTGGGAAGAAGCACAAGTTGAAGTGGAGATAGATCATGGTGATTGGATAGTGCTTAAGATTGAGGACAGATTCGATCGTGCTTTCAATCCGGGGCTGTGCGAAGTGAATAATTGTGTCAGGAGATGAAGACAAGAAAAAATGTGAGTGCAGACTAACCCAAAGGGACATATTTAGCAGCGGGAAAGGAACTTCGATGACTGTTCGAAACTCGAATAGAGTAAGCTGCGGAAAGCTCATCGATCCGAAAGCAAGCTGCAGTGATCCAAGCTGTTGTTCGATCCGTTCGGCGTTGATTGGGCCCGCTACGTCAATCTCTAGATCTTTCAATCCCAACGAAGGCAGGTGCTTGAAAAGCATCTCTAACTCTTTCATCTCCCATTCGAGATTATCAACAAAAGCATCCACTCCACGATAGGCTATGGAACTTCGCGGCTCGTTTTTCGTTATACAGATAAACAAACATTCCAGATGTTCGAATGTGTGTGTCGGTTGATCCGAGCTACCGAGTGCACCGCTGGTGTCTGCCAGTTGTCTCTCCCAAAAGAGTTCAAGCCTGCGTACATCTGGAAAGAGATTGGAAAACTGATTGAGCTGAAGGTTTTGGTTCGACAGCCTGTGTCCAGTCGAGGCAGTCACGTCGAGAGACCTACACCACGTAGTGGCAATGATAACCATCAGTCGGAAGCGGCGAGCCTGGAATGAAGATAGGATGATAGAACGCACCGTACACTTTTCCTTAGTTCTTCGTTCATGCTTTCCGACCACTTTAACGATTCTACACAAAACTTGACCACCTGCCACCGGTTTCCCTGCCGATTGAACACGATGTCTCTCAACCTACGTGACACGCATGAGAGAGGAATGCTGTGGTCAACGAAACAGCTTTCAGTCGCTCCAGTCATCAGACCCAGCTTTTCCTCCTCTGGTTTTCGCTGGCAAGGGCAAGGAGTGGCGGTATACTGTTCTCTGACATCGGATGCGTCGGAACATTGGTCCTCATTCCGTTCTGATCGTGCGCGTACATTTCGAGCTATGATTTCGATTATCTCGGCAGGCAAATCATCGAGTGTGACTCTTGGCAGCCGCGAGGTATCAGTTCGTAGTCCGCTGCTGTAGCTTCTGACAAAGGTTCGTTGGCCGGAAAGGGGTTGTTACAGGGAACGGTGGAAGACAGGACAGATGGACTTGCTGTAGTTGCTGATAATTCGTTTCGGTCGATCTGAAGAGGTTCAGCAGCGAGAAGGCGAGCTTGTTGTCGAGTCGTTACGGGCATGATGAGGACGTGAAAGATGTTGTCTCTGCTCGACTCGATGGTTTCCAGTTGTAAAGTATACTTATCGTGTCAAAAGCTCGACTGAAGGATCATAGTCTTGACGCGCGGTGCAGTCTGCCCCTGTCTATTCTGAAACGAGGCAAGATGCGCTTATGCAGCTTATGTAGCTCCTTATGTACGGACGCGTTGATTACCAGCTCTGCCTTTGCTCAAATCCCCATCATCCGTTCGGATCATCAATGTCGATGGTACAGAGTCTTGAAATGGATCCTGATGCTGGCGATGCTAAGTTAAACGGCGGTGCTGGCGCTTTAGGGGTTGGCGGCAGCGCTGCTGTGCCCAAAGGAATTCGAATGTATCATTCATAATAGATCTGAAATTACACTCATATAGAACCATGGTAGCGCTAGCAATTATGAAGGTTGATATCCAGCTCGACAGATTCTCGAACAAGCATTTCTCTGGTATCCGCCAGACTACTTCGGACATATCGAGTAACATTGACAATAATCACTTGGCAGACAGTTATGAAGGTTGGGCGCACACGGTTTCGCAAGGCGTGCAATATGGAGGAAGAAATCGAACAGCACAGTGTTGTTCTGGAATCGTATCTGATGGCGTGTGTCTGCCTAGACTCACGCGCCTTCCACCATGTCGTACAAGGCATTCATATTCTGATTATCGAGATGGTAGTGAAGTCCGTCACCCTCGGAAGTGATCGTCGGCCTGTTGTCTTCGTCACCGCTGATGTGTCCTTCATCCGGTAGACTCTCCGTTCGCTTGTACTTTACTGAGAGGATCGAAGGAAATGGCCCGTTCTCGGAGAAAAAAGTAGCAGCCTTATTTGCATACATGTGTAAAGCAAAAAAGATGGAAGGTGAGTCTGCTATTGTCGAGATGAATGCCACCAAATCGTTTTCCGTGGGGACGTGATGGCTTGATAGAGGTACGGTTTCGTTTGCCCTACGATCAAAGAACATCCCCCTTTGGCAGGAATAAAAGATTCGTAGGATGATGTGTGGCGCAGCTTGCTGGTCAAGAAAAACACGAAGGAGGCCTTTGATGATTTGGCGCTATGATCATGGGTGGTAAAGACTATTTTGATCAGTTTTCAATTCATCAGCACAAATCATGACGGATACTGGACGTACCCAATAGTACCTGATGCGTGCTGTATTGATATGTACTCCAATGCAAAGCTCGATCGTCTCCAAACTATTATACTTCCCTAGTTCCAACGCGCTTATCAAGTTCCGTCCGACCTCCGAAGGCAGTCGGTCAAAGTCCACTGATACATGAAGATGCCGTAACTTTGGGGTCTTTACAAATTGCATGATCGAGGAGCACTGTGAGACTGAGGCGAATGCATCGTTTGCGTAATTGCGTTTTAGGACAAGATGAAAGTCGACAAGGTTCTCTAATATGACGGTCGCTTGAGCTCGTAGTGGATCAGAAATGCGAGCAGAACGGCGGTTTGGTCCTGGCGGGTCTGGCAACCTTTTCAACCTGCGATCGGTCTGATCCAGCGTCGTCCATACAAGCTCCAGCTTGGTGATGCTGGAATAGCGATTCAGAATAGTCCAAGGTACGGTAGGAAACGTTTTAAGCCCCCAATCATCGTTCACTATAAGACGAAGATCGCTGGATGATGGATAAGGTGATACATCAATTCATGCAATCGACTTTCCGGAGTCTGACTACCCCGTTTACCGTACTTGACCATTCAGTGATGGGTCATGCAGAGAATGCTGCGGGACGGTATGTTCTCTAACCAAGGCTTTTTGTGCGAATCGAGGTCCAAACAACACGTTCCTTGCGTGACGAGATACTGACGCAAGTAAAAGCAAGGCAGAACCTCTGCAAACGAACGATGTTGTCGAAGCAGCAGAGCTGCTAGCCGTTGTTGAACAGACACAGACTGGTCCCGTCGAAGATCCAAAACGTACTCTAAACGTCCCTTGCTCTTGATCTAGAATGCATTCGGCGATATTATCGATGACCTCCCCAGGGAGATCGTCGAGATTTGCCATGTGGAACGAGGCCGAAAAGCAAGAGCGGAGGGAAGAAATAGCGATGTTGTTTTGCTCGCGATGCAGGTGAGTGGTTGAATAGGAGGCGGCGTTTGCAGGAGGCGGTGAGAGTTTTGGCAATCGCTTAGTTGTTTTGAGGATTCGGATGACGATGAAGCGATTTTGCGTGCCAAACAACCAGTCAGACTGAGATTTACTCTGATTCGAGATGAAGTCGACCAGCTAGTCGACCTGTGTCATTGATGCGCCAGAGCCTACTCCTGAATGCAACCTGAAACGTGACCGATGCGCTTCTTTTCCTCTACACGGAAACGTCTGGTAGAGTATTTGCGAATCGCCACCACTTTCACTTCCTGCCTCTGCCATTATCAGCCACTCGTCAGCTGACGAAGGTTTCGAGCCTCCGCTGCTGCGTATGACCCATCTTGAAGTCTAGGTGTCGGTCGTCGAACGGCTGACCATCGGTTTGGCAGATCATGATGGGACAGACTGGTTACGCAGGACTTCAAGATTAGCAGACGATATGTGGATTCTTCGGAGCACCGACGAGCTGTGCCCTGACGAATCTAGTAGAGCAAAGGCATGCTAATTTGGCCGGTGTTAATCATGAACAAGCTGATTCGTGATTGCAGCACATGACATGCGCAGAAGGGTGGCGATGGGAGTGACCAAAGCACTGACATCAATTTCACATCGTGGTACAAGGCAAACGTCGCATTCCTACCAAAGCTGATGTCGGACCAGAGTGACCAAATTGCTCAAAGGCGAGCGCACGCATATGTCAAGCGGCATTGTCTTTCATACATTGACAACCCAAGCTATAGAACAACAGTCGACTTGAGCGGTTGACATTCAAGATAGAATATAGAGGTAGCACGCACCAAGCCATCTACCGACTTTCAGTCGAGGAGATCGTCCGGAAACATTCGTTCTGTGCCAGAGTCTCTGGCGACCGAGACAGGAACAGATACAGCGGCGTACAGTGTAGCTATGTTCTGGCGATAAAGGCAGTATTCGAATCCCTGCCCGTTTGAAGGAGTGAATGGTTCGTGGCCTAGATCTTTGCCATGCTGCCAGTCTGAACATTGAAGCATCGGGCGTCTCTTGATTGATCTTCAACTAATCGAAAACCAAACAACACTCCAGCTCACGTGATTCGGTTCTTCAGTGCTTCATCGTGATGAGCAAGTTTTGAGATGCTACTATCCCTGATCAATGCTTTGCGGACGAAGCGGGATTCGAATATAACGTTCCTGAATTTCCTGCATACGGACGAAAGTCGAAGCAAAGTCGAACCATTGCAAATGAAAAAGCGAGTGGATGTTGTTGCTTTACATCCTATTGCCTGGTAGGTACAGATAGGTTCCATTCAGCTCCGAATGAGCTCGGGCGAATCACCTTGCTCTTCATCTTGAATGATATCTGCCACGATATCGATGAGCTCGGCAGGAAGATCATCCAATTTCAACATGTCGGTTGTACGTTGGAGCAAAACGAGCTAGGTGGTTGGAAATCGAGCTGCGAGCGGTCTGAATACGATTTGACCTGAAGTACGTAATAGGAGTCTTTGCATTAGCGTTGCTCAGAGGAGTTCAACAACGATACTCTCACTTACGGAGCGAGACCAGATAGATTGGGCAGCTGGACTAGCTTCGAAAGCCGATCTCGAGGAGTTATCCGGCAGCTGGCCTTGTGTTGGGTCTTTACACATGAGCTGGCAACCGCGAAGTGGCTAAAAAGTCCAACCTCTTGATGCGCTGGCCAGCTTACTCCTGAACGAACCTGAAACAGCGATGGCCACTGAATGCCGGATGCGCTTCTTGCGGGTTGCGAAAATACATGTTCATATCGTCCGATTCAGGCTTTCAAGAAGGTATCGTATCCATCATGTCTGGTTAGAGCTGTCACTTGTTACTATCACCACTGTTCAGCCGCCGGTGTTCGCTCCGGTGTTCGCTCTTGATGTTCCGGATGTCGGGTTAACGCGGGTCGGTCAGTATCGTCAACATAGAAGATTCTCGATATTCTGTGAGTACACTCGGTACATTCTGACAAGACGAGATAACCTTGAGCTTCTGCGAAGATATATCCCGTGATGGTAAAGCCACTCACCCTGCAGCGAACACCACCCAGATTCCGGTCCTCCAGTCCTCCACCAGATGGTGTACGTTTTGCGTGCTTAGTAGGCTTGAGTAGGATGTAACAACATGGCTTTCATGTCGTCGTTAGCATTTGTCGGAACCTCGACCGACATACCGAAAGAGGCAAACCTTTGTTGTCACCGCAACGTAACCTCTATACCTGCTTCGTTACCGCTCTCGATCGCTTTTGACTGAGCGGCTGACGGCTGATGTCGTCACTTTTCATACTTCATAGGTGTACATTATCGATACAATGGTAGCACTTCCGCTCACATCCCAAGTCAAGCTCTACAAACGGTGCCTGTCAGTGCCCTCATCACAATGAGTACCAGTGGAGCGGTGCTACTTCCTGACGGTCGAAGCGGCAGAGCATGCGACGCCTGTCGCGACAAAAAGGTAAAGTACGTAGTGCTGCACCGTGTTCTCATGGATTGGCATTCCTCACCTACCCCTGCGCCCTCTTCAGATGCATCAACTCGCAGGACATACATACGGCCTGTGAGCGCTGTCAGAAACATGGAGTATCATGCTTGTACGTTAAAACGGCGCCTGTCGATCCGAGAAGTATTTCAAAGAGGAGACGCATACAGAAGGACACGGCATCTAGCGGTGATGTAGGATTCCGTCGACCTGAGCATGAGGACCTAGAACCAAGGTTACTAGGTACGTTGCTATCATTTTCTGTAATCAAAACCGCATCTAATTCTTCTTATCTCTAGGAGCAACTTCCGTATCAGCTATCATCATGGCCTCAATCATGGCAGTAGAGTCATCCGGCGACGTAGAAACCAACCTCAGCTCGGTTGACAAAAAGTACGACCTTGTCCGAAGACTCGCTCAAACTGGTATATCATACGTCCTGGTTGCTCGAGATCCGGCGCGCATCTCAAGACGTGGTTTGCTTAGCCGAGCGAGGAGGAAGCGGAAGACGATATCGGACGAGGAGAGACTAGTGAAGCCGACTTTCCACTTGAATATGGATTATGAGGCGCTTGGTACTAGATATCGGATGTCGGCATTACGCTCTCTTCGTGAGTCACTTCTGCCAAACTATGCTGCGCCGATGTTCATACATTGACGCCATCGGTTGTCTAGTCTTTTCGATATTCGAGGAGAATATCCTACCCTTCTTTCCTGTCGTGTCTCATCAGGAACTCGCCGACATCCGTTTTGATTCAAGAAACGTCACCAATAACCCGAAAACCGCATCCTCCCTACCACCCATCGCTGGACTTATCATTTGTACATTATCGGCGTTAAGCAGAACAATACCTCGCCACATCTTTCAGGAATTATCGCATGCCTTGTACCTCAAGTTTGAAACTATCGAAGGCCTACGCGTGCTCAGTATCAGTAGTCTAGCTCACATTCAAGTCCTTCTGTTGTTGACGATGAATCCGGAAACCCAGTCTCCAGCGACAAATCATTCGGGCAGCATGACCTTTTTACGTATTGGCACCGCTATACGAATGGCGCAGGACTTGGTAGGCACTTATAGCATCGTTTTCAAGAATGCAGACTCACCGAATATTCTCCACAGGGTCTGCATCGATGCTTGAAAGAACAGGATATACCAGTTGCACAACTTGCGCGACGACGCAGAGTATGGGCGGCTTGTGTGATTGTTGATAAATGGTTCGTCTTGCTGCTGGATGCTTGCAATATATCATGCTAACGTGGTCGGCCAGATTATTTCACATCAATATAGGATATCGCTCTCACATGGACATCCACCCATGCTATGTCAACGTGACTGCGACGCCTTGGAGCCCGATATGGAATATCGACAATTACCGGTTTCCCAGCCGGGATCAGAAAGAGGACTAGAGCCGTCGAATCTGTTTCTTACATATTTGAGTAGAGTAGGCATCAAGCTTGATCTTTACAGCATTGATCTACGAAACTCATGCGTGCACCATAATAGCTAAGTTTGATGCTCAGCCAAATTTGTAAGCCCCTCTGCGGAATCTTCCTGGCAGTCACTTTGAACCTAACTTAGTGTTTCCAGTGTTTATCCTATACACCCCATCGGCCAGCATAGATAACTTTGACCATGTAGAATTTACTCGACTTCGTGCCGAAGTCTTGCATTGGCCGAATACTCTACCTCCTCAACTCATCTTTACTCCCGATGCCTCGTCCACCAGGGCGGGTGAACTGCTTCGCGTATTTTACATTCCCTTGGTAGTAAGTGCGGTAGTATAGATACTCCTGACAAAAAATTGTGATTGCAAGGCGCTGACGCTTGCGAAAGCTCTAGTTGCTGCTCTATCGTCCTTGGCTTCCGCTAGGTCGCACCTCATTTGCAATGTTTAGAGCATACGATGTGGCTCCAGAAGAATGGACTGTTTTGGTCAGACATTCGCAGATAGCTATTGACTGGCTGTCAGTAAATGGCGCGCCGATCTTGGACATTTGGTGGTTTGTTGTTGTCATCGGATTCGGTCAGTGGTTTTCGTTATATCCTGCCGCCCACCTTGAACTTACTCGTAATTTTTTCATCAGTCTGGTCAGCCTTGATGCAATTCTACGCTGCTTGCCTGAACGACGATGTCGTAGCTCTTTCTTACCTCGCTCGAGCAATGTCCATGGCTACCAGCTGGGCGCAACCGGCCGATTCCCATGTCGAAGATGATGGACACTCGGATGGCGAGTTCCGGCTGAAAATCGTGACATTGCTCGAGCTGATGCACCAAGTTGCGCATCGACGTATCCGAATGAGTCAAGCAATGAGGTCGCAGAACGGCAACATCCCTCCGAGTGCCGCTGCTTTTGCGATACCAGAGTCTTCAGGTATATTTAGTCAACATATCGAAGTGGAATACTCAAATGCTTACCTAGCCTTACATTACAGAGCGGACTGTACCATTTGCGTCAATGACGGACGCTGTTGTGCAAAATAACGACTCGGACTATGCTATACCCACCTTGTCCGCCAATGACCAGTTCGACTGGCCTTTGGCCGATTTCTCGCTAGAAGGAAATGCCTCGTCGGAAGAATTTGTCAGTTGTTTCCCGCAGTGTGTATCCGAGTTGCGCTCACGCTTGCCTTTTTTTCGTGTTGTGCAGTGGAACTCCATGATGGCTTTGATGGAGGACACGTTATTCTAGACGGCTGTCGTATTGCTTCAGAGTACAAACTTGTTACTTACAGAGAAAGATTTAGCACACGACTATCAGGTATATGCTTATCAATACAGTGAGGAAAATGAATACAACAAGCTACAAACGAGTCGAGTCCTCACTCAATGCCCATCTATGGTCGTAACGATATCGTTATAATTATGCAGAACGTGTCGAGTGTCGGCGTATCAAGTACACCGACTCTCATGGTATATATATATCAACGAGACCCTGCAAGAAGGTACCGAAAAAAGCGAAGAAAATCATGCAAACGCCCTCATCACGACTCGCCCCTACCCCCTCCTTAGGTATGCGAACAATCCGGGATGGTCAACCCGCTCTTGAGATTCCGATCGCTATCGAACAAACCCCAATACGGCTCCACTCCGCCGTACTGCGCTTTCCACGGCTCGTCGAAAGCCTCGACTACAAGGTCACGCAGAGCGTCAGTAACCCAGCCACGGGCAAGCACGTTGAGATGGACGTGGGGGTGACGATCGGGGAAAACGGTAAATACATACAGAAAAAGTAATCCGTGTTGTTTGCATTTGCTTGACAGACAAACGTGTCCAAAAAGATTTGCAAGTTCGCGATGGAAGCATCGCCCTGCGATCCGACAACACCATTATTACCCTCCGTCGTCGTCATGGAATCTAATCACACGCAAACAGGAAACAGAACAGATCAACAAGCCGTCGGAAGTCGCTCAGATTCGCCTGAGCGATATGCACGACAAAAGGGACAAAAAAAAACGTACTTGTTGGCCACCCCGTTTCGGCAATCGCACACCTCGGCGGCTGCGCAACCGAGTTCGCCACATCCTACGAAAAAATCGCGAAACGGCTCCTATCATCAGCCCCCTTCTCCCTCTCCCCAACGCATCACATTCATACGCTCTCGAGGCGGACTTACAACATCGAATTCCTGGAAAAAGTCAAAGGTCCTGTGTAACCCAAATCCCTCGCGAAATCAGCAACTCTCCATGCGTGCGTAATACACCAGGCCTGGTAGGGCAAGAGTGCTTACCACTGAGCTGCATCGTTGATCCCGACTGTGCCGAACCACCTGTATTTCACCCATCCAGTAGACGTCAGCTTCCTTTCCCTTGCGCATCCGTCGACTGCATCCGACAAAGAGAAACGTACGGATGAACTAAACGAAAGCAAACAAACCGCATATGATCAGTCCATCATGCCAAACAAGAAGCAACAGCAACCTCAGAAGAAAGCAACAGCAGCAACAACGCACCATTCGCATGGAAATAATCAATCCCCGCCGCCAGACTCGCACTCATCAAGCTCCCCGCATCACTCGTCCCAATCGGCAACGCCTTGTCCAGTCCCCAGCCCTTGACGGTCGTGTTCAGTTGTTTGATATGGGAAAGGATCGTTTGCGTTGCTGTGGTCGTGGAGAGGCCTGCTAGTTGTTGGTCTGCAGTGACGGTCGAGCAGGAGGAAAAGCATTAATGAGGTGTTTTTTTTTTCGTATGAGAGTGAGGGTAAGCGGCACGTACTGAGGATATATTCATTCCCCACCGTGATCTACCAGACACGACCCAAACAAGGCCGCAAAATCAGCTTACTCATCCCCTGCTTACCGCCTCCCTCCCAACGTCGCGCGGGCTCTACTCACACCCAACACATTCCCCGTCCCATACGTCACCAACGCGCGCCTAATCGCCTCGACCTGATCCTCATACGCCTGCTCATCCGCATCCACATAAACAGCGACATACACCCCCATCTGGACGTTGGTATCCTTGATCGCTTGCAGCACGAGCGACGTTTGATTACAGTTTGAGCCGTACAAGCGGAGTTTGTTGGTTAGTTGGGAGAGGAGTTGGATGTCGTGTGTGATATTGGAGAGGGAGGCGCCGCATGTGGGGAGGAGGACGTTCTGCGGCGCGACAGACGGTAGCCGAAGAGCCAATCATAAAAGGTTATCAGCTATCGATCAGGAGGAACGTCACGCGACGGAAAAACGTACCTGCGGCGTATAAGCAAACCCATAAAACGAGTCATGCAGCCTCGAATCCTTTGTAAACACACTAGCATCCGTCATCGTCGTCGTCGTATTCCCCGTACCAGCCGTCGTATTCGCATCAGTCGTATTCGTACCCAAGCCGGATCCAGAGCCGGAGGAAGAAGAAGCCAGATTCGAGGAAGATCCGGCGGTATGCCGGTTCCGACCGACTGTGAGGCCGACGCCTAGGCCTACTCCTAGCCCTACCAGCACCAGCAGCGCAAGAACCGAGAAGAGGAGGATCCATTTCCTCCTGCGGGTTGGGTTGTTGTTGTTGTTGGGTTTCGAGTACGGCGACGTTGGTACAGCGTTGGTGTTGTTGGTGTTGTTGTTGTTGGGGGTCCCAGCAGTATTGCGAGGTGTATTCACAGGATCGGTATCGCCGAGGGAAACCGGTATATAACCCGCCATACCTGCACCGGCACCTGCAGAGGCGAAGGCGGGACCCTTTTCCCGCTCTCTACGCAGCGCGAGCCGTTGTGCACCTCTTCCCTGCGGATCAAACTGACCTTCCTGTGCTTCCTCTTTCCGTTCGGGAAACGCCGCACCAGCAGCAGCAGCGAGACCGAACTCTGATTTCTCGTTTTCCGGTGTGATATCATCCGACGACGACGACGACGACGACGACGACGGCGACGACGATGACCGTTCTTCATAAACACCTAAACCGGACTGACGTCTTGACGCTGTATGGCCGTTCTGGGAATTATTCAGATGCGAGAGCGAGCCTACAGAGTAGGCGCGTGGAAGGTCTGTGAATGAGGCGGTGGGTGTTGCTAGGGGAGAGTTGTTGTAGTTTCCTGTTAGGCGGTGTGGCTGTTGGGATTTGGTCGTAGGGTACCGTTATGATCAGGTTTGAAGTAGATATGTGAGACAAAGGCAGAAGAAAGGCGTCAGTGAGGTTGGGCGGTGTATGACACGGCCCTAGACCTGGACCTGGACCTGAACGTACGGCAGGGATAGCAGCACCATCATAGAAATCATTCACATCGGTCGAATACGAATAAACGCTGTTCCGCTGCTGCTGCTGGTGCTGCTGCTGGTGTGGATCGGAAGAGAACCGCCTGTTGGTGTAGGATTGATCCATAGTGATGCTTGCGAGTCGAAGGAGGTGGTCGGTGCGGCGAATAGGTAAAAACCTGGAAACAAGTCAAGGCGAAAGGGCAGGTGATATACCAGAGTCTTTGAGTCTGAAACGAACGGTCAATCAAAGGAACCCAGCTACTGTAGAGAAGCGGACGGACGCGTGATTACCGAACAGCAGTATCTTCCATCTATTGTCTCTTCGCCATCCTTATCCACTATCCTACATTAGACGCACCGCCTCCCGTCCCTCCCGTCCCATCTGCTTCCAGGGATCCAGGGTCCAGGGTCCAGGAACACCGCCCCACTCACCCACCACAAGGAAAAAAGGGAGAGAGAAATTCACTCAACCATTTTCACATCATGTACTCTGGCCCTGGTACAGTCCCGGTCTCGGTTTCCTCTTGACACCCTGCCAGCCTGTGCCTGGGTTTGCTTCCGAGGAGCAATTTAGCTGACAATTTCAAGGATTTATGACGACGAGGTGGAGGTGTCGCTTGCTTGCTTGGCTCGTCCTGTGCATCGCCTTACCAAGTTACCAATATAATGTAAGTATGGGGTGTAACGCTGGTTCCTAACTAGCACGTTATCGCATGCATGTTACTCGTGATAGTCAGGAGCAGGCAGGTGCTGAGCATGAGTATCAGAGTCGTGCTTGGATACAACGAAGTGTTTATCCATCTATCTGCACGTTTGTCGTATACCACGGAGCGTCGTGCGATGAAGCAAGCAAAAGCAAAGCTTTCATCGTTGATGATGACGACGATGGAGCGAGGGGCGGTATTCCTTACCCGGTCTGAAATCTGCACAACAGAGTGTTACAGTTGGTTCCAACATCACCTCCACCATGCGATAACATAACGAGCAACGAAAAACGGGTTCTCCGTCGTCCCTTCGCTGATACCTTTTCCCTCGTAGACATCACACAACACCGTGGTCGAGAAACGACGTGTATATCTATGCTATACCATGCTATACTATACATACTATACCATGCGATCTCCATTCCATGTCCCATGGCCCATGACCCACGTTCCATCCATGTGCATAGCCCGCACGGCCCTGCGCGAGATCTACGCTCTACGCTCATCATTACTCTATACGCCAACTCTCCCTCTGCTCTTCCGGTCCTCGTCCACGACGACGACGAATGACCACGTCGCGCACAACAGCTCCATTTTTGTAGCCCTACGTTCATCCGCCCCCCCTGCGCTCCCTGTCAAACTCCCAAAGCCCCTACTAGCCCTCTAGAAAAACTTGTCCATCGCGTTGAGCGCAAGTTCAACGCCGAGGAAGGTGGCGGCCTATCACGCAAAGAGATCCACAAGGGAGTAATGAGTCAGCGGGTGTCAATTATTTGTGGATGGAGTCAAGAGGGATTGGTGACGCCGTCCCGTGTTTTTTTTGGCGCTCGGCATGTGTCCTCCTGTTCGCGCTGCCTGCTTTCCTCCTTGACGTCGAGCCAGACATCCCTTTCCGGGCCTTCCGGTGGCACGTAACGCGCTTGTTGCACTGACAGACGGTATACTCGTCCCGTCCCTAGTTTCTCACTCTGGCGCCTAACGGCACTCCCAAGGCTTCCCCTCTGTCGCACCCGTCACATTTCCACTCGCGTGCCCCTTTCCTCGGTTTCCTCCACCTGCCGCATTACACCACCCCGTACGCGCGACTCACATTCGCAGGAACAGCCCTCGCCATCGCCGGCCCAAAGCCATGATAGAACCCTCTCCAACCACTCTCACCCCACGTCTTCCTCACGCAGTCCACGACACCCTTGTATGTTCCCTCGCTCGCGGATTGGAGTTTTGATTTGACGGTATCCGCGGGCAAGGCGATGCTCCACATGGCGACACCGGCGGCGGCGCCGGCGGTGATGACGGCCGGGACGGAGAGTTGGTCGCTGTTTGCTGGTTTGAGAGCGTCTTTGACGAGTTCGTAGGCGACAAAGTAGCTGTTAGGGGGGGCGGGGGAAGAGTGACGATCAGCGCAGGTAGAAATCCTATCAGGAAACATCGAACGTACGCAGCACTACCCGGTCCATCACGGCCCAGCGTGGCTCCCGTGCCTCGGAAAATACTCTTCAACCCACCCTGCTTGTACAACGACTTGACGACATCAAACGGCCCCTTGTACACCACGCCACCGGACCCTTGACCCTGGACCTGCAACAACACCTTGACCCGCTCCGCAGGACCAGCAACCAACGTGGCCGGAATCGCAGAGAACCCACCGGCGATCGCTAGTTCCGCAACAGACAGTTTGGCGTCGGTCCGGTTCGGGGTTGCAGAGTAGACGAGACGTTTACCGAGGTCGTACCCCTGTGTAGCCAAGGTTAGCAAGGCAGAATTAGCCTCGGCCTGGATCACGGGCGAGACGAGGCGCGACTTGCCCAGAATGAAATGGCGAAAATGGGGGTGACGCCGACCAAGGGTGGGCCCATGCCACGGTACAGTCTATCAAGGGAGAGGGAAGGGTTAGTTTGGATCTCAGGCAAGTGTTTCCGTTTCGTAGTCTGACGGTTCACGAGGTAGATAAGCGTAAAGCACAAGGAAAACGTCTGCTGGAACGACGGAAGTCCAACCTCGCGTTCAATCCTCTTTAAGCCATATCGCACCGGCAGTCTCTTTGCAGTATCCTGGTCTGCTGTCGCACTCGACGCATATGTGCACCAGGAAAACACCAAAGCATGTACGGCCCGCTTTGCAAGACGTTGCCCGCCCGGCTTGTTCGCGCCCGACGACAGAATGGAGCAGCTGGCAATGGATCCCGCCCGTTTTGCGACTCTTTACAAGCCCTGCAGCCGACTCCACAGTGAACCTTTCGCGAGATTCGTGGCTTTCTATCAGATGGCTGTCATGCAGCGCTTTTAGATAGCTCTACGGTAAACCGTCTGCGAAGCCAGTGGCGAGAAAACTCGACTCGCAGCGGATCAACGCTGCCTACTCTCTGTCGAGACTGCTGAAATCCTGCAGCGCCTTCACGCCAACTGACTTCCGCAAATCCTTCCCAGCTTGGAAAGACAGAGTTGACGATACGCCGCCCAACGAACGTCGCCGGAGCTGGATCTTCCGTTTGAGCCGCGCAAGAGGCGGAAAGTCGAGGTGTCTCGTCCGCCATGTCCCCGAGCGGCCCTGTGCAGGCCTGGAAACACGCAAGATTCGGCTGGAAACTCCAGGTCGCTGATACTATGCACTCTGACAAGGTGGAGAGGAGATAACTTGTTTCCCGGTAGCGGAAGGCAGCAGTATCTTGCTCCTCGCTGGATCCGCCTCTGACTCTGCTATCGGCACGCTCGGCGGAGGTAACGCCGCGCGAGAGCTCCACGGCGACCTCGAAGAAGTCCTTGTTACGCTCAGAGAGTACGGACGCTCGACCTGCGTTCACCGAAGAGTGTCGCTGCGCTCGGTTGAATCTTGCTTTACTCGAGTGAAATCTGGCTTGCCGGCTTGATGAGATTCTCGCTGCACGTCGCGCGTCGGCAGGCTCTTCCTCGGATCAATTGATCCTCGTGTGGCTTATGCCGCACTCGAAGAGGAAAGTACGCTGCATCTCGCGCTCGCGCTTGGAGGATGCAACGACGCTCGGCCGCCCTACGGCGGCCTCGAGAAGAATCTCGCTACGCTCGAAAGACGGCCTCGAGAAGAATCACGCTACGCTCGGAAGATATTGACTCTCGGCCTGCGGCCTCGGAAGACACTGAATCTCGCGCGGCCTACGCCGCGCTCGGAAGACAACGGTCAGTCGGTCGTGCCTCCCTCTTTGTCTCCCGATTCTCGCGCTTGCGCGCTCGGTGAGAGCAACTAGGCTCGGCCGCCCTACGGCGGCCTCGAAAAAAGAGTCCTTCGGACTCGTAGCCTGCGGCGCCAGAGTCTGGCTGCGCTCGGAGACACTGATTCTCGGCCGCACGGCGGCGGCCTCGGCGAAGCCAAAAGCAATACGCTCACGCGGCGTACGCCGCGCTCGGGAAGAGAGTCCTTCGGACTCGTGGCCTGCGGCGCAATAGTCTCGCTTCGCTCGGAAGAGACTGAGAAGAGACTGATTCTCGCTTCGCTCGGGAATATACTCGCTGCGCTCGGAAGAAACTGTTTCTCGCTTCGCTCGAAACCGACTCACCCCCTAACACCATCCCTCGCCAAGGTCTGCCTCACGACATCCATCGCGCCCTTATACGTCCCCCTTGGCGCAGTCTGCAACCTCGTCTTTGTCAAATCAAACGGATGCCCTACCAGGACACACGACACACCCCCTGCCGCCCCGGAGAGAAAAGACTTTACGGGTGATACTGTTTGTTGTTTGTTGTGAGCCGTTTCGGCGTCGTTGATGGAAGGAGAGTCGGACATGGTTGTGAGGTTGGTTGGATGACTGCCGGGAAAGAAATGATTCCTACTTTGTTACCGTCTACTAAATACCAGTCTCCTCTCCTCAACCCATCCCAAAGCCCGAAACTGTTTCTTTGAACATAAGAAAGCGGCCGCGATTGGATACGAACCGGTAACTCAACAACCGGTACTTTGGGCGCACCATATCCTGCATCCGCCCTGTATCACATGAAGGAGAAACGGTGACACCCTCACCCCCTATCCCCGAAAATCGCGCCCAACTCCAACGAGGCAGCATTCCAAATTGGAATCTTTGTTCTTTTATTCATAAATTTCTTGAATTCCCTTGCACCTCGTCACTAAAGTAAACTCTACACAACTCTACAACCAACATGTCAGCCCACTTCACAATACATTCCACATAGACCCTCCTCCCACAACGTGACGATGGACGCACCACCACCTCCCATCCAGCAACGCGGTTTCCCAGGCGTCACCACCGTCCAGGCCATCCCCACACCTGCGCCATCGACAGCAGCAGCACCAACCACACGCCGTCCATCCGCTTCACAAGTGCAGGTATCACTCCTCACTGCGTCGCTGCAGCAGCATTCACTTCTCTCTCAGGCATTACGCAGGGAGGTAGGGACGGTGGAAGCAGGTGTGGCGGGAGATTTGTCATTTTCGGCACAGGCACAGACAGCGGGAGTTGCAGTGAAACCATGGGAGAGCGTTAACCCGGTCGACGATGACGAGGTTTGTTCACCTTTTGTGCATGAACAACAGGGAAAAGTGCCACCACCAGCACCAGTGCCACCACCACCACCACCTTCCCACGTATCAACAGCGAATCCAAATCCAAAACCGATCCTCCTCCCGACGTCCTCCGGTCTCCTATCCGCTCTCTCGCTTGCTGCACCGTCAAACCCAACCCCACCACCAGCAACAGCCCCAGCAACAACTCAATCACTCCAGCCACAGCTATTACAAGTACCAAAACCGCTATCACCCATTCCTCCGCCTCCGCCTATGGTCGCCGTATTACATCCTAATCACCCTTCAGCAGCACCAGCGCCATCAGTGACAGCAGACGCGCGGCAGGTGACAGCGGTCGTGCCGAAATCGATATTGCAGCATGATTCCGCACAGGGGCATGATTCGGGTACCGTAGGACCAGACGCGGGTGCATCGCAGCACGTGATCTTTCATCCCGCATTCGATGTACCGCCGCCGCCGCCAACCATCAATACGAATACGAATACAACCATAAACCCTGTCACAACGTCATCGGTTCATCAGCCGCAACCTTCTCTAAACCCAGCAGTGAACCTCGTCCCACTCCTACCAAACCTCGCACGCAAATCATCCCTCAAATTCGCGATCGCTGCTCCGCCTTTACATCATCATCTCACATCCTCATCAACCATACCGACATCAACGTTCGTCCCCACTGGCGGACCTGCAACAACCACAGCGTCAACCGGCTGCTCACGGCGCGGGAGTGCAGATGTTCCGATTACCTCCGGTGGCGGTGGTGGTGGTGGTGCTGGGGTTTCTGGTCCGCAGAATACGCGTCCTGCTGCTGCTGCGGACACAGCGAGAGGAACAAGCATCCCAGACCTCGTCGCTGTGATCGAACAACGCTTCCGCCAAAACGTCGGCCATCACCCCGCTTCTTCCACATCGCGAGAGACCGGTTCCGGTGCCGGTTCCGGAGTCGGAGTGGGAGATACATCGTCCGCGTCCGCGTCGTCGCCCCCTTCAAGAGCGTTGAGTCGCACGAGTTCTCGGCATTTGTATTCGGAGGATGATGGGAGGGTGATTGATGATATACAAGAGGAGGATGGGGAGGATGAGGAGGAGGAAGAGGAAGAAGAGGAGGAGTATGAGGAGGGTTTGTCGGGTGATGAAGATGAGGATGAGGAGGAGGAGGAGGACGATGACGACGAGGAAGACGAGGACGAAGACGAGGAAACCCAATCCGGTGCAAATTGGTCCGGATACGAAGAAGACTCTGAAGCTGGCTTATCTGATGAATTAGAAGACGACGACAATGTCGAATACATCAAAAAGGAAAGTCGGATCGTTTCCCCTTCCACGGCGCTGACGACGACGGGGTTCACGCTCGGGAGGTATCAGAGGACGCGGGTAAACGTTGGTGAGGAAGAGGAGGAGGAGGACTTGTTCGGGTAAGTTCGTTGCATGTTTGCAGGTGTAGAGGAACGGATGGACTGAATTTGCAGCCTACTGTCCTTGATTACAACGCGCAGTGCTACTCCATCTCGCACGTTCCGCCCGCATCCGCATCCACATCCGGCACGCTCCCCGATGCCACATCCATCATTAAACACCCATTTCTCGTCGATCAGCGGCGGCGGCGGCGGCACCACCGGCCCTACTGCTCATGCCCAGGTATCCGGGTTCGCGTTTGCGAGACCGACGAATTACCGGCGTCGGAGGCCTGCGTCTGTTGTTTCGACTGAAGGAGGGGTTGTCTCACCGGGTACATCGTTCGTCGCAGGCGGCGGTGCTGGTGGGATGATGAGTCCCGCCGCGGTATCAACATCGTTCGTCAAGATTGATCCACACGAGCGAACCGTTCATCGTGGTCGCGGCGTTGTACAGATCGTCGAGGCTATCCCGCCCTCACAACAAGTCACGGGAACAGCATCAAGCATTGCCGCGAACGGGAAACCCAGGCAAAAGCCCAAACGCACGAACACGCTCACGAGGCATTGCAGTCCTCCTCCCGCACCTGCAGAGCATGCTTCCGCCCATACGACGGCCACGACGACGACGACGACGACGACGAGCAGCACGATCCCACGTGCTCCACCGGCGGAACTTAGTCCGTCTGCTATACGGATGCAAGTCCGTCGCGGGGTAAGCGATTCGCCTAGAAAGAAGAAGATGCGGGCAAGGCAGCAAGGGATGAACCTATTTGGACCGAATAGCAATGCGTTGGTGCGAGCTGCGTTGATGACGGATGACGACGACGAGGAGCATGTTTACGGCAGGGGACAGAGCCTTGCGCCACGTGAACAGGCGGTAGTTCCGGCCGCCACAACGACCGAGGATGAAGCCGGTATCAAGGCACGCGCGTCTGCCTCACGAACCGAACTGATGGCGACACGAGGATGGAGGAGCGATGATGCACTGTTTGCCGTGCCGACTGTACGACGCAAGTATCCCAACATCTCGGTGCGCACCACGGCCAACAAGTCACCTGGACCACCATCGTCCGCTACCGCTACGGGCACAGCCACTACGGAGGAACCACGCTCGCGTAAAGCTTCGGTCGTGTCACTTGTCGTTCCACCGACGTTTCTATCGTCCGCTCCGCCGTCCGATGTTGAGCATTCTGTTGCCACGGATCGACGTGGGTCTGCGAGCGTGGTGGAAGGCGGGAGACACGTGTTCCGTAGAGCGTCGGAGAAAGTGGGCCAGCCGTTTGCCAGGCGAGCGTCTTACGCCATCACGTCACCGCATCCGCACGACGCCGATCTTCCGCTTTCCTCTGGACTACCACCGAGCAGTCTACTTTCCCCCATCGAACCATCTCTTTCCCTATTCAGCGCATCATCACCTTGTCCGCCCGCCATAGACGACACACCGGCACTAGCCTCAGCCGCTTCTTTCCTCCCTACCACGCCCGTCGACCAACTGTTGCATGAAAAACTAGCAGGTACGCCTAGCAGACGACGGGGCTCGGATGCGGCACTAGTCGCTGCGACTGCGCAGATGCGCTCGACCACGGAGGGGAGCGGGAGTGATGGGTACCGCTCGAGAGCGAGTTCAGCGCTCGGGTTTCGGTCGGACGATAGTAGGAGCGTTCTTCATCATACGACACATCAGCAGCAACATCATAAAGATTCAGCAACGACAATATCTAATCATACTCAGCATCCTCAGCATCCATATACACAACATCAATATACCCATAATCACTTGCGGCCCGATGGCGGGGAAATAGACGGCGATGCTCAGTACCGGATCGCGAAACAAACCATCAAGAGCAAGCCCATCAAATGTCCTTCACCACGCCGGCGAACACAAGAGAATGAAGTACGCATCTAGGCACTCTGTGGCAGAAAGAGCTTGTATATAATACGCACTGTATCCAGTATAAGCGACGGGGAGAATGCAGGGTATAGACTATAGAACATCCCATAACATGCTTCGCGTTTCCTCCACCACACGCGTTCGCGTTCAAGCAAGCTCGATTGCACTATAACTGAAGTTCAGGTTCTGTTTCTATCGTTCTTCTTCAACTTGTGAAATGTCTCTCGTTCTTCTTCCAACCTGTAAAGTATTCAGCTACCTAAGATGCCCGACGTAAGCAATACCAACCAGCAGCCAGAGCACAAACCGTTTCTAGCGGTATTACCTCAAGGTGAGTCCTTGTACTGTTCGTGATCGCTCGAATGCAGAATTGAACTGATGACACCTGATGTTCTAGACGCACTTGTACCGCTCACCTCAGAGGAAGCAGAGGATGGTCGGCCATTCCTGCGTCTTCCTCATCCGCGGCACAGTCAGTCCTCGTTCTCTCACTTGGCCCAATTGATAGCTTACAATGCTTTGGTGTGCTAGACCAACCTTCTTTGTACCTGCCTTACAAGCCAAAGCCGACAGGAGACGTAAAACTAGGAACAGATAAAGCTCAAGAGCAGCATCTAGATGGCATACTAGAAGTCCAAAAAGTGGAACCGGAAGCGAAGCGTTCATGGTTCTTGGAGCAAAGTGTCGTCTCTGGTATGTTCCTTGCGGGCTTCTACCAACGCAATATATAATTGTCTGCTTGCATATCCGATAGACGGCTCACTCATGGTCATGACGCCGATTGACCCTCTATTTCTACTCATACCCCTCGTTGTGTCGCTCCTCAGTACTCGCTCCAGATCTACCCGGGCCCAGAATGACAACAAAGCTCCCGTCACAACCTTCAGCACCGTTTTGAACATGGAAACCGACGAAAAGGCTACCCGGACGGATCGGTTCCTTCCCCTGGACGACTTGATTGCCGCAGCTAGTCAAATGGACGTGTATAAGCTCGAGGAACCATTCGCGGTGGCCAAGAAAGGCAAGCATGGGGATGCGACCGACAGTACCGAGCTAGATGCGCTGATGAAACGGGAAGAGGAGGAATGGACGGGTAACGAGGATGTGGTGAGGCTCTGTCAGCTTCAGAGCGTACGGCAGCGGCTAAGGGATCTTTGCGAGACTCAAAGTAAGTCCTCTCGGCAAACTCAGGCAAGCTGCACGCACCATACACCAGCTTATCTCGGTCTCTTCTCAGAATTTCCATCGACGACCGACGATGACACCCAGCCGACGACGATAGACCAAGATACCTTTTACCGCGCATCACCACGCCTTGTACTTGGTCTCTTGCGTTTGAAAGTCGACAAACTCGCCGACGCTGCGACACTGTCGTCGTTCCCGAGTCTACTCAAGCAGATCTTACGCGGCGGAGTCGATGAGGATATACTTGATGCTTATCAGGCGGTACTAGGTGGCGCAGAAAACGTAGAGGACAAGGCACAGCTGAAGAAGACCGCCGAGGTCCCCAGGAAGCGCAAGGTTGCGGATCAGGCGAGGGTAAAGGTTGCGTGCGAGATTATCGGGCAGTATCTCTCGGCCGACGTTTTCCAATGTTTGGTGAAAAGCTACGAGTATGTTCAACACCCTTTCTTCTCGACGAGTATGGCACAACTGATCATTGATTGATGTTTTTGGTCATTCCAGCTTTGCGTTGCTCGAAGAACACCTGGAGACGCAAGCTGCCGTCGCATTCGCATCCTCGCATACCGTTTCGGGCAAGACCAATGCCCCAGCATCGACAGAGCCAGCTACGAAACCCGGGGTAAAGCGGAAAGGTAGCGGACAAGGCAGTCGTGGTGTCGAGGTATGTTTTTCTTTTTTCGCTCCTGTGCCAGTTCAGAGAGAGTCTCGCTGACATCGATCTCAATGTTGTGCGGGTACAGACGCTAAAGAAGGTGAATACGTCAAAGATGCCAAAGTTGACAAGCTTCTTCACGAAACAGCCGAAGAAGTGAGCATGTCCAGCTGCATGTAGAAAGTCATTGAACGGTTGTACTTTGTTGCTATGATCTCTATGAACTCAACCGCACGTCACAGGAGTCCTCTCTCATGCTTGATTTTGCAAACACAAAGCAGCAAGTTGTATTGAGTTTATCAAGTCGATCATTCAAGATGATTTCTGTCGCAATCATGACTCAAAGGCCAGACCAATGCGAGGTGTAAACAGACGAAAATCACGGCAGCAAACTTGGCATTCTTCATCAATCTTTATGATACAAATTTTGAATGTCGGTCTTTTCCAACCCTACCAGCCAGCCTTTCATCTCAAACCCCCATGATGCATAACCCAAGCTTTCATCGAACGTATCCGTACAGAGTACGAAACTCCCCCTGATCGTTCCTACAAGCCTAACAAAAGTCCGCTGTAAAGCAGACCCGAGACGAGAAACGACCATTGACGAGGGTAAGAAACTGCCACCTTCCCGAAAGAAGATGAAAGTCTCCACATTCCGATCCTTTGAATGCCATGCGGTCCACAGAGTCGACGAAAGAGCCAGCCAGGTAGAGCCAATTGCGGTTTTTGAACTTGTGGGGAAGCCTATTTTACCGGAAAAGACGAAATCCCAACCCCTCTTTTTGAGTGAGCCGGGAAACTTTCTTCTCGCAGACGGGAACGCGAACCTCTCTATCGAGAAAAAGACAAGGCTCGAACTTTTATGTCACTAGAGAAGGGAGGAAAGAGTCAGAGGCAGATTCGTTGGGAGAAAGTATAAGGCTAGACTCACGCTTAGGATTTTGTTCGAGGAAAGAAAAGGGCACGTATGTTTGAGCAAGAGTGTTCAAGCAGAGTGCATGCTATATAGTTCATTCGCTCACTCGCGCCGGCCTTGGTCTCGATCACACA
Organism: Naganishia onofrii; assembly: GCA_030039215.1. Lineage (NCBI taxonomy): Eukaryota > Fungi > Basidiomycota > Tremellomycetes > Filobasidiales > Filobasidiaceae > Naganishia > Naganishia onofrii. The sequence continues at coordinate 341,418 of JASBWV010000022.1, read as the reverse complement.
AAATTTCGAAAAAGCGCGGCAACCAGAATCGTAGTTTATGACGTGGCATTGTTTCGCCTATCCTCGACGACTCTGCAGCCGTATTCAAACCTGAGGTCGGAAAGGCACACAACAGCTGCATACAAGGTCAGAGGACACGGATAGTGTGACCCTGATCAGACATGCCCGAATCCACCAAAGTATGCGGCCGACCGTATATCGGAACATGGCAACGCGCACAACCGTGATCATGGCAGATCTAGCTCCAGTCGATGCAGGGAGCCTTCAAACCGCTGCACATCGTCCCATCTAGCTAGTAGTATACATGTGTTCATAGGAGAAGGACGTAGTCTAGATGCAACCAAGCCAAGAAGAAAAATAGTCTATCGAAATCATATCGTGCGAGTCCTAGGACAGCTATGCCACAATACACCCCATCCAAACCGCGACATCGTTGCGTCCTCAAAAAAGATCCGAGCTGGCAGGCAGCCCTCAGACGGTCTCGACGTTTCCGTACTCGCTGCGCGCATCGTAAACGAAGGTTTGGTCAGCTTCAGTCTACTTCCAAGGATTCTCTCGACACTTACCTTTCAAGTCCAGGTTCCATCAGACTAGCATGTCCCATGATCAACACCGACGACGATCCAACAAGCCAAAAGAAGGTAGAAAGCGGAGCGGCAAACCAGAGGAGGGGAATGCCTGTTTTGGCGATAAAGCGATTGATGTTCAGTATTTACGGCTGTACGATGTGGGGACATAAATCACGAACCGATGATGAAAAGACCAGTGTACAGCTTTTTCTGATCTACGATCGTCTCACCAACCTGCATCGGCTCCGGAGCTGTAACATGGAGCGCACCGGTTAACGTCTCGCTCAGGGACAGGAGGCGAAACTCAACGTGCCATATTTGTTGATTGCTGCGAAACCACCAATCAGGAAACCCAAAGCGATGAGTAACAACGGGTTGGTGAGCCTACACAAAGGAACAGTGCGAGGATAAGTCTTGCCCGTACATATCGCAGCGCGATGTTTAACAAAATGGAATACTCACAAAGCGTAGACGGCAAGAATCGCAATAACGACACCATAGTTTCCGCTAAAGTATCGAGTGTTGTAGGAGATTCGCTGTGGGCCGGGAAGAAGAGAGGATCATGCCGTTAGTGCTGGTTCAGGATGGTTCGTATCCTGCGCAGTCGAATGGATAGCACCCGCACGAAGAGGACAATACTCTGCTCTTCGCAAAACGTTGGTCTCTCCAGGTAGCAACCTTTGCCGGAAAGAGACCAGGTATTGACTTGATTTCCATTATCAACCGTAGTAGCCCTTTGTTGTTCTTCCTGCTGGTATCAATCCACGGATCACAGCCTCCAACGCCACGTCCAGCTCCCCTTCCGTTGCAGTCTATCCTCGACTTCCCAGTATCGCCTTGTACCAATTCCCATGATGTATCGCAGAGGAAAGAGCATGGGATACTAACGCTAGTGCACTCGTTCATGTCCTTCGGACGAGACAGCCTTTGATGATCAAACTAGCAGACATAACACACCCTTGTTTAGCTACATACGGATGGTTGAGAAGACTCTTGTAGGTACTTACGAACTCATTGACAGGTCGTAGAGCAGACAGCCTAGTCTCCTACTCATGGCACATCCGTCAAGTAACGAGAAAATCAGGGTAAGACGTCAGCAATGCGTCGTCCATCTGTCGCAAGGGCCGTCCTTACTCGGAACTGCTTGGCGATTTCGGGGATTCGAGTGACTAGTTCCATGATGTATGTGCTATTTCTCTTTATGCTTCTCCGCCGTTCAAGATCTGTTTGGTCTATGTAAAGTAGATGAGCATATCAATAATTGATATCCATTTGAACAAGGTAAGAAGTTGACTGACCACGCGAGCATAGCAAGCGACGTGTCACATTATTCGCGCTGTGCAGTAGATTTGGTTCCGCATATTCTGCGGGATGTCGAAGTAGAGGTCAAAGGGAAATGCAGCTGGAAGTGACAGTACAAACGTTGAGATGCACAGACGGAGACAGACACAGTGGGTACTGGCCACTCCAGGTGACTATCTAAATACAAGCAAGATACGAAAGAGAGACGAGAAAAAACGCGATTCAAGCTCAGGAGCGAAGAGAACGGAAAAAGACCACCACACACCTCAGCGAATGCGAACTGGACGCTATCGTCTATCTAACACATCAAGTGACTGGCACGGACAAAGCTGCACTCGATATTGGCATGAACGTCATAAATGGTCTGTATACATGTGTCTCGATGAGAAGAAGCCGATAGCCTTCCCAGTAATATCGCAAGTTATGAACGAGGTATCCCGATTGTTCGCAAGGTTACTGTGGGCGGAAATTCGAACGCTCCGTGGACACAGAGTATGGTTCGATTAAAATAGGCTAGGTCTGCGTGTTCATGAATGTTTGAAAATCCGTCCCACGATGAAATCAAATGCGAATAGGATCAATGTAGCAGGGCGAGTGGATAAGTACTAGAAAGATGGCTTTCGAATGCGACCGTTCATTGTTCCCCGGTTTCTGGATTCGACGTCCTCAAGGCGTGAAAGCGAATGAGCGAGAACTGCTGAACATAAGGCGCAACGAATTGTGCTGGTAGATTGCTATGAGGTCGGCGCGTACCAAGATATAGGCTACAAAGTAGACGGGAGAATTTTCAATGTTGAAGATATCACACGAGTCATAAGAGAAGTGACAAAGGCATTCCGGAGAGTGGTTTGAAGACGCCGCCTAGGTGGTGTGATCTTTCGAGACTCGGGTTTTATGTTGCAGAAAAGTAAACGGAGTATATGATTTCGAGCGGAGTGGTGAAAGAATGAGAATTCGACAGAAGACATGTCCAAGATGTTATAGAGGATTCAACTAGTGATGCAAGGAATTGATGAAAGGTCGAGGTGGCGCTGAAATTTACGTGTCGCTCTAGTATGATATCTGACAGGGAAGGTTGTGAGAAAGGAATCGCCGAATATGCTTGAAGCTTAGGCCTCGTCGAAAAGGACTTGAAGATCTGCTGACCAATCATCGTTGAAAGAGACGTCGCCAGACCCGTCGAGGTGGAGAGACAGATTTCCTGATGCATTATCGTCCATTGACTCATTTGCGTGCCTAACATTGCCAAATAGGAGGGCAAGGACATCATCAAATATGTCAGGATCGAATTCATCCTCGAGCGACGGTGATCCACCAATCTCCGAGTGAATGTACTCTGAAAGGCTAAGTCGCTTCTTGCCTTTCGAGACAATGACAGGCATCTCGTACTGGGGAAAGCAGAAGTCGCTGTCGGACAGAGCTGCTGATCGGTTTGAATCTTCAGATTCTTCTCTAGAGCTTTCTTCGACGTATACGAAAGTCTCACAACCCTCGTCATCCGAGCCCTGCCAACTTGTCTCTCTGGCGCGCTTGACCATAGCAGGGATATCCGGTTGATGAAAGGTATAGATGAAATGACGGGTCCAGATCCCGGTTTCTGAATTATCATCTTGATGTGTCTCTGGTCTATGGGTGATAGTGAGTAAAGGGACCAGGTCATTAACGAAAGGTATCTGTCCCCAAATGGTGAAAGTGATACGCAGATCCCGAGGAACGACGCATTGCGGATCATATAGGTTGGAGAGTCCATGAGGTGTCGGCAACTCGGACTGCAAATGCTGTAGATTTGTTTCGATGAGTTCTTCCAAAGTGCCGCGACATGCGGTACGACGGTTCAAAATGTGCGCAGGCAGGTCGATGTGGACGCCGAGTCCGCCGCATTCCGAAACAGCATCAAACAATATAGCTTCCTACAAGCAAGACGGTTTCAGTCTATGGCAGTGAGTCGAATACAAGACCGACCTCTGACTTACGAGAACACTACCTTGCTCGTATCCGCTCTGTAGTTGCTACTCTTCAACAGTTAAACACAGTGTCAATGACTCCAGCGGCCATTGTCGTTCTGCACAATGCTGAAGGACGTTCCTCCAATCATCCCCCTCGGAGTCCTGGTATTCGTAAGAATGGGTCCAGTGTAGATTGCGGATATTGGGCATTTGTATCTGACGAAGAGCCCATAGAGGCTGACTGACTGGATCGATCGGTGAAGGTGGACAAATCCGAGCTCTTTCCCAGGCTTTGGACCGTGTCTTGATTTGCAAGGAAGTAAGCGAGGGCATTGCGTATTTGGGTACAGGCACGTAGTCGAAATTTGCGAATCGCTCTACCGAATCTTCGCAGGCCAAGGTATACTCCAGTAAGCCCGAGTTCAACATAGCACTCAAGCGGGAATCATTAAAGTCGAGATGTGACCAATCGATTTCCAAACGAGCAAGATTGCGGAATGGAGCGAGAAAATCCTTCATGATGAGAATCGATGAGGCATCGTGAAAACTTGCTAAAGCGTCCTCTTCTGTCGTGATGCGAAGCATTCTGAGAAAGAATAGTTCGACCGTGAAGAAGCATTTCAGCGATAATGGCGGGCTGGTGTGAGAAACCGCCCGTATTCGAAACTTACTTGACCTCGTCCAACAAATCCTGTCGCATCCACTTGCAAGCTATGACTGCAGAACGATAAAAGGGTAAGGATATGCACTCCGGCTTGTTCTCTTCGAAAAGAATATCCCGGAATCGACGTGAGAGGGAAGCGAATTTGAGGACGTCTGAGTGAAAGCGATGCCCTTTTCCTAGCAATCTCCTCGTTTGGAACGTTCCCTCCTGTTTCTCTCCGCAGCCGCACAACACATGTTCGGTTCCTATCAGCCACTTCCTGTCAATGTTTTCCTGATTCAAGAGGTGTTTCGCGATAAGAATGATGAGTTCCGCAGGCAAGGTGTCCAGGTTTGTGTGTTCTTCCATCATGTTGAAACGTGCGTCACGCCGGACGAATTTGCAATGAAAATTTTGACTGTTCGTGATGATACGCTATAGGTTGATCTCCCAGATCTCTAGAGCATTTGGGTATCACTGTTTCACTGATAGGTACTGTATCGCCGGGATGTGCGATACCTGCTGCAGTGAGCAGTGCCTGAATGCGACGACAACGACGATAGCGCAGCTGATAGAGCTAACGATAGTGACGTTTCCAAGCCAAGCCACGTGATCCAGTGAGCCTTACATCGGGCACATCAGGCATATCAGGATTACGACCCTCAATCATCTATCTAGATTCGCAGGGGCATACACGATGGTCAAGTCGGCGTATTCGGCAGCAGCTATATATCTGCTCTGTTAGTCGAAGCCATTACAGCACTCTTTGACACAGCATCATGCGAAAGGGATTGCTATGTATTCATAGATGGCGACTGAACTACACAGGAAAATACAATGTTCAATCACGCCCTATGCTCATCCATTTCGCAATGCGAAATGAACCGTGTTCCATAACAGGTGGAATATCACAAGGCAAGAAATACTGTTCCATATGACGACGTGGGTAATTGGCCCTTCCCCGAACTGGAAGCGCTGTCGTCGGAATGATACTAGGATGGCGATTTCAATGCACGATCATCGATGACATCGATGTCATCGAGAATGTTGTGCAACTTGCTATGGCACAGGCAAGAGACAAGAGAGGCAAGTTGCACAGTCCGATGAATGTCGTACATTGGAGAGAAGAGAAACTGTAATGCAAAGGGCAAGTCGAACATGCGGCAAAGGCCAAAACGCAATGATTGCAGACAAGTGTTTTGCTGGTTTATACGATCGGAATGAAAGACGGCAGGTGAAAGTGAAAAGCAATGTGAGATGGATGATCCAGAAAGATAGACGAAAAAAGCTTGAAGTTGCGAACACGATGTAGCGCTCGGGGTAAGGACAAAATCTTGCAGGTTTCCAGCTGTGTAAGTTGAGAAATGTTGTGGAGGATAGGTAACCATTTGGGCGTGTTGGACTATATCGTATGTTTTACTGAAAAGATCCGTCATGAAACAAGGCTTCTCTAGGTAAAGTATGTTGCAGAAGCCCAGTATCGAGTCCAGGAGCGTTAGGAATTGAGGCGACTGTCGCGACATTGTCTGCGGCGGCGGTGTCAGACGCATGAGAGGTTGGTATGGCCTTCAGCAAAGTGTGCCAATCAACGTCTGTGTGAATATACTGGGAGAGGTTGAGTCGCAACCTCGATTGTACGTCAGTTGAGGGCGGCACATTGTACTGTGGGAAACAAGCTTCGTTGTCGGACAAGGCTGCTGATTCGTCCGAGTCATCAGAGGTCTCTTCCAAGTCGGATACAACGTCTTCAAAAGCTTGATCGTCCGCGTCTTCCCAGCTGGCATTCTCGGCCTCCTTGGCAATAGCAGAGGTATCCGGCTGATGAAAGATGTACGTAAGATGCCGCATCCACATACCGTGTTCGATGCCATTACCTCGACGTGTCTCTGGCGTGTGGGAGATCGTGAGCAGAGGAATCGGGCTGTCGAAGAAGGGTATCTGACCAAAGATTGAAAAGGTGAGACGCAATTTCGGATGCACGGGGCAGCGCGCCGGAAAGTCCATGGAGAATTCATCCGCTTTTGGTAACTCCGACTGTAATCGTCTCAAGCTGTTCTCGACAAGCTCTTCCATAGTACCGTCACAGTCGATCTGCTGATCCAGAAGGTGAACACGGACGTTGACGTGAACGTCAAGTTGCCCACAATTGTTAATGGTATCGAACAAAATAGCTTCCTGTGAATGCGCCAATTGTGAATGCGCCAATGGAACACAACATCAATGATGACAAGTCATAACTCCACGTCGAAGATAAATGTCTTTGACTTACGAGAACGCTGCCGCGTTGCGTTCCATTCGATAATTGGTGATCTTCTACAATCAAGCAAAGGGTCAAGGATTCGAGCGGCCACTTCTTTTCCGCGATGTTTGAGAGGGCATTAGCCCAGTCTAGGCCTTCCGATTGCTCATATTCATACGAGTGTGTCCAGTGCCGGTTCCGTATGTTTGGCATGTGTATTTGTTCAAGAGCGGCTAGAGGTTGTTGAACACGATCGACTTCTTCAATCTCACTGTATCGTTTCCTCTGCCAGGCCTTAAATCGTGTCTTGATTTGTAACGAAGTGAGGGAAGGTATCGCATGCGTAGGGATATACGAGCAGCGAATACGCGAGAATTGGGCCACCGGGTTTTCCTCTGTCGCCTTTTTACGCACGGCTCCGCTCTGCAAGCACTGGATGAAACCCAGCCGAGAATCGATATAGGAGAGATGTGTCCAGTCGATCTCGAGGCGAGCGAGATTTGGGAATGGCGCGAGAATGTCCTTCATGATTAGGACCGACGATGCATCGCGGAATTCCGCTAGTGAGTCTTCTTCGACGATTATCCGTAGCACCCTGTACGGCAGAAGGGCAAGGTAGCAGCGGTCCACAGTGTCAGCATCTACAAGGAATCTGCATGAAAAAGAAATGTTGCAACATTACTTACTTGACCTTCTTCAGCAAGTCCTGTCGCATCCATTTGCAAGCAATGACCGCTGATCGATAGAAAGGCATGGATATGCATGCTGGTTTGTTCCCTTCAAAAATGATATCTCGCAATCGATGCGACAGTGAAGCGAATTTGAGAACATCAGAATGAAAACGAAACCCCTTTCCCGCAAGCTTCTCTGTGTGAGCCCTCCCTTCTTCCTCTTCTTGCCCGCAGCCGCATAACATATGTTCGTCGCCTACCATACGCTTGTTATCGTGATTTTCATGGGTCCGAACATGCTCCGCGATGTTGATGATGATTTCCGCCGGCAGGGTTCCCAGTTCTGTTTTCTGTTCCTCCATTGTAAGAGCCAACACGTTGCGCCACGCCGGACGGCTTTTTGGTATGCTGGTGTATTTGACCTCGGCCAGCTGATGGATAGACGGTAACCGACCGCCAGGGTGGGATGCAAGGTAAACGATATTGAGAGTTTCGATGAGAAGCGTTGATGATACTGAACGAGCAGCACGAGTATGTTGGCCCTGTAGCTGTCCTTGCACGTGACTTTCGTATATGACGAATATGAATCGGAACTTCGGGAAGTCAAATATCGATTTCGATACAACAACTGGTATCATCGACATCTATATGACGACGCGATGATGTCTGCCCAGCTACCAACCGGTACACATGCAGCAGAGCAGCTAGCAGCGCCCTCTGCCGTCTCTACGGTGCCCGCAGATCCGCGTTACTAATGCAAGCTGGGAAGAATGGAAATATATAAGATACAGACCATATTTTGCGGCATGCATCTTTGTACTGTGTCCCGACCACGTATACACCAAACACAACCCAACCATCTTTACATAAACTCACATAACAATGCCTCTCGAAGTATCTCAAGAACCTGGAGAGCCTGGTATCACCTTGAAGACTACAGCGTCGGAAGGTGAAAAGCTTCCAGTCAATGAAGCTGCCAAGGTACGCCGTATTAATCGACTGCGATACCATGCTATCTCTACTGCGTACGCTGACCATGCTTCTTGTTGCTCATCATGACTTTCAGGCAGAGTCCCAAAAGAACTATGCAGATGTCACAAGCAAAGTCGAAATCGAGAACCAGGCCCCAGATTTGATCAGCGATCTTAATGGTGGAAACAAGAAGGTTTAATCGAGACGAAAGAATGAGGAACGGGTCAAAGAAAGGAAACATTGTAAACACATACTGCGCATCAACATAACACTTTTTCAGCTAGCCATTCTTATTACAGGAACAGAAGCGAGGTCCCGGGTGGATTGACAGACAGTCTTGCTCCTGCTCAACAACTGACGCGATGCATATCCACAAATTAACGTTCCACACTGTTGGTCCTTATTGGACATACCTTGACCAGACCGATGTGATCCGGGCGAAGTGGACGTTCTTGCAAGTGACAGAGGCGTGTTCATGTCGAAGATGTGATCGTTTGGGAAACATTGACCAGGAACGGGAGCTCGTATTGCGCGCTCGTCCTCTCTTCCTAAGATGTGAGGTCTTTTCGCCTTTTCGTTGTGCCTTCTGCTGTCTGTGGACCGGACTCAGCATGGCAATAAAGTGCTCCAGTATAGTGATACGACCACCCGGAGCACGAGCTCGTACAGTATTGTTAACATTGGCTTTACCGTAACCATGTGTAGCCCGGAAGACAGAAGCGCGCCAGGCTCGATCGCGCTTCAAGCGCCAGTTGCAATGTCGGTTGTGAGCAAGTCAACCAGGTTGCTTCATTTCTGTAGGTTTCCTGTGTCCAGTATCATACTAGCAAAGCCAAGAAGCTACAGCCAAGCCATCCCAAAATGTCCCTTCCAAGTGCCGACAAATTGCAGAGCTTTGTGCTCAAAACGCTTGACTCGCAGGGCTCCGTTGCCAACTCGAATGATCTTACGTTCACCCTCGAAAATGGACAGACAGTCACCTTTACCGAAGGAGAAACGCAGGCGTTGTTGAAGGGTGTGCTAGACAGTCTTGCTTCAAGAGAGGTGAGTCGGAATCTATACCCGGAAGAGCTCACTTTGTCTAACATGTTCCGTGAATGTAGATGATTACATACGAAATTCACACCACCTTCGATCATGCTCTACTACCAGAAGGATCTCAGATTGCCGCAAAAGGATCTCATGAGGCACTAGTATGGGCTGCATTGCCAATGAAGGGACAAGGCGAGCCTATGGGCATTCCGGAGCTGAAGGTATGCTGTTCCAGATGTATAGAAGGATTTGAGAATTTCCGCTAATCACGAATGTACGCATTACAGAAAGTCGTTGGTGATGAAACCACAAAAGTTGGGCAAGGAAAGGCGTTCAAGAACAAGTGGATTACGAAGGAAGGATCAGGTTTCGTCAAGGCGGTAAGTAGTGGTGCCGCTACTTTTGTTACTCACTTGGGGACTGAGCTATCTCGTATCAGGTCGAGAGCATACAAGATACCACGCGGGCCGAGTTGGAAGAGGTTGCCAAGACGGGCACGCATTCATCAGGGGAAAAGCTGCTAGCCGAGCTTCGAAAACGAAAGCTGATCGTACAGAGGTATGTCCATATCAGCAAAACTCGCCATACATTGTTACTGATAGTCTGTCTGTATCATAGAAAACACATTCACTACTCGATTGCAAAGGGACCGGAATTCGCGTTGGAAGTGAAAAAGCTGGAAACGGATTTGACGACGGACATGTTAAACAGCGGAGCATGGAAGAACATGTCGTACAAAAAGTACAACTTTAACGCTGCTGGTGCTCCTCCCGAAGGTGGAGCTCTTCATCCGCTGTTAAAGGTTCGAGAAGAGTTCAGGTCCATCTTCTTCGATATGGGGTAAGTGGGAATTGTATCTTGTCCAGATTGCTTGAACGCCAGCCTGACGTCTTTGGTCCCATCCTTGCAGCTTCACGGAAATGCCGACAAACAAGTTTGTCGAAAGTGCTTTCTGGAATTTTGATGCCATGTTTGTGCCGCAACAACACCCTGCACGAGAAATGCAGGATACTTTCTACCTCAAAGGTGAGCTTGGTTTCAACGTGGCCATCACTCCAATCTCTGACATGTGTGTTCCTCCGTCTTCAGAGCCGCAGGTTTCTCAACCACCGCCGCAAGAATACTTTGAAAGAGTCAAAAAGGTGCACGAAGTCGGAGGCTACGGATCTATCGGATATCGAGCACCCTTTTCAGAAGAGGAATCTAAAAAACTGCTATTGCGAACGCATACAACCGCTGTATCAGCCGACATGCTGTACCGGATCGCGAACCAGGAAGGGGGTTTCAAGCCGGTGAAGATGTTCTCCATTGATCGAGTCTTCCGGTGAGTAGCGTTCCGCTATTCTCCTGGAGCAATGGCTCATTGCTATGGATATCCTTATGGATAACAGAAACGAAACACCGGATGCCACCCATCTTGCGGAATTCCACCAGGTCGAAGGTGTGATTGCCGATTACGATATCACCCTTGGTCATTTGATTGGTAAGTAGATACGACGGGTAACGTCAGCTTAGAGAGTCAGCTCTGACCCTGCAATCTTTTCAATAGCCATCTTGGAAGTTTTCATGAAGAAGGCTGGTCTTGGTAATAACCTGCGATTCAAGCCAGGTAAGTAGAGTTCGCGTATGAGAAGATCTTTCTGTGCGGCTTGTATTGATCCTCGTGTTATTTAGCTTACAACCCGTACACTGAGCCGTCTGCCGAAGTTTTCTCATACCACGAAGGTCTCGGCAAGTGGATAGAAGTCGGTAACGTAAGTAGAGGTTGCGCGATGCAACCTACATGCATACTGAGTGCTCGCGTTGTTTGTCTCCGTACAGTCTGGAATGTTCCGAACAGAGTTCGTACAGGTTGCTGGTATCCCAGAAGGCGTTCGTGTACTCGGTTTCGGTCTTTCTTTAGAACGACCTTTCCTGCTTCGGTAAGTACATCTCACGGTACGATAGCGGTTGGCGTCGCTCATTACTATGCTTCTTGTTACCAATAGATACGCTATGAACGATATCCGTCAGTTGGTAGGTCACAAGTCGGATATCAACTTTATCAGGAATGCACCTGCTGTGCGGATGGATCGAGCATAGGGGATTGGTTTTCGAGTTGTATGATGAGCCAGGGCGTGTTATAGATATTCATCGTAGCGCAAAGCCTGCTCGGGGAGGAGAGTTCAGTTGCCTGCTCTGGGCACCACAATTCAGTAACGTACAACTCAACTCATAAGAAAAGTAAGCTGAGGAGTATAATAGCTGGTATAATGCCTTACATGATTATGGGAATTCGACGGGCAAAACACGTCATTATTGCCACCCAGGCGATCACCGTTGATGTCTCAGAACGATTCCGTCCTGGTTGCCACATATTCTCCTTCTTCCGCCAGCTTAGTCCTTCATCTTGGCTACGTAGTAAGTGGAACAGCTACCGGTGCCGCATAGAGTAGATTCCACCTGGAGGAAAACCTGACGAGAAAGGAAATATCTCGAACAAAAAGTCGCGAACCGAATCTAGCAGCCGCGACCAAAAAAAAAGTATTCTTGCAAAATGTCCACCACGTTAACGAGAAGCTATCGTTCTGTTCTCCGGGAAATCAACAGGAGTGTATGTATCATCTTTTCAAACTGTCCATTCGATCCTCGTGACGCTTGCTCAGTTAATCATTCCCTATTGCTCATTTCATGCTTTTATTCCGGGGCCGTTAGTCGATCCACCCACCACACAACCGTAATCAAGCGATAAAAGCCATGCTCCGCGACCTGTACGAGAAGCAAGCGACCGTTGTCGGAGATTTAAAACAGTCGCTGGATGTGACGAGTAAAGGGTTTGCGAGGGATATGATGGAGATGAAGGAATTTGTGAAAGCGCAAAGGACATATAACGTGAGTTTAACTTACCGCCATCCTCAGCCTAGTCATGATTTCCTTGTTCTTCGACTGATCACTGGAACCTTTCGTTTGATCGAATGAATAGGAATTACTGGTCCGTTATAACCCGCTACACGATATGACGCCTGAAGAGCGAATCAAAGCGACCGCACGACGTGTTGGGCTGGACAAGCCGATAGAGTACTCGGAAGAGGACGCGACTGCTGGGAACAAGAAGGAATAGAGGAGGCCGTTATCAGAGAAGGGTGAACTCAGGAGAGGGGGCTTGACTGTCAACGGCGAGCTGAATGGAAGGAAGGCTGAAGCGCGTTCAGTGGAAAGTTCTTGGATTCTCGCCTCGAGAGAGTAAAGGCCCTTCTTCGTTTCGAGATAAAACTCGTTTCGGTACACTTCCTTTCTTCTTGTATTCGCTGCTCGTATCGAAGTATCCTTTACGTAGAGGATAAGAAAGTGGCGAACAACTGTATCATATGTATATCGTGGGATTTTGAGCCAAGTTCGTAGATAGTCGGCATATCTCTTCATATGCTGCGCTCTTCCGCTTTGGAAAAAGTGGATATATGAGCATTTGTAGTGTATCAGGTCGACAAGCATAACATACAGCATGCATATCCTTGGGCGAGGACAAAGGAAGGCATATAGAGGGGAGGAGATAGAGGAGGCAGGAAGAGAAGAGCATATAAGGGCGCGGAAGCAAAGGTGGTCCACTTCACAACGCTCCTGGTGGAAGCCTCCAAAGCCTCCTCACCTAGCTCCTCACCTGCGTCGTAACTGATTTCTTCATTTGTACAAAGTTCTACTTGGCTGTACTTTCGAGATCTGACCACCAGGGAATGTCTTGTTAACCAACAATAAGTGGCAAATTTGTGTCTTCCGCAATGTCCGGGAACGGAAACCCTCCTGAATACCGCCATGCGTCGTTCGTTCCTTCAGGTCTTGCGTAAGCCGTACTTCAAACATCCCTGTGTCTGGTAGCTGACAAGCCTGCCCAATAGCATCAGAGAGCCACCACCGACATCTCATTATCCGTCATCTCCAGCAGACAATTCTTTTCCTTATCATGCTCACCCTCTTCACAATCCACAAATGCACCGTAACCAAACCAACTTGCACGTTCATCATGTGATCGACAGTCAGTCCCAGTCTCTTCGCTCTGCCGAATCTGGATCACTTGGAGAGTCAGAGTCTCAGGATACGCAAAGGGAAAAGCAGAGGCTCGTCCAGGGCTGGGCATTCAACAGTCAACCGCCGTCGTTAGGGGAAGTGCAAGGCGGTCGACGTCAAGGGCCGCCGGAAGAGATAGGAGCTCGTCAGTATGTCGAGCACCCGCGAATGGTGTATGTCGCTCGTCCAGGAATCGTGCCTTATCCTGCATTCTATGGACCGGTACAAGGACCGGTACAAGGACCTCCGCATCCAGCATATCAGACGCATCATCCCATACATCCGTATTATCAACACCAGCCGCATCCCTTTCATCCCCACTATCCGCCTCCGAATGGCCATCAATCACCTTCGAATTCGTCCAATGGCAGGAACCGCAGCCCACATCAGTCAATGCAAGAGCAACGATATCATCCTCTTGATCCTAATCACCCAATGAACCGCGATCCACGGGAAGGGTACAATAGGATGGGTTCACCTATGGCTATCGGGAATCTGGTAGGAGAATACCGTGACCCGAATCGACGATCATCATCATCAGCGAGAATGGCACAGTCGTCACCTAGGGAAGAGCCTCGCGCTCCAATCAGAGCTGCAGGAAGTGGAACAATGATGACGGGTCTTGCAGCCGGTATGGAATCGCCTGAGCAGTCGATGAGGAGTTCTCGCGGGGAAAGAGATTCCCATGGAGATCATCCTGGAAGTTACCCCTCGATGGGCCAGCGTCCGCTTATGGATGTGGTAGCGGATTCACAGCGCACGCGACATCATGGGTCCGACAGCTATTCCGGGCCATATGCTCACTCGAGGCCTATTCCAACACAAGGTCGACAGGACAACGTAGAGTCAAATCTTCATCACGTCGATGGTATGCTATACAGGACGGAGGTACATGCTGGGGCACAGAGACCACAACATCCGGAGATGCAGACGGCAAGGTCGAGTGTGGTTCCTGGAACCCCATCGGAGCGATTTGAAGATAGCATGGACACAAGTCATGATGGACAGGACGATTCGGTCGAGGTGCCGGTGAGAGATTACGGACGAAGGTCGTTGGACACTGGTGCGAGTGGGAGAAGGGAAGGACTAGCGTTGAATGGCTTGGTTTCTGCGGAGAGGTTCAGCATGGTTCCACCTGGTCCGCCAAAGATCAGCCCGCATCGTCAGCGTTCGTCACCGTTCGGTGCATCTCCTACTCGGCAACGACCAACGGGAATTCAACTTTCGCCAAATAACGAGTCAATGTCGCTGGAGGCTACACAGCAGGATGAGGTATTCGCCCAGTCTCCTGTCAAGATTGCGACTCCTAGTCGTCAGACTCGACACTCCAAGTCCCCACCGAAAGCTGCGAATCATCCTTTTTCGCCGCATCTGCCACGGCCCGCTTTGACATCGGGACCTGCAGACGAAGCTGATGACGATACTTTCATTGGCGCCGACGATCGGAAGACCGCGCTTCGCAAACGCTCGAATATGGAGATTGACAACCACATGAACGGTCTCGTTGGCATTCCGAGCGTCGAGACAACCAGTCCTACCAAACGAACCAAAACGTGCTTGAACGGCAATGGGAATGACAAGGCGGCTGCACTTTCGACCGGTGACATAGTAGAGAAGAAAACGCCCGGACGAGGGGAATTGCATAATCGAAAACCTCTTGCGATGGTAAGCCTGCCAAGAACAACAACAACAACGACCACCAAACCAGCGAAATCGCCATCCAAGAAACAGAAAGTTTCACATGCCCATGTTGCAGTGGAAGCGACTACGGCATCGTCAATCCGGAAAGACTTGTTTTTCAGTGTCTCGAGTGGTGATACAGCATTATCGGATAATCTCGAACACTCCTCAAGGAAGATCGCTCCGTATAGACGACTAGGGAAAACTTCTGCTGCTGGCTCTACCGTGTCGCTACCTGGCGCTACAATTCCTGTAGCAGTCAGTTTGGAAGGGATTGAATCCTTTGAGAAACGTGGAGAGTTGGTCTCACCAGCGGAGCGCACTATCGAAGACATACATGTTCGCCAAGAGATTACTGCGACGCAGGTTGACGAGGGCAAACGACCTGAAGTACAAGATCCGCATCTCACCTCTGCGATATGGAAGGGGAAGGGGAAGAGAGGTAGCGATGCTAGCCTTACGCCGATCCCGACCTCGGAAGAAGATGAGCCAACCGTGCAGACGCTTGTCATACCTTCGCCACCGCGTCCGAACGGGAAACCTGTCAAGACGTACAAGAGTCCGAGTAAACATAAGAGACGTAGATCTTCTAGCAAATCGGTGTCTACCGTTACCGCTGATCGGCCACCGGATGGGGACGACGATAGCGATGCTGAGGATCTTCAGCGTAACAGCAAATCGGCCAAGCGACAGAGCCGTAATGCGAGGAAGATCCTGTCTCCCACGGTCTCACCTGTGCCAGGTCGTCAACCAGTCAAGCCAGCCAGGCCAAGTCAGAGTACCACGGATTCTCTGTCTGATGCGCCAACCGAAGATTGGGACGCCTTGCCATTGCCCTTGTTGAAGGATGACCCTAAAGACCGAGATTTCCGCCCGGCGAGTCATTCGCAAGCTCAAGGTAGTCCTCATCGGAAGATAAGCACCAGAAGACGCGAATCCACGTCCCATCTCCCAGCACACCGCGCAAAAAGGGTTCTAGCGAGATGGGATGGAAGCTTTTATCCTGGAAATCTGATCGGTAAAAACAAGAAGAAATTCGCTGGTCTATTCGACGACGGAGAGAGTTTCAAGCTTGATGCAGAAGACCTTCGACAGTGCATCTTCCACAAGGGCGATTCGATCGCCATGGCGAAGCAAACTGTCCCAAAGCTACCAATAAGCGGGTCACTGGAGATTATCGGTACGGTCGATCCGGACGTGAATATGTCAGAGCCTTTGATGCCTGACGACAAACTTACTGTTCGAGCGAGTAACGGAAAAGACTACGAAATAGCCGTCAAGTATTGCATTTTCGAGGACGATCAAGAGGACGCGCTGGACAATCGAGAACTCGACGAAGAAATCTTGGATATCATATGTGGTCCGTCCAGCCCCGACTTCGACATACGAAAGAAGGCCTCGCGCGCTGAAAAGGCAGTCAAAGCCGAGATTCCTAGAAAAGAGCTTCGGAGTGCAGTACGACCCCTACACCGCTCGGAATCTCGCTCCGATCGCGTAAAGCCATTATACAACTTTGCCTTTGTCATCTCCAACATACACATCGAAGGTAGTAGTGAAAAGAAAGCACTCAAGGCCAAAATCGTCGACGCCGGTGGCCGGGTGCTGGATGATTTCTTTGAGCTGTACCCAAGACACAAGGGCGAACGATTTGGGGCGGATGATATCACTCTTGCAAAGCACTTCCACAACTTCAACGGCATCTTTCTGCTAGTCTTGCCGCCTAAAGAGCACAAGTCTCCTTTCCTTACCGAGAAGTATATGATGGCTTTGGCTTTGGGCATCCCATGTCTCTCCGCCACCTATATCGATGAATTATTGGATCAGAACGAGGTAGGTGCTGCACGAAATTTGCCTCTGCCGTGATAGCTCACGTACTTATCCCATAGACTGTAACTTGGCATTCATTTCTGCTATCCGCTGGCGTATCGCAACAACTGAAAGGCGAGGTCTCACAAATCGTCAATCACCGCACGGGAGAAGGTCCTGAACATCTTGTCAAGAAGATAGATTGTGAGACGGTTGTGAGACGTCCTTTTAACGGCCGCTCTTTCCTAATCGCAACAGGCGTCAAGGTAGGTCTCGACCTTGGTCGGGTTTCCGCTTTTTATCTAATCCGTCACATATCTACAGGATGTCATGCCTTATATCTGTTCAATGATGGGCGCATCCCTTGTGATTGTCGCTGAATCAAAAACTCGCGGTAGAAAGGCGACTTCTACTCCAGTCATCAGCGAGGTGCCCAGTGACGTCCCCTCGGACGAAGTGGATTATGTTATTGTTACGGATGAGACCACGAAAGCCAAGATCGGGAAAGATATCATTGCCAAGACGTGTAACGTTGAATGGGTTAAGCAGTGCTTGGTGAGTGCTGGAACAGTGTGTTCTCTGTGTAAAGCGCTTATCGTTCTACCTCGTAATAGATCATGGGTAAACTATACGCACCCTCGCTTATGAAGCCGGAGAAGAAGGTTGAGCCCAAGAAGTGACGACCAACGGATACGGGAGAGCTTATACACAGCGGGCTTGCGAGTGAGGTCCGACGTCGGTACTCGAAATCGCTCTTTTGCCTTAGCGAATTTCCGCTTCTCCGCCCTCTGGATCCGTGATTCACCTTGCCATGTCTTCCGTTGAGAGTTATGATGTTGTAAACTTGCAATTAGACATCTGCT
Organism: Naganishia onofrii; assembly: GCA_030039215.1. Lineage (NCBI taxonomy): Eukaryota > Fungi > Basidiomycota > Tremellomycetes > Filobasidiales > Filobasidiaceae > Naganishia > Naganishia onofrii. The sequence goes on along the minus strand of JASBWV010000022.1, from coordinate 323,654 downwards.
GTATGGCAATAAACCAATAATCATGGTCTCTATGCGACAGTCCCCCTTATATACAAAGCTTTAGCAACTTCTCATGCGGCCTTGACCAACTTCAATACATTCTCGTACGCCATTTCTGCACATTCCTCAGGCGACTTTGAGATGTCAACGATGCAACAATCCGGCTCGTCGGACGGGTCTTCTAACGTAGCCAATTGACTTTCCAACATCTACGCCAGACAACACATTCCGATCAGTAAACATCTTCTGGTTCACAACCACTGAGAGATACCTACCTGGGCGCCCATGAAATGTCCCTTTCGCTTAGAGATTCTGTCAGTCAAAAGCTCCTTGCTGCCCTTGCAATACACAAAGTATGTGTCCAAACGTGCTGTTGCGGCCTTATGCGTGTTGTCCACGCCAGACAGTTCAGGAGCGGCATTTGGCTGCAATTCAATTGAAGGGATTAGCAGGAGCCTACGAAAAATCCTTTCATTTTTGCTTACCAAATCGCTCTCCGGTGGTGGCTGAGCTTCAACGTTGCCCCTCAAGATCTCTCGATACCATTTCTTCAATGCTGAGCAGGCGATAATGACGGCAGGCCGCTTAAGACTCGCCCTGATATGATGCGCATCGTCTTTCCCTGCATTCCTCCATTTCCACCCTTCTCCGAATTCGTATTCTGCCATTTCTGCGATACTTTCATCTCCACCCAAATCCTCCATACCACCCGAGGCTTCGATCCCGGCATAGTTTCGCGCTGCCCGAACCCACTCTTCACGACATACCCGTTCGGCGGTCGCTCGGATCAGAGCGAGCCATGGGAGCCGGTCGGCGTCGGTAAGAGGCGTGCCGACTGACATTTTTGCGACGTTGGATTTGGGGTGGAGCGCGTCGCCATCGATGAAGGGGATAGACAGGGCCTTGGAAAGGGAAAGACCGATAGTTGATTTTCCGCTAAAGCAGGGACAAGGTTAGCTCGGACCTCTGCAATCACGCTGGGACGATATTTACCAAGAAGCAGGACCCTGGAGGAAAAGATAGTTAGTATTCAACGAAATGCAAGTGAACTACAACATACTTACCATAACGATGATCAACGCAGGTCGAGGCGAGCCGGCAGGCACAGTCAGCCCGAAACCCGCTTCATCCAACAGCTCTTCCTCCTGCTCTTCCACGACCATTCGACGAGCCTCGTCTACATCCTCAGGCTGAGCAACAGCATCTTCGTCGGATCCGCTTGATGTTGGGAGGGGCCGCGAAGATGGAGAATTGGAGAAAGAGAGAGCGAGAAAGGAAGAAAGCAGGAAGATGGCGGTTCGCGCCGAAGAAAAGACTGCTGATGGTGCGGCCGTTGATGAACCAGCGATGGGTACAGGCGGAACAGCTGACATGTTGACAATTCGATGGTGCTGGTGAATGAAGCGAAAGATGCAGTGGAATCTGACAAACCTCGAAAGATACTTTGATTCGACGACGACTTGTCGTGCCCTTCCCAATGACTCATGGGCTATTTATTTATTCACTTTAACGTTCCAGCCCCAAAATGCGATCGACTCGGCTTCGGAATTCTCGGACCGACGGCTAATCTGGGTACTGCAACATCATGTGAATGTGGACAGCTTGTGTTGTTCATACTTTTCACTGTGATAACGGGCAGACACACCTGGTGACCCTCACTTCCAAGACAATCTTTTTGGGTGGTACCTCGAATTGACGCTCCCAGAACGCGAGAATCGAATCTCGTCAAACCCGGGAGGCAGGGTATGTTCGCCGACAGCTCATACTTTATATTCTAACGGGAACTCTTTCACTACATTGCATGTATGTATATTGTACATAAGAGTCTGACGGTCAGCATATAACTTGTCTCGAGATAAAGTTTATAGAATTATGCGATGATGTGATTTCCTGTGTGTGATGATAAAGGACCGAAAACGGGCGATACATTTCTGCCTACAACTACTTCTTGGGAACGTCGAGACCACCGAGTTCGACAGCAAAGGCGATAGCAAGTTTCGAGAACCTGGAATACCAACATCGGACAATCAGTCAACCGCCGAGCATTTGAAAAGCAAGACAGAATGAACCATAACTTACTGCTGCATATGGTCAAAGCTGAATTCGGGGTGCTCAATAGTATCACCGGAAGAATGAATAGCCTTGTTCGAGTCCTCGAATGTAGATTCTACAGGATTGCCAAAACATGAGGGATTGTGAGATGTAAGCATGGATTGATTACCATGTGCGGGCAGGCGACTACGTACCGATAGAGAAAGCGGACTGGTAGCCGGCCTTTGACCATGATGCATGACTATTGGAAAGAAGGGTCTCAGAAACCAAGAAATACTGGCAGACTACTGGAAACGAAAGCGTTTGAAACTTACTCGGAACAGGCGTATCCGCATTTGGTAGGGACGGCAGGAATATCACCTAAACACAGGAGCAACGAGAACGCTTAGAGGCGTGACTTTCTGGAACGGGTAGAATCGCGCTGGCTGTTTGGTCTTACAGTATTCATGAACGGCAGCAGCGATAAACTTGGTCAAACTGCGATGGACAAACACGATGAGTATGCGACGGCAGGAGGCACGCAGAGGACGGCGCAATTCACTCACGCAGGATCAACGAAATCGGTAATCACACCAATCACTTCCTTGGTGTCCTTCTTCACCCACGCTAGCAACAAGACAACCGAACATCGAGGTCAGACTTCTGTGATCACTACGGCCGGCATAAGCCAGACGTACCTGTCATATCCATCTGAATCATTCCCTTGACATCAACCTTGTCCTCCTCGTAAACCTTTGCAACAGCCTGACTACCCAAAAGTCCTCCTTCCTCTGCAGAGTACCAGTGGAACTCGACGGCCGAGTGGGTGGGTTTGTATGATGAGGCAGCGAGGACTCGGAATGCGTCGAGGATGGAAGTTGTGCCGGATCCATCGTCGTCGGCTGGTAGGTGAGCAAGGCAATGATGTCAGCGGAGAAATGGAGGAGTAATGGGGAAAGGGGCGGGAAGGGATGAGACGTACCTCCAGGAGCAGGCAAGAACGGCCACATATTCGCACTATCCTGGTGCGCACCAATAATCACCACACTATCCTTCTCCGTCTTCTTCTTCTTGTCCCCATCGTCCTTGTTCTTGCTGCTCTTCATCTTGATTGCGTGCGCGGATGGGATACGGGCGACGATACTGTTCTGGCCCCACGAATGAGGGTGTTCCTTGATAGTGATGTGCGGGTTGACTTGTGCGTACTATGTAGGGTAAAGTTATGTGATGAGATTCCAGAAAGGCAGTACTAGTTGGTGAGAGGGGAGAAGGCAAGTTCCGACTCACCTCCTTGATCTTGCTCAACAACCACTGCTGACTCTGTTTCCCTGTTTCAGAGCGGTAGTACCGGGTTCGGAAACCGGAGAACTTGATCAAGTTTGCCTTCATAATGTCAGTTGACAGCTTGGGGTAGAGGTGAGCGGTAGTGTATGCGTGAGTGGAAGAGTTGCTTGATGGTTGTGGGTAGGCTGGATTGTTCAAACGGCGGAGGGTATGAGCACGCCTTGTGAGCTGATTGCATATCGGTCGGGCTTAGGGTTGGGACGTACTGTAAAGCTTTTTGGCACCTCCACCGGGGGAGAGCATGTTGGCCATACCGAGAGTAGGAGCGTCGGTGCTACGATCAATCGAGAGCCATGTAAGTACCGTTTCCTGGTGGCAGTCGAGAACCCCGAACACTCCTCTCAAGTCTCCTCGAGACGAGCATTTCCGATCCGTATTGACTTACATATCCATAAACTTGAATCCCTTGGTCTTCAAGATAATCTTGTCATACTCGGTCACCCACTTGAACTCCTCCTCCATCTGATCGCCACGTTGAATCGAAATCAGCCTCATCTCATCCAAATCCCATCCTTTGTAGTCCTTCATATGAGCATCCATCTCAGCAAGCTCTTCGACATCGAATGATTCCTCGTGTACGCCAGACTCTGGGACATCAGAGGGCGAGTTGGAAAGACGAAGGAAAGGGTGAGGGTTGATGTCGATTTCATGGAAGGCGGCGGAGACGGTGGAATGGTGTTTAGGCGGTTGAGGGATGGTGAGCGCTGACGAGACAGAGAGGGCTGCCAAGATGGCGACGAGGCATGATGTGGGTAACATTGCTGGTAGGTAATTGTTATGGGTTCGATGTATAGGTATTGAGTAGGCCCAAGATAATGTTAGTATATGTAAAGGATAAAGGAGAGCAAGGACGATGATGGTATCGTTTCAGCCCATTCAGTACGTATCGGCCTTCTCCGTGTGACCGGATCGGGAACAAATTCGCTCCGCTTTCATATCTTTCAGCTAAATCAGCCAAACTCTACATGATGGTGCAAGTAGTATACATGTTGTCCGTCCTATAGAGTGGCTAATGAGAGTCTACCTCACTCAATCTTATCGCAGTCGCTGCAGACTTGCCTTTAATGAACCCTTCAAGTCCGCTTAAAGAAATTCACGTCCGTACGGCGACACCGCAAAATTTCCTCGCGAGAAACATCATGGCAAGCACATCGGCACATTTCCGACCGTCCCGAAGCAACAGCAATGGTGGACAAGCGATGCCTATAATATTCTGCTTGGAGCAAACAGGTGCGCATCCGGTCGTACATGTTTTCCAACCCCTTGCGATACATGGACGGACGTTAGCTAAAGGATTGCGAGCGGACACTATCATCGGGATGGAGGCGTGAGTGAGTGCCGGCTTCCATGACACTCCCAGGGAGGTTTAAAATTTCGGTACGTTACTGGGCTTCAGGCGTAGCGGAGACACTGGGCATGATTCGTTCTCAGCCACTTGCTAGACTTCTACTCGACCGAAACGCGCAAGACATTCCATCATCTTAAAAAGCGTATCACCTTTGTTCACCCGACTTCATTGGAAAAGGTCATACCACGGCTACGGCGGCAGCGACTCGAACGGCGACTCGAACGGCGACCCGAACCGTCTTCATTAGAGGAAAGGCGTTTCTGCATACCACGTAGTATCCACTCTACCGTCGTGCGCGACGTACATTTGACATCTCTTCGAGCACGCAGCTACTTCGCATCTCCTCTCACGCTTCCGACTAGGTTTATGGATCAGCGCCTACACATAAAGAAGCCTCGTAGCGACAACCATACACCGTATGTGATCCATGGAATGTTTCGTCGGCATTTTTGGAGAAAACTTTTCGGTCCCGATATCAGCCTATCAGGTAAGGAGCAAGCCAATGTTCCGCCGAGAATATAGGCATACTGATTCACTGAATGATTGCGACTATCTATGTATAGCGGACTATGGATGAAGATATGAGTATGGTCGTGGAGGATCATCGATGTATATGAGCGTCTATCCTAGAACTTCCTTCCTCCAGTTCGCTGTCAGGCAGTTCCCCGACCACTGGGTTCGAGTTGCTCAATCCCAACAACCTCAATTCTGGGTCACGACGACATATCTTACCGACGCAAATCGCGTCTACACAACCTGTTTCAGCTTCCGTATGTGTGCCCTTTGTCATCGTGATAGACCGTGCCCCGCTATACGGTTGCAAATACAGGGGGGTGATATAAAGGAACAAACAGGGGTAGTATGGAAGACAGGTCTGGATGGCACAAGATATATAGGTATGCGAGTTCGCATGTCGCTAATGTGAATTAACGTGAGAGCGTCAACGCATACTTCACACCTTCGATTCTACAAATTGCAACAAAAGCACGCAGCAAGTTTTCTTGTTCGCTCTCAAATCACAATCCAGCCTTCAGAAAGAAGCGGTCCGTCTGTCGTTTCCTGACTTTGCCCGTAAGATCCATCTGTGCTATTCACGAGGCTTAGCAATGCTGATCACTGCCTTTGTGTCTCTTGTGGCCGCAGTCCTGAGGCCGTAGCGTTACAAATTTAGGGGAAATGGAGAAAGGCGCGATCATAGGGATATCCGTGGGGTTAGTAGTATTGTTTATGATCCTCCTCGGGGTTACAGCGTTCTTCGTAAGGAAACAATACCGATACAAAAAGGCGGCGAGCGCATTATATGCCAATAACCACCGATGAGGTCGTTCTCGAACGGATGTATTCAGATCGATGCAATTTGATAGCCGGCGCATGGTCGCCTTCACTGATACCTTCCATCATTTTACCATCCACAATCGACTACTATATGTCGTCCCTTCCTGCCGAGGAGGAAAACGCAGACATCTTCAGGGAAGGAGGGTTAGTACAGCTGCTGTAGCTGCCGTTCCCCATGCTCCCTGATAGATCGTGAAAAGCGCTGTTTTGTAATCCGTCCTTGAATACATAACCAGAGTCGCTACGCTTCTGCACCTAGCTTCCGCCTACAAGCGGATGTTCTGATCACGAAAACCAATAGTCCTGTCGAAAGACTCAGTAGGCCCGCTACTATCGAGTAAAGTCCGCCGTCTCCGATTGCTGAACGAATCGGTAATGCTGCCTGGGAGATGATGCAAGCGAAAATTCCACGAGCTAATCCATTCAGTCCAAGAGCAATAGAGCTTTGGCCCTAAGAACGGGGCATACTCGTCAGCTCTGCGTATGTGAGCGCCGCAGCAAGTGGCCTACAGGATTCGCCTCGACAAGGTACGTTGTCACCCCAGAATATGCCGTCCTAGGTGAATCCGGAACAGTAGTATCAGCTATCAGGTTACATGTCAAACGGGAATGTTGGGGCAAATGACTGACAGCATAGACGCGCCATTCAGAAACAGCACCGCCGCAATAGCTCCGATTGACAGATGATACTGCATAAGCCAGCCATATGCCAAGAATCCCAAGACCAGAGGGGGAGTGGCCCATATTATGGCTTTGAGTCGAAGCTGCAAGACGAGAGAAGCGCAGGTGAGCCTGTGCGGCACGCATAAATGATCGATTCGCAACTTACTTCCGGTTGATGCTCACTCGTCGGGTCCTTGGACTGTTCTCGAGCTAGAAGCATATCACTTGTACGTCCGCCTAGCAACGAGCCGACTATACCGCCAGCGCCGTAACTGAGCTGGACTAGACCGATATGTAAAGGTGAATACGAGTACGGAGGCCTGTCATGAGGAAACGGACGATGTAATCGTTAATAGTGAATTGCGATCGCGATATGCGGTGGACTTGCTCTGCCAATGATTTAGACGAAGTGAACGTTATTGCATATTGCGATGCGAAAAGCAGACCTAAAGACGCACACGGGCATCCCGATAACAACAGCAATCAGTCGCTGATGTTGACCGAGAAGTAGCGCGACTCACCTGAAGCGACGACGACCATAACGTTTTGAGGTGTGCTAGCCATCTTCCATACGAGTGGAAAGGGATTGCAATCCCCTATTCTGACCTTTGCGGATGTGCCATCTTCCCCAACTACCCCAAGTATGCCCGCGCCCTTCGATCTAGCTCGCGTCGCAGTGTCCATGGCAACTTTTTCTAAATCCGGCGCCTCATGTGGCAGATTGTTTGTTGTCGACGCATGCTGATTAACGTCCTTTTCCGCTCTTGACTTGGCGCTTCCAAATCCTGCAACTGACAGACCAGATTCGGCTTGATGCTCTGCTCTTTCACTTCGTATTCGCATCAGCGCATGAACTCGCGCTCTTTGGAAGACCGCCGAACGTTCTCTTCGCCATGAGTCCGGGAAGAATATGAACGCCAGTGTTGCTATACCTGAGAACACGACCAAGAGATACTAAGACACAGGGAGGCGACAGTGTCAGTAAAGCGGTCAAGGTGGGGATGTATCGCTCCCTACAAAGGTGCTTCTCCATCCGTAGACCTGTACAAGCCGAAGAGTAATCAGTTATTCAACAAGGTATAACCTCATAGTAGATTGCTGGACACACATTGCCTAATGCACCGCCCAGTAGCGGCGCCAGCGACGGCGCAACCAACGGCACAGCATTGTACACCCCCATCTATCAACGAGGAAGATTCATCAACACCTCACTGGAGAACAACTCCTGAAAGATCAACAGAAGGATGCTGCACCTTTCTTCCCCTCTCGTGGGTGTCAAAGACATCAGCAATCGATCCTGCTCCAACGCTCAACACCGCCGCTCCACCAGCTCCTTGGATGACCCTCATGGCAATCATCAACTGAATCGAAGTCGCTCGAGACGCGATAGCTGTTGCTGTAGTGCCGATCTGTTTTTGATAACGGTCGTATCAGTAACGAGCAGTAAGAAAGGTGGAAAAGAATGAAGACTGACAACGAATGAGATGATGTATATCGGCTATTGGTGGATGGACTGTCAGCCACTCAACACAACCAGATGCGGTACTATCTCACGCCACGAGACGTACCTTTCTGCTTAAAAGCTACCGATGATGCAACAGAACGCTACTAATGAGCACCATAGTACTGGACGGGAAAGAATGAACGATCTTACTTCTGCGATCGTGCTCCAGCAAAGCGGAAAGATTCCCTGCGCACTGCCCATGCATGTCACACAATCAGTCAAACCTCGTTCAGACGGTACCATCTACATGATATTCGGCAAATAGGCTACTCACAGGATGTAAAGTGAAAGGGTTAACGAAAGCTGTACATCGCTTGCTCCGAGGTCTTCCTGCAGCTGGCCAATGACAGGGCTGTAGATGGACTGATTGAGCATCGGCGCGATGGCGGCAAGCGAAACCATAGCCAAGACGACATTCTACGGACAAGAAAGGAGCAAAAGAGGGCAAGTTGAAGCCTAGATGGATGTATCGGAGGCGAGTGAGTGCACGCGTATGGACGAGGGACTTACCTTTTTCCACCTTGGCCATTGTTTGGGATCATCTTCTACTGGTGCCGAATCGATTCGAGGAAGGGCAACAACCGGAGCATCCGCGCTCATGGAGGAGACCTCGACGGCGACGGGCGAATTCGGCATCGTTGTTCGCCAAGGTCTTGATGTTCCGCATACATGCCTCGACATTGCTTGAACGTATGCTGTATGATTTGCACTTCAGGTGATTTGAACTTGGTAGTACATCCATCACTGCACTCACCTTGAGTAAACATGGTCAACAAAGCTGTCTTATAACCCATACTGCGCTGACATGTCCTCGGCCAAGGTGTGCAACCGGCCAACTATCATTCGTTCTCCTTACTCTCTTCATCTTTCGGGGTCCCGAACAGCGGGTGGTCGCGAGGTGTTCACGAATATAGAAGCTATATGGAGGGGCCCTGGTGATTTAGAAGGTGAGGAACGACGGACTGCGACCGAAAGCAAGGCTCGGGATCCCGAAGTGTCGGTCCCAGCATCGTCTCCGAGCCAACTTCCGAATTCCGCGTTTGTGACTCGTCGCCGGCGTATTATAACGCTCTTTGACTAATCCCATCGAAGCATAGCTCGAATTGTTACATGATCTGCCAACTCGCATTACATACATGAAGACATAAGGACAGCTAAGCATACTAACTTGCGTTATACTGCACAGGCTGCACTAGGACGTCCAAGCAGGTCACGTGAGTAGCGAGATCGCTGATCTGGCCTCCACCAGGTACCCAGGTGATGGGTTCATATGCTTGTATTTCGTTTGCGTGATAGGCTGTTCACAAACTCTAGGTACGGATAACCAACCGTGCATAACTTCCGTCACTATGCCTTCTCCGACTGCTGTCACTCGCGCCGTCGCCGCCTCCACCGCAGAACAACCAAAGAAATGTGCCTACGTGACCTTTCTCCTCACTTCACCCTCCTACCTTCCCGGCATCCTCCTCCTGGCACACTCCCTCCGGCATCCAACTACAGGCGGTGAAGGATCCGATTATCCGCTCATTGTTGCAGTAAACCCAGCACTTCCACAAGAGTGTATAGACGCGCTGGAAAGTGCTGGTGTGGAAGTGAGGGTTGTGCAGCCGTTGGTTCCAAAGGGACGGGTAACGATCATTGCGGAGCGGTTTGTGGACACGTGGACAAAGTTGAGGGTTTGGGAGTTTGACGAGTATGAGGTGAGTTTTTTCTTTCGGTTGTTGGGTCCGACTTTAAAATTCAAGGCAAGAGCAACAACGAATACGCACGAGGCGCATAAAATGGAAGTGGCCGCGATTGCCGAACTCGAGCTACCGGATCAAGCTCCATTATCAGGCGACTCCCAAGCAGAACGCTTGTAGGCTCTGCATCTACAGAAGTGCAACGTAGAGTAGTCTCCTGGCTATCACCGCATCCACCTCTGCGCAGAGGAGGGTAGGAAACCCGGGATTGATTCGTCAACGCAAGAATGCTAGAATGGCCATGGTTGAACTACCGGGTGGCTACAAGAGCCTGGAAGCATCAAGGAGCCGCTGTTGACCGGCTGTGCCATCATGTTCCACATCGAATCAGCTACCATAAACAAAACTACTCTGCGACAGGAACACTCGGCTGACATGACCTCCTGCAATTTCACAGCGTCTTATCTTGATCGACGGGGACATGATGATCCGACAAAACATGGATGAACTGTTTCACATGCCGCTGGCTAAGGATATGATTGCGTGCAATCACGCATGCGTCTGCAACCTCGACAAGAGCAGTTGGGCACCTGCTGATTGGTGAGTTGGTGCCGTACCCCGAGGGGGAAAGGTGCTCATCTGATTTACGTCTTATCGCAAAGGACGAGGGAAAACTGCGCCTATACGCCCACCAGACATCCAGAGGCCTTGCTCGAACCCGTGCAACCGTCCGATTCACCAAACCCACACACCCTACTCAACTCTGGTCTTGTCGTACTCACGCCCTCACGCACTACCATGGATCGGATTACCGGCCTACTCGCCTCTGAGAACACCGAAGAGCAGGAACTGATCGCCAGTTGGATGTTCCCGGACCAAGATGCGCTCGCTCACGTTTTCCACGGTAAATGGCAGGCCTTACCGTGGTGCTACAATGCATTGAAGACGATGCGGTATTGGCATGGTAATTTCTGGAGGGATGAGGAAGTGAGGAACGTGCATTACATCTGCGACAAGCCCTGGAAACGACGACCGGCTCTGAAAGCAGACCTCCAAGAGGATAGTGGAGCACACAAGGATGGCGCGGCCAACCCGATTGATAAACCAATCAACCCTGCGTCACGGTACACCTGCACACCTGGACGGTTCCTCGACATTTATGATCAAGAGTTGGGTTTGCCGGCCGAAGAGGCGGATGCAGTCACGCATGGATGGTGGTGGGATGCGTATGATCAGATGAGGGCGGATCTGGAGGCAGAAGGGTACAAATCGTTGCAGTATCTTGATGCATTGGTCGCCAAGTAGAGTGGAATAACAGCCATGTCTGCATAGATGGATGTCTAGTCCTGGCTCTTTAGGAAATCGCGACACTCGTAGTATTGCATATGTGACCGTATCAGTCTGCATTGATTGTCAGGATCAGGGAGTCATTCATATCTAGAAAACCGGCATTCATATCTAGAAAGCCGTTCCCTACAATATACGTATATTGAGAAAGCGAAATCGATTTGAAGTGGGTGCGCGTGCATCTTGTTGATGGTTCGGTACTGGTGGTGAAAATAGCGAGTTTCGAAACTCTTGCAATGCGTTGTTTATATTTGGTCTTCCGCGACTGCTACAATTGACGATGTGATCCATTGCGCTTCCGTTGCAATACCTGCAAAGCTGTTGTCTTGATTCTAGGAGATTTTCATCATGGTGTTCCGAAAGACTGTGAGTGATTGGAAAGTTATACGTCTGTCGTTACTCTGGCAAGGTAGTTGTCCAATCATCCGCTCAGGAGGAAGAATCTTCGCTGTCGTGGTTATCGTGGTAAAAGTTTTCTTCGAAGCGATATTGGTCGATCGCAGTTTCTTCATTCATGCCAACGAGTATATCCATCTGCTCCTCGAATTCAGCTTCAAGGCCTTCTTGCAGCAGAATCCCAGATCCGTATGCCTCATGAGCGTCCGAAATTGCTCTCTTTTGTGCAAGATACTGTACATGCAAGTGCTCCAGTTCGGAGTATTCGATCTTGAAGATACTGGATGGCAGCTTGAATGGTTCAGGTACTTGGTCAATGGCAATGGCAACAGCGGCGATGGCATGGCGATATTCCAAAAGTGGACGATTGTATCGAGTAAACGTGTAGATCACCAAATCAAAGTTGCGAAGATTTGGCCGCGTTTTCCTTATCGTTCCCACGAACTGATCCAGATCTCGTTTCGAAGGCAAGTATCCGTGCACCAACTCAAGGCTACCGTCCTTGCCAGGATTCACCAAGTTCGATATCATCCTGTGCCCTCCCATCAAAACGAACTCATCCAATTGGAGACAGAAAGAGATGTCTTCGACCTCTTCGGGCCAACGGGCGATTGCACGGGATAGTTCAGCCTGATTAGATCCATCATGCCGCAAATTTAGCTTTGTACCACGTCGCTACTCGAGTTGAAGCAAAGGCTTACCAAAAATCGTTCCGATTCTCCATTGAGCTGAAAGGAGAAGCACATGGAGACGTTTTTCGCGGGAATCTGGCAGGCATTCTCCATTCGTAGCATAAATTCGTTCCAGAAAGTCGGCTTTGACCTTTCAAAGCGAGTCTTACTGAAGGCAAGCTCTAGGTGATATTTGTCGAGTTTCGCCATATTGAGCTTTTCAAGGTGGTCTGCAGACGCGAACTCTGTGAGTGATTTTCTGGTGAATCCTTCATCCGTCCTTCCGCGGAAAGAGGTCTCTTGGTAGATGGCCAAGCTGATAGATTGCAAAGAGGAGTGTCTCTGCGTGGTAGTATCTGAAACGGTCGCGGAAGGAGAAGTTGTCTTCCGATGGCCCATGTTAACGGTCTCATGTCCTTTGTTACGTTTCGGCTGATCAGGCATACGAGGATAGACCAGAACGATTTGAATTTCGCGCAGACGTGGGAACAAATTGATGTAGTCGGTCAGAGGTGGTCTGATGCCAGGACGATCAATGGAATTGGCCTGGAGAATCAAGGTTCTACAGCCCAAAAAGGCAGAGTATCAGTCCGATTACTCAGCGCAGATTCAGCTCAAAAGAGGGTATGCTTACTGTACTTTGGCTCGCGTTGTCAGGTGCAGCGACAAACGAGTGGTTAGAAGTGAATCATGTTTCCAATCCATCGTTAACCTCTTCCAAAAGACTAGATCAAAGATCGCCATTCTCAAGCTCTTGCTAACACTCGACAACGCCAAAATACTCCTTTTCGACTCTACCGACATTGGACAAGTCGGCTGTTCTCGAGCACGAACATCGTTGACTTTGCAAATGCACGCCGTCTGGGAGTAGGCACGATCGTATCCGGAGATTGAAGGACCAGGGTTGAGGTAATCGACGACGATTTCCAATATTCCCGCAGGCAGGGTGAGAAAGGACATGGCGATGTGATTTGTACCTTGTGCCGTATCAAACCACACGGTGCAAGGAGTTGATTGCGGATTAGCGTAAGGTACTTGCTGTTGAATTTTGTATCGGTTTGTTTGTGATGGTCTACGAGTGCACCACCTTGAAGCAATTGATGGTCATTAAAGATGAAATCTGCTTCATCCTCGACAGCAATTGTAAATGCGATCGAAAGAAACTTACTCCTTTCCCGCCACCGCCTACATCACCTCCTCTACTTCTCGCTTGGACTTTCCGCTGCATCCTCGTTGTCAACCACCTGCTAGCAAAAAATGGCTACAGTACCGAGCAGTATCAAGAAGCGTAATGAGCATGCACATATATACCCTTCTTACAAGCTTGCCGATAACAAAGCAATAATCTCATCCGAAGATCGCTACCCCCCTATGCATTCGGCGGCGACATCACAACATCCCCATCTGTCCTTTCCTGTATTCCCACCATCCAATACTGTGGGACTTGGACTCCCATGCCACCTCTAACCGAAGGAGTCTGTGTCGTAGTAGCTCCTAGAACTTGATTCGCGATCAACAATAGCTCGCGAGGGTCCGGACGGCTGATGATTTCTTTTTGGTCGGGCGGGAGAGATTGTATGTATTGCTCGAATGCGCTCCAGAATGGTCGTTGTGCGATTCGGAAGGTAGTATCGGAGTGGCGGATGTAGTTCTTGTTGAGCCTGCAAAGGGCGAACAATTAGGAAAGGAGGTAAGCGAAACAAGAGATGTAGCGTACCAATTTGTGATAATCCTTGTTCTTTTCTGAATTATATCTTCCGGGACATCGCTGTCACGAACAAGCGCCTCATCGAGCTTGCCCTGAAGTTCTTTGATGCGACTTCGATGAGCAGCGAGCTCCTTCTCATAGCGCAACCTAGCATTTTCCTTTCCCGCTTCCCCGTCAGCCCTCGCCATCGCAATCAGCTTTTCATGCTCCCGCTTGTCGTCGTCTCTTGCTTCTCTTGCAAGTAGCAACTTCCTGCTCATCTCCTGGACTTGTTGCTGCGCTGCTGTAACTCGCTGACTGTAAAACTGACATGCGACTTCCATTTCCTTGATGCGGGCTTGCAGGCGAGCCTTTTCACTTTGATGCTTGTCTGCTTGGACGTCCAACTCTGCTTGTCTCTCCGGCATTGACCATTCTCCGAGATTGGATTCCTGGCCGCACGAAGAAGCTTTCCCCTTTTGTCGTTCACGAGCCAACTCTGCATTCAGATCGACGGCTTGCTGAAGAAGTTTGGTGCCCTGTACTATCGCTGTATCATGCAGTGTTCGGAGTCGGTTGCTTTCTTCCAAAGAGGCGTTGAGACGGACCTGGAGATCCCGTATCTCGGTACGCAGCAGATCGGTGAACTGCTTGGAACCTGCTTGATGGACGGCTTCGGCTTTCTCTAGTGTCTCCGCAAGCGACTTTTCGAGCGTTGAGAGCTCCCTAGGTGGTACGCGATACGGATTCTTCGTTGGGTGACGTGCTGGCGGGTTTCCATTTTGGTGGAGTATAGGCGGTGGTTTCGGTAAAACTGCACCGGTGTGTTTCGATTGCTGGCCAGTGCCGTTACCGTTGTGCATGAGGAGCACTGAAGGAGGACTAGCCAATTGGAGCTGGCCGTCTCAGCTCATGAGTCGACGTCACGGATATCATCCGAGAGAACGATAAGTACGCAAGTGAGCAAGGATGAAGAACAGGTGGTCGGATGGGCTCGTGATACTCGAGTATCTGGCGTAGGTGAACGCCCGCCGCGTAGCATCACTTTGCTTCCGCAGATTACGATTTAGGCCGGCAGCAGCATGCAGCAATCATGAAACTTAGCATCATCTACTCGTCGCCGCAGTCCTACATTGGTGTGCACGGTCAAGCACTTTCTGCCCTACCAGTCACTACCGGACACAATGTCAGGTGAAGCCCCTCCGGCGCCTCGGTTGGTAGCAGAATCTTCGCCAAAATTCGATGCTGGTGTTTCCGGCTCAAAAGCAGTTGCGCATCCAAGGAAGCCCGTCCGCAAGACGCCTGTCTACGCAAAAGCAGCAGCATACACAGCGCAACCGACAGTTACCACCATGACTGGCCGCGCTTCGCAAGAAAAGTCAACCGGTAGTCTTGGCAGGAGGTCCACCCGGCCAGCCGTCCCAGAAACAGCGCAACCAAGCGTGCCACCCTCGACCGATAAAATTCGGCAAGAAAAGACAACCGGTAGCAGTGACAGTGCTGAAAGGAGGTCCAACCGGCTCAGCCTACCGGGTCCAGAAAGACAGGTGGCAGCAGCTGGAGATCGTGCTCCGCTCAAGCGATTCATACGAGAGCCGCAAGAGCTTGTCCATGAACCACAGCCGCTGCCAATAGATAGCGAGGATGATGAAGAGGAAGACGAGGAGGAAGCTGATGAAGAAGACGAGGAAGAAGACGAGGCAGAAGATGAGGAAGAAGACGAGGAAGATGAAGAAGAGGAGGACGCGGACGACAACGAAGAAAACGAGGGCGACAACGAAGAGGATGAAGAGCTCGAAGACAACAAGCCCGACATCAAACCCAATCTATCACAATTACCAGACTTTCTTTCTCAGATCGCGAACGAAGCTTCTCAATCGTCGCGTAACGCGAAACGTGGCTCAGCTGACGATGACATCAAGCCCAAGTTGGAGCACATCGAACCTCAAGTACCGCACGTGCCTGGACCCTTCTCAAGGCTTTCCGATGAAGCGATAATCGAGATTGCGCACTGTCTTATTGACGAAGATGCATATGCAAGCGCTACGTCGTTGGTCGGAATGTGCAGACGTACTCGACAATTGCTACGACCTGTCATGAAGAAGGCAAAGAAGAAGGTGGTACTGGACCTGGACGACTTGAGATGGTCAAATAAGAAGACCTGGAAGGATATCCAGTGAGTTGCCTCGGGCCATGGCATCACCATGCGCACTAAGCATTTGCGCATAGGATCATCACCTGTACCTCTGACAGCGCATTGCCGTTCCGAGCTGAGACTTTCTCGACGAAGCAAGGTCAGCGAGCTATGCGTCAAGGCTTGCTAAACCTCAAACCTTGGGCTATCATACAAAAGGGCGCACCGGATGACGCTACACTCAAACTCCAAGAGCATGCTTTCCCTAGCGTCAAGCTTATACGATGCAACACGAATACGACGATGGACGAATTAACCTATCTTTCAGAGGAAAATCCGATGCCACCGAAGAATGAATTGGTGGTCGAATCGACAAACAACATCATCCGCGCATTGCACAATCGATCCTTGTCTAAGCCATTCGGGCTTCCTACGCTACGGCTGAAATGTCATGACGATTATGCATTTAATCTTCGTCAGAATCGTCCAGGACAGATGTTTGTTCGATGGGTTGTAACAGAAAGTAAAGGAGGCGTAGTAGTGGAAAAAGAAAGTTGGACGGTAACACAACTTGACAAAATGCAGGATGATCTGAAGGACTGGTTATGGAAAAGTACAGTGAGTGCTAGCCACTTTCCACGGTATTCCCCGAAAATGTGACTAGAAACTCTTCTTGTCAACCACAGGAACATTCACTTCCTTTCGAAGATACGACCGGATTCGAGACCATCTCGCTCGACCTGTACTTTGAGCCTCGGCCTTCATCCACGGGACTCTTCTACTCGGTCGACGATGAGTTCCCGCCAGCGTATGATGTGTTATCCCAGTACGCCGAAGAAGCCGCTAAGAAGTGGCTCGAGGCCACATCCCTCAAACCTATAGCAGACTTCAAACTCCGATTTTTCGTTCTACATGGCGAGTTTATGCAACGAGAAAAGATGAAGCCTGTTTACAGGACGCACCGTGCTAAAAAGTTCGACGGCGCAGTGACCGTGCGGGAACTGTATATCGACGACGACTACTTTGCACGGTGCGTAGAGAAAGGAGGTTGCTCGAGGTGTAAACCGGAGAAGAAATGATAGGTTTTAAGATAGTACAGGAGTACGCAGAAGGAGGATGACATCCACAGGAGGTTGTAACTATAGGTTCTTGAGCGCATAGGAAGCCTCCCTACTGAACAGTCTTGTCGAAAACATTCGGATCGGATGACAGTCTCGCCTGCCGTGGCAAGGCAATCAATCAGGCTCGACAGCGCTGCTTTGTATACGAAGGTTGTGAACTTGGTAAACTTTGGTAGTCTCTCTGGTCTCTGGTCTATCTATAATGCGAGCGGTCCGTCCATCCCGCCCCGGTAAATGCGGTATTGCTTCCGCAGGTTCGACTCGTGCTTCAATCATCAGCTCTTCAATCAATCAGTCAATCAGATCTAGTTGAATAGAACAGGAGTCATTCATCACAGATACATTAAGAGCTCTTCTGTCAAGCATCAGGTACTTTGTCTTGCCCTACATCACCCCGATACCCATCATGGCAGGACCTAATGACCTGCCTCCACCACCTGGGGATCCAGCGACGCCATCCAGCGACGCTAGGAACATTCGCTCCCTTTTGATGATACGACCGGGTTCGAAACCATTTCGCTCGATCTGTACTTTGAGCCTCGACCTTCCTCCACGGGACTCTTCTACTCAGTAGACGACCAGTACCCTCCAGCGTACGACGTACTCTCCGACTATGCGCGATACGCCGCGGAAAAGTGGCTTCAATCGACATCGCTGAAACCTATTGCAGAGTTCAAGCTGCGATTCTTTGTCCTGCACGGCGGATTCCTGGAGCGCGAGAAGATGAGACCTGTCTACGAGACGCATCTCGGCAAGAAGTTCGATGGGGTAGTCGCGGTGCGGGAACTGCACATTGATGACAACGGCTTTGCAAAGTGTGTAGAGAGAAAGGGTGGTCGAGGTGCAAGCCGGAGGAGAAGAGATAGCTCACGGGTGACAATGACGGGAGCACATACTTGGGTACGTTCGAGGTGCTGCAGCGAAGAGTTTCCCAGGGATTTCGAAATCTAGAAAACGATCTATACAGTATCGTGGAAACGATATGAATGAATGAATGACAGTTTATGAACAATGGTTATATCTTTTGGAAATAACAAGGGCGCAAGATCATCATGCGGTGGTCTTGTCAACGGCGCCATGGCCCGCTCAGAGAAACACAATACATGAGCTGATGAATTACTACTGCTTTCCTGCTCCATCCCCATGCGGGTTCGATCAAGGGCGATGCAATGGCGAGTGACCAGGTACAGCTGAACTAGATGCGGAAGAGTCATTCGGCATGCTTGGATGCGGCAGAGGCAGCGGAGGCGGAAGCACCATCCCCGCTGACGAGGGGACGCTGCTGGAAGGTATCGCGGAGGGTGTATGATGTGATACTGGAAGATGCGAAGATGTTGATGATCCGTACACTGACGGATTCATGCTCGAACCATTAGCTGAACGATGATGCTGCTGTTCAGGAAGCGGCGCAAGATAACCACTGAGCGAGTTTCGCGGTGATGAAAATGCCGCATGCACAGGTACGGTGGGATGCTGTGCTGGCGGGTAAGACTGACGAGGACCGCTTGATCCCATCGATGGCATTGCGGGTTTCTGCTGCTGTTGATAAACTGGCTGAGACTGACACGCTTGCGATGTAAGTAACGGGAAAGACTGCTGCTGCTGCTGCTGACTAGGATAAGGATAAGGAGGATACGCTTGTGGCCGTGACAAACTCGCACCAGACAGCGGCTGAGCGTCGTATACGGAGTTTGACGCAAACCGTGAACGCAGAGGCCGCTGTTGTACAGCATGCATCAATGGATTTCGAGGCTGGATTGTGTTTGTTTGTTGCTCCTGTGTCATCGCTGGTAACCTTGGCGGAGGCATCGTCCTCACCTGCTCCGACTGTGGCCGCTGCTGCTGCTGCTGCTGCAGCGGTCGAACAGGCGGATGCGCACTTCTCCGATTCGGCACAATCCCACAAATCCAAAACGTCTGCCTGGCCTGCCCTCCTTCTGCTCCCGGAGGCGCTTCCTCAGCTGAAAGCTTGGTCCCCCAGATCTCCGTCGTCAATCCAAACAAATCGTTTGGCCGCATATACGTAAAGATTTCAGATTCCCATGGCGGTAACGTCCGAACGACTTGTGCGAGGAACGATTGCCAAAGTGTTTTTTGCTCGATTCGGAAGTTGGTGTCCCCGTGGCGAGTATAGTTAGCCTGGAGCCTATTCACGCGCGGTCAACAGGGTTAGGACGGCATATGTGTGGAGTAGGGGAAGGGGGCCACATACCAAGCGGTCATGATAATCCTTCTCCTCTCTTCCGGCGTCTTCGGTTGCGCGGGCCTCACAAACACAGAAGCCTGCGCCATTCCCTGTCCATGTCCCTGACCACCCTGCCCAACACCCTGATGTACCAATCCTCCAGTCTGTATCTGCCGCTGCACATTCGACTCGCTATGTTCCAGCCTCTGTCGCTTCCTCTCCCTCTCCCGCTCCACCTCTAAAGCATTCGCCACTGCCACCTCCACCTTGGCCGTTCGTTTCGCCTTTTCCGCCTTGACCCACCTTGCGAAATTCAGCCCTACGGAGCGCCAGACGATATCATGTTCCTTGAAATGTTTGCCTTTTGTAACAGGTGTTGGCGCGGCGGGTGCTTGTCCCGGTGTTGGGTTTGTTGCCTGAGATTCTGGAGTGGCCAGGTACGGTTCCGCATCGATCCATTCGCTTGGTGAGTAGCGGAATGACGCTTGTACGAGGATATTAGACGTTGCATCAGCAACAAGAGAGGACGGCGGCGGAGCGGTCTCAAACTTGGCGGATTTTGGAGAGTCGAGTGGAAGCGTAATTGCTGTCGCTGTGGATGATGCTGTGGTGGTGGTAGAACGCAGCAAATCGAGCGGAATATCATGACGCAGAACCAACCCCGTCGTAGGCTGGTTCCACACCGGCTCCACCGGATCCGCTGACGAGTCGCTGGTATCATGTAACAGGTCGAGGAATTCCTCGAACGTGAGGACGGGGCAAGAAGGCGGATGGAACCCGTACCGTGAGTACACGTTGTATATATCGCTAAGCGGGGTCATACAGGTCGCTTCTACACGTTTGGTTGTAGTGTCCTTGTTGTTGTTACGTTTGGACGTGGTTGTTGCCAAGTCGGTTACTGATGAAATGTTTTGTGTTGCGGACGGGAAGAGCCATGCGTGGAGCCTGTTTGTCAATGCATCAGTGGTACGCTGGAAGCATCAGAGGAAGGCGATACATACCATGCCTTTGCAACCCTTATACTACCGGGCTTGCCTAAAACCTGCGCAGTGTACTTGCCCGTACTAACAATCCTTTCAAACGTCTTCATCTCCGGCTCCTCAGCATGCACCTCCACTGGCGGTATGCCATTCGTCACAGGAGCAGCAGTACTTTCGGCTGTAGTAAGGGGGATAATCTTGGAGACCGGTATCGTTTCCACGACGATCGTTCGAAAGTTTTTCCGGATGGAGAGGTGCGGGAAGGGGAGGGTGTTCGTGTTTAACAATGTGAATTCGGAATCCGGAATCTTGTCCACTGGTGCTGCCATAGGAGCGGGCTTGGCTGGTTTATTAACGGGTGGCGGTGGTGGCGCTGGTGGTGGTGGTGGTGGCAGCTTGTCCGTCGATGGGGACGTCTGTGGTTTCACTGCTACATCGATAGCTTTCGATGCTGAATCCTTCCGTGCTTCGTCCACCTGCATGTTCCCTGGACCGCACGTCAGGCTCACACCGGTCCCTACCAAACCGTGTCCCTCTATCCCCAGACCTTCTTCCTTGATCCCTCCCTTGACCTTGTTTACGGAGAGCCTCGACTGAACGTACTGCAGCACCCAGATCGTCAAATCCCATCCTACGCTCGCCCATATCTCTGCGCAGTGCTCAAAATCCACAGCCTGCAGTCGTGCAGTCACTTGCTCACCCTCCAACAGACGTACACCAGGAATGGTACCCGTGATTATGGGAAGCAGGTCGTTGGCGGTCGTTGGTGCAGGGATGGCAGGCGGGAACGGGAACGCATCGACCAAACGCGTATGAATATCCTGTACTTGGGTCTGTGCCTCTTCGTCCGGCAGAAGAGCTGCTTTCAGCCTATCCACCAATACATAACAATCAGTCGAATCCTTGATTCCAAATACTGACACATCCCGTACTCACCAAGCCGCAACAACAGCCTTTTGTCCTTGCTCGCCTGCGAGCTTGGAACCCAACTGCACTGCAGGAGAGGGATTCCACCGTCGTCGTTCCGTCGCCGCACCAGCAGTCTCTGTCCGTGGCTGGGCTTTACGTAGGGTTATGGACGACATGCTGGTTTATCTCAAAAGAATGGAGAGATTACCACTCATTCATTCGGGATGATTCAATGAAATACGACGACTCTCAATCAACAAGAACAAGAGTCGAGCCAAGAACAAGTCAATTCGTCGACGACGGACGTTCCGGCCCGCGCGATGACGAAACATTTCAAGCGATTCAGCCGATTGTTAGGTAAAAGATTATTACAACTCCCGCCCTTCTACCTCCTCCACGACCTTTAATCTAATCAACGTCCATCGCTCCCGCCCCACTCGTTGCCGGCCCCTTACCACCTTTACCCTTCCGCTTCGACGAACCCGGAGCCTGTTTCTTCCCCGTACCAGCCGCTTTACCGTCCGTCTTCCGTGCAGCGGGGGCAGCAGCGACAGGGGCAACAGGAGCGGGAAGAGCAGCAGCAGCAGGAAGTGGTAGAGCATCAACAATCTCATTCATACTCTCCTCTTCTTCTTGCCGGGTCCGCTTTTGCGCCTTTGCCTTGCCACCCGTCTGAGCGTGTTCCGTTGAATCAGTATTTTCACCCGCAGCGGCACGTTTGGCGACTCGTTGAGCATTGTTCGGACGTGCTTTGCGCTTTGCTTGGCCCGCTGTTACGGTTGTAGTTGTGGTTGAGGGAGAGACAGTAGCGGCGTGCTCTGCGGCGGAGATACGAGCGCCCTTTCCGATTCGTATTGTTATACGGATACCAGACTGCAAAGCGAGCGATGAAAACTCCGCTGTGCTGTACGTATGCGCGAGGCATCAAACTCACCTTTGTCCGGCTCCTCAAACCACCTTCATCCTCTTCGAAAATACTAAACGCCTTGCCTCGCTCATCCGCCTTTCCCTTCCCTTTCCCAGCCTTTCCATTTCCACCCTTTCCCACCGCCGCCGGATCAACCACCACCATCTCATCCATACATTCCACACTCTCCGTCCGTATCTCATGGTGGATGAATTGTTTCGGGTACGGTAAGATATCCACAAGCGCGTAGAGGAGCATAATGGCGTGTGGAATCGCCACACATAATGCATGGAGGGTGATTTCGTTCATCCTACATCCATCCAGTCAACGTCGGGTTAGCACCTCCCTACACTGGGCTTGGCGTTTAAAAAAAGACAGCAGACGTACCCTTCATCCACCAACAAAGCTTTACACCGGCGCATATAACTACCCAACCCGGTCTTCCTCGTCACGAAGACCACATTCCGACCTGTAACATCACGGGTCGGATTTGATCCAGATGCACCTTTGGGTCGTCCGAGGATTGATTGTCCGTCATTCGAAGTGCTGGTCTTGGGAAGTGGTTTTTTGGGTGGCATGCGGCGAGAGGTGATTAGTTGTTTGGAGGCGGAATCTTTGTTCGATTCGCCTTTCTTTGTCGTTTTGGGATTCGGTTTCGGTTTCGCTTTGGGTTTCGGCTTTGCATTCGTTGGCGTGACAGCCGCGGTAGCTGTAGCTGCAATAGGTGCTGCAGCAGCGGCGATAGGCTCCGATACCATAGGCTGATTATCGTTGATCTTTCGTGGTGGAGCCGGAACGCCATCGGTTTCCGTCTCAGATGCACGACCAACAACCGGTTTGCTGTTCCTTTCTTTGATCTGCTCAGCCGATTTCTCTCCTATATCCTTTTTCTCTGCAGATCTCTGTGCAGCCGCTGCGCTAGTTTTCTCCACAGGACCAGCTGCGGGATGGTTGCCTCCAGAAGGAGCGGTAGGGATCAATCCCTTCTTCTTCCCTCCTCTTCCTCCTCCTCCTCCTGCCGCACCGCCTCCTGTCTTCCTCGCACCGGCACCATTCCCAGCAACAGCGACCGCAGCAGATCCACCACCTCCCGTTTTGCGTGCACCTCCGCCTTTGCTGACAGTGACAACACCGACTCCGCTTCCACCTCCGATTTTAGCAGTCGCTCCGCCTCCTACGATAGGGGGTCCATCCAACCGCTGTTTTTTACTCGGGTGCATACTGGTATCGTGGGCTGCTGGTCGTTTCTTGGCAGCAGCAACGGCGGCCGTTTTTCTGTTGCTCGTTGGTGCTGTTGTTTGTGCTGGCATTTCAGGTCGTTGACGATATAGTTGGAGAGTGCAAACCAGCCAAGATGTCGGACGGCGAGAGTAATGAGGAAGAAGAAGAGCTGGTAACGTACCTCGGGGGGTGGAATAAATGGACGCCTTCGATCGCACCTCACAAAGTAAACAAACTTTCTTGCCCTACGTACTCCTACGTCCTACGTACGTATTCAGCTCGCTTTGGCCTTGCCATTTTTGGGAAAGCAACTAAAAAGGCATCAGGCAAGGCAATAGATCTCGGTCTTTCTGTCGAACTTCAGCTCGATACGGCCAAGCGAGGCAAGCGGTATGAAACAATCGAAATGAAGCGACGATTGATACGGGGAAATGCATGTGAAAGAGAGACTACACGATGAAGTGGGGCCGCTTGACCATAGAAAATACGTTGAATTCATTTCCGTTGTGATCTCTCTCTCTCTCTCCAACAGCGAAGATGTATAGAGTCCAGTAGCCGGTCCACGCAGGAACTCTTTCAAGCAAATGGCGTAATTGCTTGCAGTAAAAACAACCTGAAACGACATGTGAAACGTGACATGATAATGGCTTTCGAAAAGCTAACAAAAAGAAACGGTCGCTCTCGGATTCGAACCACCTTTCTTTATTGCTCGGAGCCAGCGTTCAGCCAAGCGCGCTGCATTCAATCGAGCCCCCCTCCCCGCGCGCTTCTCCAATGGCCACTCACTGCCCTTCGCTAGTCGCAACCCGCTCTAGCCCGCCGTCCTCACTGTCGCTGTCGTCGTCGCTGGCGGCCCCGTCGTCGGCGTCACCGTCACCGTCGTCGTTGCCGCCGTCGTCATCTCAGCTCCAAGGCGAGCCGACACGTACGAGCGTTAAAGTGAAGACGCGGCTTGGTTCTTTTGGTTCACCCCGACACTTCGTCTTCAAGTCAACTCCGTGTTTCTCAAGAGCAAAGGTTAGTTGTTTGTTGCTGGATTACTACAGAGTGGTGTTGGATCGTGGTCGGGAGAGGAAAGGATGGATACAGACGAGAGGAACCGGAGGGTAGAGAGGATGATTGCAGAGAATCAGGAGGGATAAGCGGGTACGGTTGGATGGACATCATCGGTGCGGAACGACAAACAACACAACGAAACACCACGATGCACAGCAGGCACCCAGAAGGACAAGGACAACAGAGGAAGAGCGTGTGGACAGATTGCGGCAGGAAAGAGACATCCGGAAAAACATGGTTATTGACTGCTACTCCCTTATCCTTACCCTCAGATGGCCCGAAACTCTGAACTCGCTCCCCACGTCGGTCGACACTCGCGATCCGCCGTCTTCGCCAAGCGAGGTCTCTACAAGGGAATGAAGACCAGCACTACCGCCGCCACCAAGGAGGTACACGCTGCTCCTGAAAAGAAGGCTGGAATCAAGAAGAACGGAAAGTTCTACCCCGTAAGTGGAGATTGTCAGCTTGCGAGTGCGAGGTATAGCTTGTCGGCTGAACGAGCGTGCTTTTGGTCGTTGCAGGCCGAGGATGTCGCCAAGCCCAAGGTCAGCCGAAAGACTGTCGGCAAGACCCAGCTCCGAACTTCCATCACCCCCGGAACCGTCCTTATCCTCCTGGCCGGTCGATTCCGAGGAAAGCGAGTTGTCTTCTTGAAGCAGCTCGATTCCGGTTTGCTCCTCGTCTCGGGTCCTTTCCGACTCAACGGTGTTCCCATGCGACGAGTCGGTCAGGCCTACGTCATTGCCACTTCCACCAAGGTTGATTTGGCCGGTGTCTCGGTTCCTGAATCCGTCAACGACGCCTACTTTACCAAGGCCAAGTCTGCCGGTAAGGAGTCCAAGGAGCAGGAGTTCTTCGGTGAAGGTCAGGAGAAGAAGCTCTTGTCCGACGACAGGAAGTCTGAGCAAAAGGTGAGTCTTCCGCTGGGATGGCGAGTATGAGTTGAAACTGATTTCTGGATATCTTCCTTCCCGCCTTAGACCATTGACGCCGCCTTGTTGTCCAACATCAAGAAGGTTGACAACCTCGCCAAGTACCTCCGAACTCCTTGGTCCCTCTCCAAGGGTGACCGAGTCCACGAACTCAAGTTCTAAGTCTCCAACCAATCACATCAAAAAAGGAAGAGCTGTGTGAAAGGAGAGACTGTACGGGAATAGGGAAGAGTGGTGGAAGAGATCCGTGGGAGAGTAGGATATCGAACCCGGGATGGAAGCAAAGGGCGAGATATGGTTGACATTGGGCGTTAGAAGGGGAGAAGGTGTTCCATACGCGTCGAATGTGTAGGCGGGACGCAACACATGTCCAAAAACGGGTTGGGGAGCTCGGAGTGGAGTGTCTTGCCGGCAAGGTGGTTCGTCCGGCAGGGAAAAGGGAACGAAAGGGCGACCGAGGACTTGGTCAGTTGTACAAACACACGTTCTTGAGTGTCGCTTCGACGGCTCGCGTTGTGCCTGCGTTTCTTTTTCTGTTGTTGGCGATTCGCCTTGATTTCTATTTATCCCTATCAACGAGCCTTGCCTTTCCGGGTTTTCATTCTGAACGGCTTTCGTTACTCTCACGTTCCCGTGTCGTGTTACTTCGCCCAAGTGATGACTTTAACCGTACATCTGCTCCTTCTCTGTTTTGGAACTGTTGATGTCGGACTCGCTTATGATCAGTCGCTTCGAAGTGGTCTCGCATGTGCCTATGTGCCTGTTCCGTCCTTCCCTCTGCCACTGAATGCAGAGCTTCCAAGTCCATCATAGCCATCCAGCATGTATCTTGGCTCTGCATGACCAAATACGAACAGATACGAACATGGCTGCATATTATAATTCGTGCGATTATGCGCTACAACTCGAAGGAAGATCCCATCGAGGGATAAAACAACGGACTTGATATACAACAGACAACAAAACTCAGCTCAAGAAGCAATCCATCATCTCGTACAGCTCCCCTCCGTACCAACTGATGATCAAAAGAACTCCATGAAAACTCTCTGCCCACTACATCATAAACACCCCACCAGCGCCAAACACCATCGCCCTACCATCTCCTCGCCGACGACGCAACGTATCCATTCGCGCCTGCACCATCCTGTCCCTCTCATCCCTCGCATCTCTGTCTTCCCTGTCTCCCCTGTCTCCTCTCTCTTCCCTCCCGATCACAGTTCTGACTCTGAGCCGCATAATAGGCGGCGATGGAGCCGCTTCGCCTTCTGCCCGGGGTCGGACAGTCGCTGCGTGGGTAAGATCGATGTTCTGTTGATACAGTTCAAAGTCTAGCCTGCCCATTCTCGTTGTCGTCGCATTCTCTCCCCCGACTGCTGCTGCTGCTGCTGCTGCGGTGGAGTTTGCCACACTTTCGGCACCATTGAGTGGAGTATAAGTCGCTCGGACCAGCGGTTGATAAACGGTGTTTTCGGATAAACAAGTACCGTGTACTTCTACCGTGAACGGCACCGCTTGAGCGGGACCTTGTAGTTGATCATTGATGAACGCTTGCATTGTTTCCCTTGACGGTGCGATTTGCTCTCGTGGTATATAGTGCGTGCTGTCGGTAGCGCTGACGGTGGTGGTTGTGTCGGATGCGGATGTGGATGTGAATGGGTCAGGTGTGAGATGTGTGCAGAATGAAAAGTTGAGGACGATGGTTATTCTAGGTGGCGCTTTCTTGGTTCGGGAGAAATGGTTGATTATGGCTTTCGCAAGTGGTTGCTATTCGGGAGGAAATGGTTGTTAGCTAGTTGTACGGATTATTGTTGGCGATTGAGCCGACAACTCAAACTCACCCAAATGGCAATCTCTGCTTCTCTTTCCGAATCCATGTAATAACGATACGGCACATCCACACCGATCCTCACCGACTCCAAATTCGGCCAATCCTGCGCCGGAACATTCTTCAACAACTGCACCCACTGTCGCTTGACCATATCCAGCATCCCGGAAAACTTTTGACTGATTTCCAAGTGTCGGAGAACTGGCATATCGAATTGCTGTAAAATGAGATTAAATTGCTGTGCCATGATATCCGCTTTGATTGAGTCAATGAAGATGTTTTTCGGCGAGCTGAGACGGATATGTAACGTGTCCAGTAACGCAAGTACACAAGCTCGAGAGTATCGAAGGTCATATTTCATCGCAGGGAGGGCTAGGGCTGCTGCTTCCATTGCTTGAATACGTGCCTCGTCAGCGGGGAGGAGGTTCCAGTCGATTTCAAGGTGTTGGAGGGCTTGATATGGGGATAGGATGTCACCGATCCCAGGGAGGCGTTTGTTCGACTTTAGGATGGGGTCGGAGTCGCTACGCGAGACGAGACGTAGTTTTCTAGATGGGGGATGGGAGGAAAGGTTAGTCATTTGAGCTTTTAATGTGAAAACGTGAAGCGAGTACGTACTTTACCGATGCCATCAAAAATGCACTGATTCGGTCAGCTCGTTCATGACTGATCCCGTCGTACTGTACTATCACACTCCTACACTCTCGAGAAGTAAACAAATTACTGCGTACTTGTTGGCAAGTAGACGACAAGTTGGATATACTAGAATATGGCGGCAAAGGACCTGATGTACTGGATGTCGTTGCGATGTCGTTGATATGGCGTGCAGGAGCGAGTTCAAGACTACCGTCAGACGAGAAGGACACGATGGACACGATAGTGCCAGCACCATCGTCAGCTGAAATGGTCACGGTAAGCGGATGTTCTTCTCCCTCTGGGTCTGGGTCCGGGGCCGGGTTGAGGATATTGAGCTGGGCGACATCGAGGTGCAAGAGGTGGCTCGCGATGAGATCCATAATCTCGGGTGGAAGATCGAGAAAGGTGATCATGTTTGCTATCAATCCTCTGCCAGTAGGTTTCCGGTGTTGTCTTTTCGCCTTCTTGGAGGATGGTATACAGTTGGTAAGAGAGGGTGCAAGATGTAGGAAAGGTATAGGATTATGCGTTCATCTAGTATCAGCCCGCAAACGTTTATCAGCCCTTTGATCAATGCTCGCTCGCGTCATGCTGCCCATGGAGACCCCGTGTTTCAGATCGACCCCTAAGTCACGTGTACACCGGCCGGCACACCGGGGTTATAAAGCTGGTTATAAGATAACGCAACCACAACCTTCCATCAAGCGACATCAAGGTCCCCTATAATGATTTCAAGCGATAGAAGAGCAATAGAAGAGCGCGTCGATAACAATTAATGTGATGGAACCTTGGACAGGAGAGCTAGGGAAACATGATCACCATCGACTCGGATTGTATATATCATGAACAACTTCCAACTGACGAGCTTGTGCCGCTCAACATTTGTTCGTCAGCTCTTTGGTCGGTGATACTGGACGTATCGCTTTTTACCCCGCCCTTCCTGAAGATATCAAGGCATTGGTAAACCGTCATCTC
Organism: Naganishia onofrii; assembly: GCA_030039215.1. Taxonomy (NCBI): domain Eukaryota; kingdom Fungi; phylum Basidiomycota; class Tremellomycetes; order Filobasidiales; family Filobasidiaceae; genus Naganishia; species Naganishia onofrii. The sequence goes on along the minus strand of JASBWV010000022.1, from coordinate 294,765 downwards.
ATCACCCGCGGACACGTCACATCTTCGAACATCGTTCCATTCCACCAAACACGAAAAAGTTCAACATGAACCTCCTCTCCTTGCCCGCCGAAGTACTCGAGATGGTCCTGTGCGCACTGAACGAGCCAGAAATGCCCATCACACACTGGCATCGCCTACCGGCATCCACGACTGGCATATGCGACGTTGACAAGATCATCGCTCAAGACCACGACGACGTCTATCCGATTTGGCGGGAATGGAAGAGGGATCTGTTAGCCCTCGGGAGCGTGTGCAAGGGGTTGAGACGGTCGATTTTTGTTAGGTTCTGGTTGGAGAATATTTTGCTGGACTGGAGCGAAAAGGAGTTACGAAGGATGGGTTCTATGATAAGTGAAGCAACTCGAGCGAAAGTACAGTGAGTAATCGGGATCCTCCAGACGTCCTCAGGTGGCTACTCCGAACTGACTGTTTTTGAATGATGATCACAGAACCTTGACTCTGCAGACCAATTGTCACGATACCAACTTTAAACCTCGACTGGTTGATTACGTCAAATTCTTCCCAAACCTTCGTGAAATCAAGATCGCGTTGATCGCTGGTGACCGACCTGGTTCCGCGAGATTCCGCACATCGAAAGACACCATTGGACCATACGGCGAATTGTCGACCCATCAGCCCAGCAGGAAAAGCTCACCGAATACTTCCGTAGAAAGGTCTTCTCTACAGTCTATCAACCTCACCATTGGTGGCAGCCGGGAATCCAGTACAGAGAGAGGGCACGAAAGCGAGGTCAACGCGTGGGTACAAAAGTTCCGCTCTTCCGATCAATTGCGCCAAGTAGGAATCACCAAGCTGGATCACTTTCACCTTGAGCTTGCGCTGGGGAGTGATAAATTCAAGGAACACCATTGGAATGATTTTCTTCCGCGGTTGAGCCTTGCGTGTAGTATTCCAGCTAGGAAGGTGTCTATCTGTTTCAAGTTCACTTTCAGAGGAGAGGTCGAACGGTTCTTGGTATGTCTCTTGCCTGTGCTTCTCGCCCGTTTATTCGCGAACCCAATGACTTACGAGGCTCCTCATCAACAGAAGGTTTTATTCCTTGCCATCGCAAACTGGCCGAGCGAGATTGAGGGCGTGTCCTTCTGCTTGTCTTTGGAAGACTATGCACCGGGAAATTATCAAGACATTCTCGACATGGTCGTAATCAACAATGACGGTTCCGTCGATTTATCGATGAACGGATGTCTACCCTCGAAAACGGAAATGGACCGGTTCATCCACGAAATTCGGGACCATCGGCCTCGTCTCCAACAATTCAATTTGACCATGTACGTCGCTCACCCAGAAAGTCCGATCCAGCCAAAACTTTTCGAATACAAGTACACTGCAACCGTTGGAGCGTCTCTGGATGATGGGACTACTGGGACGCTTCGCATCAAAGTAGACCAGGCTGCTCTGGACGATCTCGACCAACTTCCCGCCCATATTGACGATGCAGACTCGGAAGAAGGGTTCGAAGATTCAGAAGGGCCCGAAGAAGAAGAAGAGGCAGGGGATTCTTTCGAGACGATCATGATGTGTTGGAAGTTGATGACGATGATCAAGAGCATGTCAGCGGCAGCTCACCTCGGATTCGACGAATTCGACGACGACTTGGACTCGTGGGAGGAAGATGAACTCGAGTATTATCAGGAGACCGTCTACCTGGAGATGATGTTTATCAAATGCGTCGAATCGGTCATGATGGCGGTCAGGGAGCACGACTTTGACTCTGACTCCAACTCTGACACTGACGAAGACGGTTCAAGCAGCTCTTGATGATGGGCGGAAGGCAGGACTGTACCTCACGCTTGGTCGTGGGCCACCCATTCATGCATGGAAATCGACAATGCACTGTCTCGTCTCGTCTCGTTTCGTCTCGTGGACGATAGTCAGGCTGTCTCGCAGTTGTAAGTTTAGGAATTCTATAGGCACAGATGGGCTACGATGATATTGCTGGTCATACAAGTCGCTTCATCAATACAACTTCGTGTGTCTCGAGTTGGCTCTCATTGACGGATCCTTGACCTTGCAATCCTTCTCGCTCTTAGCAAAAGTGCCGTTTTCGTAAACACGCTCGAGGAAGCTCTCGAGCTGTTCATGGTGGCGGGAAAGTGGTAGAGTTTTTCTCGATCGCGTTTGCATTGGCTGCATCGGTCGTCGAGGTCGAAGCTGATTCAACTTTGTTCACAATCCATTTCATCGAAGGTGATGCACTCTTGGAGGTAATCACACGCAAATACAATCCAGCATCAGATCTCGTACACCCGTCCTCGAATCAGCACATCAGTGTAATCGCACCAGGCGATCTCGCCACAGCACCCCACAGCACTACAGCAGAGGGAACAGATCATATCACGATGTCCTTCCTCGCTCTACCCACAGAAGTTTTGGACATCATCGTTGATTACCTCAACCCTGGTCCCCCTGGCTCAGCATACTATCGTGCCTACGCCCCGACCGCTTGCCTTTGCAACATTGACGAGGTTCTTGCTCGAGAGCAGGGGAGTTATCTAATGTCAGTCGAGTCGAAAAGGAGTATTTTAGCGTTGTCGAGTGCTTGCAAGAGTTCGAGGATGGCAATCTTCGATCGACTCTTTCTGGAGAAAGTGATGCTGGACTGGAAAGCGGATTCTCTTCAGCAAGGTCGGCTGTTGCTGGACGTGCCAGCGCGAGGCAAAGTACAGTAAGCATGCCATATCTTGATCTCAATCTACGTTTTTTTGTTAATCGGACCCATACTCCTCTCTTTCTTTGGACATCAGAACCTTGATTCTCCAGGCCAACTCCATTGGTCGTGCTAGCCTAAGACCACCTCTAGCCGACTACATCAAGTTGTTCCCACGTCTGCACGAGATTCAAATCAATCTGGTCTATCCTTGCATGCACGATCGGCGTAAACATCTCGGACCACACCAGTCCGTCAACATGGGCAATCAGATGACAACTTCTCCGTCGGCGACCGCTTCAGATACTACCCAGAGAGGCTCTTCTTTGCAATCCGTCAATCTCGCCATCTATCAAGCAATCTCTTTCCGCGGAAGGACGGATGAAGGATTCACCAAAAAATCACTCAGAGATTTCGCTTCTGCAGACCACCTTGAAAAGCTCAATATGGCGAGACTCGACAAATATCACCTAGAGCTCACTTTCAGTAGGAGTCGTTCAAGCAGGTCAGGGCCCACGTTCTGGAACGAATTTATGCTAAGAATGGAGAATGCCTGCCAGATTCCCGCGAAAAACGTCTCCATGTGCTTCTCCTTTCAGCTCAATGGAGAGTCGGAACGATTTTTGGTAAGCCTTTGCTTCAACTCGAGTAGCGACGTGGTGCAATGCTAAGATGTGGCATGATGGGTCTAATCAGGCTGAACTATCTCGTGCGATCGTCCATTGGCCTAAAGGTGTCGAAGACATCTCCTTCTGCTTGCAATTGGACGAATTCGTTTTGGGAGGGTACAGGAGGATATTGGACTTGGTCAAACAAGGAAATGACGGTAAACTTGAGCTGGTGAACGGATACCTGCCTTCGAAACTAGACCTGGATCGTTTCGTTCAAACGATGAGGGAAACGCGGCCCAATCTTCGCAACTTCGATTTGGTGATCTATACGTTTCGTGCGTACAATTGTCCACTTTTGGAATATCACCATATCGCTGCCAACGGCGGTGTCAAGGACCAAGTGCCTGGAGTATCCAGCGCCTTCAGCATCGAATACTCGGAACTCGACCGCTTGCATGCAAAGTATCTCGAATGGGAAGGTATCTACTCGGACAATGATGAGGAAGTGTACGGATTTGGAACGGAGTTACAAGAGTATCAGGGGGAGATGGAGGAGATGATCGGCATGCACGAACAAGCTGCGAGCGAGGAATATGGCTACAAGTACTTTTACGAGGATCTCAGCGACAGCGAAGATTCTTCCTTTCTGAGCGAATGATTGAACAACTACCCCGGCAAAGCAACAACAGACACATATGACCTTGCAACCAGTTACAGTTTTCCGAAACACCATGGATCTCCTAGAATTAAGACAACAGCTTACGGGTATCGCTATTATGTAAGAGCAATGGATAATGACATCGTCAATCGCATCAGTCGCGGAAAAGAAGACACAAACAATGCATTACACGAGTCTGGAAACTCGGTATATTCACCATCACCAACAAGACGGCACATACACCTATCTTGGATCGAGTTTGTTTCCCCAATACACATGACTCCTGGATCATATGACACAATGCAGACTGACGCGAACCAGTCGGTTCGCGCCCTTGGGCTAATGTACAAAGCATTCACAACTCACGGTAGGAGGACGATACTGCCGAGAAGAAATCGTTTCATATTACATCATTTGCTGAGTACTAGAAGTGTTGTGGCTCGATAGCAGAAGGAGATAAGCCAAGAGCAGTAGCTGATCGACCTGTCCTACCAGAAAGTATCCGCCACTTCGTGACGTTGTTGCGGCACTTCGAGCAATTTGATTGGCACTCGTGGAAGGACTTGGAGCCACAAATTGAGCCACACAACGATAAGCTGATAATCCCACACCCATTCCTGAAGGCGATTCATTCTGTGGTCTCTGGGTAGTCGTAGTCGGTCGCAGCTTCAGTCGCAGACTCCAGTCGAACAGGTGGAACGGATTTGACGGTCTATTTGGTAGCAAACCAGAATCACGTGTCTTCCGCATGTCATGACGTCATAGGGGGTAGCGCGGAAGCAAGTTACCGACCACTCGGTTGTTTTGATTGATGTTATGGGCTTGTTCCTTTCTCCTTCTTGCCTTATATCACCCTTTCCTTTTCATTTCCAGCCTTTGCCCTTCCTCAATTCGGCTGTTCCTCATCACCAAACTCAATCATTCAAGATGGCCGCCACTGACGGACTCGTTATCAAGGTCGTGAACATCGTTGCGTATGTCTCTTTTCCTCTGCGCCTTTCGCCTTTTGCTGACGCTGATCTCGGGTTATGATGTGATGGCAGTTTCCTAGCATTGTTGGGAAGCAACATCTACAGCGTAGCAGGTCCTACAGACATTTACAAGAATGTCAAGGATACTTACGTACGTTCTAGCCCTTTGCGATTCTCTCTCTCTTCCTGTGCGACGCTCATCTGTTCGTGATCTTGTTAGGTTACTCCTTCGTACTATGCAAACTACATCTGGTCGTTGATCCACTTCTTGTTGATCGGCACCATGTGTTACCAATTCAGTACGTCCCTCGTTCCTTCACATACTGCGGGAAGCATTCGCTGACGACTGTTGTTTTTGTAGCTGAGAAGGGCAAGGCGATTATCGTTGATGGTGTTCAATGGCGATTCGCATTGTTGGCCGTGTTGAACTTTGCCTACGTCTGGTTGTGGGGACACCACTGTACGTCCGCCTCCTCTCCTCCCTATCGCTGGTTTACTAATCCCGTTTTCTTTGTGTGTAAAAAAGGGTACATCACGTCATTCATCCTCTCCCTCCTCGTATCAGCAACCGTCTCCCAGATATACTACATCATCAAGACCGCCCATCGCCGAGAAACACTTGCACAAGAAGTCTTTGTGCATGCTCCATTCTCGCTGTGGCACGGATTCAGTATCGTGCTTGTTGTCATTAGCGGATTTACCGCGTTTGGCAGGGATGCAGCGAAACATCCTCACGTTGGGCTGTGGAGCAAGGTTTTCGTCTTCCTTGCATTCGTGAGTATCTGCATGCGTTATGAATGAGGTTGTAGGCATGGCTGATGGACTTGATTGTGTGGCTTGTAGGTGTTCTTGGAATCTACTGCGGTAGGATACGCTTGGGCATCTAGGGAAGGTGATATCGCCGGTGCATCCGTAAGTCCCACGTTTCCCTCGTATTGATTCGTCTTCACCACGAACAGGAAAGGCTAACACGTTTGCCTTTCCATTTTTCGCTTGATACGCAGGTCATCGCTTTCTCCCTCTTCGCCATCTTTATTAGACAGACCCACAGCAAGTTTGTCCACTGGTCGGCGTTTGCATTCTTTATTTTGTCGCTTTTCAACATTATCAAGAGCGTCTAGTAAGCTATTTTGTCTCAAGTTATACTTCTTCAGCAAGTTGCTGATGTACCCGTTTTACGATGTATTAGCGGTACCGTACGAAGTGGCAATTCGATCCTCGACGACGAGGAACGTGCGCCTCTTGTTTCCGGTGCTGGATCTTCATAGGTTGGGCATGTAGGGTCGTAGTGCATGTATCACGTACGCGGTTGAGCAGCATTTTTAGGCAGTGTCGTGTGTATGCATGGGAAGGAGCTGGAAGGTCGGGGAGAGCATGTCGATGGGGTGAGCATGGAACCAGTGAAATGAGAGGAATGTTAACATAAGGAAGAGGCAGGATTGTAGATCGTTATTCTTTGTTTCTTCTTCTTATGAGTTTTCTTGACGAGTTGTGACTATGACGACGTTTGTGCATGATATGCGTGATGATAATCGTTCATGTGACTTGTTTGCGTTCAGGACTTGACCTTGTCAAGGAACGTGTTGAAAATGTCCAAGGAGAGGAATGGTTGATAGAATAATTATTGCGAGGTCGTACTGCGATTGGCGTGGCCGGCCAGATTTATTTCCGCAGGCAGGCTTCCGCAGGCGCGGCTTTGAGAGAATTATCATGAGTCATCATCCCAGGTAGAAGAAGAAGAATCCTGAAGTAGCGATAGCAATCAACTCCCATCTTCAACCCTCCTCATAACACGCTTCCACCGTACATCGCACAATGTCAGGCCCACCCCCTCCTCCACCGAGACACAATTCTCGAATCAGCACAACCAAATCAACTACCGCCTCATCGAGCACCATCGCAGGCGCCGATGTCGGCAAGAAATCATGGCGTGACTCGTTGAAGGATAAGGGTAAAATATGGGGTGGGAAGGCGTATGAAAAGAGTTGGAAGTTGAGTGATGCTGTTGGTGTACGAGTGAATGAGTATGCGGGCAAGGTGAGTGTGTGTTAGGTTGTCGGTGTTGGTTGCGTGTTGTTCTTGGGTTGTTTTTACTCCCGTTCTCTAGTGAGGCCGTGAAGCGGGCTCCTATCCCCGCCTAGCCTCTCCTGTCTTTGCACTCTCATTCGGAGGTACATGTCCATATAGCTGATTTTGTTCATGATGTGTGGCATTCAATCAACCCGAAATAGATGGGATCGGAAAGATTCTACCCTACTCAGAATGACTTCCCGGAAGAAATGGAAAAGGCGGCAAGGATCTTGCGAGCGTTCACCGGTACGTTCTTCCTTCTTCCTCCGGATCCCCTTAGCTCGCCACTCTTCACCTCAGGTGTACTGACAAACAACAAATCTGATCACGCTTACAGTCGATGGAATTCCCACAACGGTGCAAGCTCCTCCAGAATCAGGCACGGCAACCCCATCCACCTCGGCATACAAACAACCCAAAGGAAAACAACAAAAAGTGCTTCGAAAGATCCCTCCGCAGGTGATTGCAGAGGCTAAAGGTCTGGCGATATTCACGTCTATGCGGAGCGGGATTGCACCGTTTGGAGGAGCCGGAGGGGCGGGTATCGTGGTCGCTAAGTTGCCGGATGGTTGTAAGTCTTTGTTACGCCTTCCGGCTTCTTTTGTTAGGGTGGTTTATCATCACTGACGATTTGTTCGTGTGTGATGTGTAGCATGGTCCGCACCAAGCTCGACAAGTCCGAATAACTTGTCCACAGGGTTCTTGCTCGGTGTAGACATCTACGATGCAGTTCGTAAGTCCGCACCGTACAACCATATCTCATTCCGCCTGTCCTATCGCTGATAGCATTCACATTGCGGTACACTTCCCACTGCTCGACAGTCGTGATAAGGACTCAAAAAGCACTCGAGTCGTTCTTTACCCATAAAGCGACCCTGGGAACGGATTTTGCGGTGGTTGCAGGACCGTTCGGAATCGGAGCGACGGCTGAAGCTGGTATGTTGTTTCTTTTGCCTTGTGCTTCTCTCTGGCTCATTGTGACCCGCTCACCGAACTTTATCTTTCCGCTGAACAGGCTTGGAACGGGCTCCAGTGTTTAGTTATATCAGAAGTCGAGGGTTCTATGCCGGTGTCTCTATCATGGGACAGGTGTTCATCGGTATGCAGTTGCACATAGAGATTGTTACTTTGCCTTGAGCCAGAACACCATGCTGACTCTGTGTCGTCTCTACGATGTACAGAACGGTTCGAAGAAAACGCAGCAATGTACCACTGGCCAGGAATCAAGGGAGCCGACATCGTAAGCGTTTCCTTGCATCAATATTCCCCTACTCCTTTTCGCTGAACCGATTTCACTGACTCGTGACGTGTCCGAATATAGCTTACAGGAAAAGTCCCGGTGCCTCGAGAAGCTGCGACATTGATGGAAGCGCTCAAGGACGCAGAGACGGGCAAAGCGCAGAAGATGAAGGGTGACGGATTGGATCTTGTTGTTCCGGAAGGCGCAAACGAAATTGTCCTAGAAGACGGTGTAAGTGCCCTCGCTTCGTTCTTGTCTCGCTGGATGGCGACTCATATGTACGTTTCGGTTGTAGGAGGTCTTGAAGTTGCCGCCGACGCCAACGCAGGTCGAAGATACCTACGGAGATGGCGACCCCGAAGCGGAAAAGGTTCATTACGAGCGACACGCGTCAGAGCTTTCCGAGGGGTTGGCCAAAGCTCATATCAACGAGAATCCGTCCATTCATGCATATACAGCTGCGACACCTCCGCCTTTACCGTCACGGGGTAGGAACATTGCCTCGACGGACAACGTGAACGCTTTGGGGACTACGGAGCACAAAGATGCCGGATTTGGTATGGACGTTCCCGTTGCAAGTGGGGAGACGATGGATCCTGCAGAAGCGAGAGAGTGGCAACAACATCTTGAACAGGAAGAGCGTGATCGAGCTGCTGCTGCTATCGCTCCGCTACACGCTTCAGGGATGGAGTCAAGACAGTCACTGGATACGACTCGACCATCCGTGGAGACAACGAGACCCGCAACGAGTCTCAGCCAACACGTACGGGAAGATATTTTCCACGATGCGGTCGTCGAGCACGAGCAGCCGGAATTGCATCCCGGGATGGCTACGACGACGACCCTTCCAGTTGCAGCCGCCTCTCACACGGTTGAACTGGACGAACAGGAGAAATCGGACCTAAAGTAGAATGTTTGACAAGCAGGTTGTTTGGAACCAGAGATACGGGATGGACATACTGGTGGGGAAGAGACTAGAACGACATGCTTTTCCGAACGGAAATACGGACCGGACTCTGGAGACGTCGCGTTGTGGAATTGGTGATGAATACTTCAGGACGAGATAGACCTTATCATGAACGCTCAAAGACGCGTTTCTCATGAACGCCGTGCGCCAAAGTTATACTTGTTTCTGCCGTGGCAATGTCATGTCATGTTGTTATAGATGTTCATATGTAAAAGCACCTGTGCGAATCGTGACTTCGAGAGTAGTCGCGAATGTGAGACCTTATATTATCTTACCGTAGATTGCAGGCTAGATAGACTGGACTAGCTTAGTATGCCTTCGAACATTCTCCACCATATCGAGCCGAATGTACCACTCATTTTGCGCCGAGGTTGCCATTTCAAGCTTCTTTTACCAGACATAAAAGGCATCATATGGATGAACATAACCAGACGCTTTAAAGGCATACCCGCCTCCCCTTCCTTTATTACCGCTTCTCCGTCCCGTGCACCTTTCATAGAGTAAGAAGCGGCAATACTAGCCAACCGATGTAGTTATCATGATATAAGTGGTTACTGTGTCCCTCTTCACACGCAGTTCCGGGGGAATATCCTTTTCAAGCAGCATCATTGTCTTGGTGTATCATCCTATTACCTTGAATAGTTTGGCACATAGCGGATAATATTTGTCAAGTTATAACATCGTCTAGTGAAGCATGTTTTCTCCTCTTGGATCGTTTGGCAGTGGAAATCCACCTTCCCACAGTGGATGTGGTGATGGAACTACAAAGAGTAAGCGATTATGTCCAGAATCGTTGCTATCAATGCTCACTATAAGACGCTCCTCCTCTCACTCAGCGCAAACCAGTCCCACAGAAGGATCTGTAGAAGCGGGAGGCACAGGCGCGGAAACTGCCTCAGTCACGTCGAGCAAGTCAGTACAGAGCGGAAGCGCGGCCGACGTATCGGTCATTGCAGCAGATATTCATCTTGCACCTGAACCTCTCAGCAATCAAACGGCAGTTGAGATAGGACAGTTCAAGGTGCAGTTTGAGAACATAATCTGGCAAGATCTCTTAGCTCGACAGGCTGAGAGAAGCGCCGAGTACGATTGCATGCAAGACAAGTTTCCCAAGAAATCGATCCCAACCAAGCAGGCGTGGAAAATGCGATGGACTCGTCTAGCGTTCGATGAGAGCTTGACACTGTGGATCAACAACGGTGTCCCAGCGGCAGATTTTCGCCCTATTCAATGCGTTATTCGAGTGTATCCGAGTCAAGCTGCAACGCCTGAGTGGTGGATTCACGAGAATCTGAGAGTCGGCCAGATCTCGTGCGAACCCAGATGCACTTGATCTCGCATGTAAACCCTGATGATTCCTGTATCTATCGTTTGGCTCGAGAGTCGTGAAGTTGTGCTGGAGACTCTCCAAGTTGTATATATGTAACACAATGCAATTAACATGATGTATACGATATCGATCTGCATTACTCTTCCGGACATAGGATCTGCGCCTCTTCCGTTAGTGCATATCTTAGCTTCTGTCAGACCACAGCGATCACAAGGTTCTCTGAAAAGCCAAGAGTTACGCACGAGTGATTATCGGTGACTGGACCGAATGCAAGGACAAGGACAGTTCGCACTTGTCGACGTATTTCAATCCATGGACGTACCATGCCGGCGACATTGACCAATGATGTTTGCATAAGTACCGCGACACTGCAGGACCGCCCAAAAACAAACGGGAAATGGGTAAGGAGTCCGGTGAGTCGCTTGAAGCCAGAATAGTTCGAGGCTTTGTTTACGGGTCATTGACCGTGTATTGAGCACTTGAAGGCGATTACCGATGAATTGGCGAGGTAAGATAATAGGGAGATCAGGTCGGAGAATGTAGGTTGAAGAAATTGCAAGCTGAGTTGAATAGGTTGCAGTGGAAATGAGGCAGTTGCGGCTGGAGATTTCACTGGGCGGCCTGCTATACAAATAAGAGAGCTTGAAGGAGTTGTATTCTGCAGCCTACCATAAGAAAGGGAGGGTATCTACTGGGACAGGAGTGGCAAGGACTTGAAGACTTCTCAGTAATTACTCTAGTAGGTGGTCGAAGGAGCGTGCGGGAGAATTCCGGCCGCCGGCGCCCGATCGCTGCATGGAACATGATCCACTATGGTAGTTGCAACGTGGAAAGTACAGTTCGTTTCGTCAGGAATTCATCAATCACCATACCCCTGGCCGTTCAGCAGTGCCGTGCTTACTGCCACTTTCATAGTCTGATTCGAAAGCCATAGAGATCTTCCTTGAGACTTCTTGCATTCTGGCGAACAATCACGCTAGCACAGGCTTAACCCGCAATGCTGTTCACACGCATCTCCCGGTCGAAGCTGCTTCTACTGCTCCTCTTCATTGCCATCCATACGATAGCAATCACTTCAGTCTCAGCTGATCAAGCCATAGGCGGACAGGAACCTACAATTGCCGAGCTGAAGAAGGAAGGTGATACCTTTGTGCGCTCTGGCAAGTTCGCAGAAGCTGGTCGAAGCTATGCTCAAGCTCTAGGTGAGTAGTCGCATCAAAGGGATATTGTAGAAGACTAATGCGTCCGGTATTAGAACTTGATCCGCATTCTTTCAACCTTCAGTATCTATTAGCGACAACACAGCTACATCAGGGAAAACACAGTCAAGCGCTCGCTTCATTCTCCAAGCTTCTGGAACTGAAACCGGAATTCATTCAAGCTCATTTCCAACGTGCCAAGATTTTGGCTAAAGATGGCAGCCTGGAAGACGCAAAGAAAGAGGTTCAAGAGTTCTTGAAAGGTCTGAAAGCCAAGGAGAAGCAGGGTGAGGGAGATGCGAAACTTGCGCAAGATAAAGCGGACGCTATGGAGCTAGTTAGTCCTCTCCATCTGTCCGATCGAAGATGACATACTGAACTATCCCCTCAACAGTCAAAGTCCTTGGACGCCGCCATCGCTCATGTCAAAGCCGCACGAAAAGCACTTGCATCGAAATTGTATTCCAGAGCGGTCGAGGAAGCCTCACAAGCTCTAAACGTCGCGCCAAACAGTGTGGAATTGCGTGAACTCCGTATAAAGGCACACGAGGGTGCGGGAGATCTGGAGGAGATGATTGGCGATTTGAGGTACGATAAGCCGTTGATACTGTCAACGGGTGATTTGGACTGACTTGTGTTCTGCTTTTAGTCGACTCGTGCGCCTGCAACCTTCGGTACAGAGCCACGGTGTCCTCCTTGCCCAGCTCAACTACTTCATTCTGCACGACCCGCAAACGGCATCCGACTACGTTCGGCAATGCCTCCGCTTCGATCCGGAATCCAAAGCTTGTAAACAACTGCACCGCTTTATTCGGCAGACTGAAAAGGAAGTCACGAAAGCCAAGAATCTCGCGGACGGAGAGCGTTGGAGGGATGTGATCAAGATTGTTGTCGGTTCTGGTTCCGGTGATGATGGTCTCCTTGCGAAATTCGAAGCAGAACTAGCCAAAGTTGCACCAAGCCTACCTGCCAAATTCCCGCCGTCGACGAGTTCCCGTCTGAAACTCGAGCTACATAGTCTCGCATGCAAGGCGTATGTCAAAGTCAACAACCTCAAAGGCATGAAACAACACTGTCCGCTCGTGGCGAGTCTTTCGCAGTTAAGTGGAGATCAGGATGAATGGGCGCTTGTGGGGTTAGGAGAGATCGCGATGAAGGCGGAGAACTGGGAAGAGGCAGTCCGGCATTTCAGAAGTGCGTTTGAGAAGGGCGGTAGGAGTAGTCAAAATGTGAGCGTCCATCGACTTGCTCCGCGATACAGAAATATTGACAAATTTGGGCATCACTAGGTCTTGGATCGACTGCAAAAAGCGGAACGAACGCTCAAGGTATCGAAACAAAAGGACTATTACAAGGTGTTGGGCGTTGCTCGGGACGCGGATACTAAAACCATCAAGAAGGCTTTGTAAGTTGAAACGGCAAGTTTCCGTTTCAGATCTTGACACCTTCCTTCTCCAGCCGAAAAGCAGCAAAAGCAAATCATCCAGATATGGGTGGTTCGGAAGAAAAGATGGCGGCGATCAACGAAGCTTACAAGGTGCTTTCGGATGACGGTAAGCGAACCTTGATATCCATTGAATCTGCAAGTACCTGATCGTGTACCTCGCGCAGAACTACGCACGCGATATGACAATGGCGACGATCCCAACGACCCTATGGGCGGCCAACAAGGCGGGCCGGGCGGCGGGTTCCATCACGGACATCATGGTGGATTCCCCGGCGGGGGCGGCAACTTCGGTCAGTTCTTCAAGCAGGGTGGCGGCGGTGGTCAACAGCAATTCTTCTTCCACGATGGATTCTAGAATGGCCAATAGATGCGCACATGGTTGTATAGTAGAGGTGGGCACAATGCAGATGGATGCATATAGACGGTCGAACGCTGGATTTTGCGTTATTCTCCGCAAGGGCGGCATATTTCAAGCCTCGATAATGGAATGGTAGTGCGACTGTTCTAGGATCAATCCGTATACACGGATCTAGATCGGCGTCGAAGAAGAGAAAAGACATGAAAATCTGAAGTCACAAGATTCTGGAAGATTTCGCTACAAACACGTCGACATCGAGATCAAACTCGAGAGTCGTTGAAAATGAAGCCTTCCGAGTTGTCTCGATAGATCGCGTCAATTTCGCCAGATTCTACATCGCCGCTCGTCCATCCCAGAGATGCTGAGCGCCATCCCGCTCGCTCATTGATCGAATGGTCTGCCATAGTGAGAACAGAAGAGGTTTTAGACCTCGCACTGTCAGCGGTATCAAGTTTCGGAGACAGAGAGTCGCGCAAAGAGGACCTTTGCATAACAGGTGTAGTTTGTAGGGAAACGGCGGAGCGGTGAGGATGTCGATACATGGGCGAAGAAGTCTGAAAATTTGGTGTTGAGGGTGCGGAATCGTGTGCGATATTGCTGATTGCTGGCGAATCGAGAGTCGAAGCAGTATGCTGTCCAGGACTGCGCCACAGGTGGGAGAGCGAATGCAATTCACCCAAGGCATTGCAAGACTCCTGAAAAGATCCCGAGGAGGAAAGGTTACTTTGTGTGGTTATTGGAGCCGAGCTGTTGCCCTTGAGAGACGCAATAACTCTTTGGAAGATCGGGTCGAGTTGACTGTTCTCGAGCTGTTACAGTCTGTAGTGAGATGCGCGCTTATTACTCAAACATGAAACGTAACTTACAAGATTGCGGATATTCTCTATCATCCACGAAAGTGACGATGACTGTTCCTCTCCCCACAGGATTCCCGACGAAGTGCATTTTTGCCTTTCACATTCTATCATTTTCAGCAGGTTGATTTCCAGCTGGCCAGGGGTTACCGAGTACCGAACAGAACAATCTTGATTGAACATCGGCAGGACGAAAGACAATGCGGAGAGCAAGGCGCCGCTTGTAGTGCTAAGACTTCCTGAAAGAGACGGCGACGAGTGTAGTGGCTGTAAGGCAGGCGGTCCATCTGTTGGTTCGTCAACGGGGCGGAACATTAGGGGGCCATGGTTTGACGTGACGCTTTCAGGCAAGTCGAAAATGGGCGGGCTTTCGAGAAGCAGAGATGACTGGGTGTGCATATATTCAATCGTTGTGTCACGGCTGGCATTAAGGTTCACTGTCGGTCCATAATTGCTAGGATCCACGATTGACGACTTGGTCGAGGGTTCGCCAGCCGGGAAGGTAGATCGGGCTGGGGCGGAAGGGAGAGAGCCTGTAGGCAAAGGCGTTTTAGGTACAGGACTTTGTGTCTGAGACAGATCGTCGAAAGTAGACTGAGTAGAAAACTTGAACAAGGCCGGCCTTTGTGTAATAGCTGGAGCCGACGACATTGTGGTATTGAATGAATTGTGCGAAAACGTGTCTACAGTGGCGAAAACGGAGGCGTCGTCGCACGGATTGCCGTAGGAATGTCCTGAGATCTGAGAGACGTTTCTCTTCTTTAACGACAAGCGGTCTGAAGCGGTGACCGTGTTTTGTCCACCCAAAAGAGGCTGACTATTGGCATGTTGTAGTGCTTGATCGAGAATAGCTTGAGGGGCACGATCGGCTTCTTCCCTTACTTCCAAACATTTCGATTGGGTCGACACAGTGGCACTGCCATGCTTGTAGAAGCCCTCGTTGCGGATGATCGCCTTTTTGGACATAGCGGTATGTCTGTTTACTTTGTCCGCTGACAACGGGATATCGAAGAGGGCTTGAATCTCTTCGATGATTTGTATCAGATGCGCCTGTTTTCGAGAGACACATTGCTTCGCAATTCTAGTAAGAACCGCAGATATGGAAGCAGGCCCGGAGATGAACGTTGGACTGGACAAAGAGTTGGGTTGTAGTCGAATAAACCAACCCTGACCCGTTCTGATCCTGCGTCGCCTTTCGTTCGAGATCCATTCTAGTAGCAGCTCTCGCGCAATGGTGGTGGTAGGTTCAGCGAATATCCAGTAAATCAGACCGTCAACCGTTTCGACTCCTGGTATGTCGGCACGTAGAGTCTGGTTAGAAATGGGAAGTGTAGGCGTAGAACCGTTCCTATACTGGATTCCGGATAACAACGATGACCCTGGTCCGGGTTTTAGCGAGGTTGCGACTGATAGCGTTGACAACGATATACTTCGATGAGAACGCTCGTCTCTGGTGCGAGTTGCATTATTGCGCCCGTAGTCAAGCGCCAGTGGAGGAATTGGTATAATAGGAAAGAACGCTTCCTCTAAACAGTTTCGGACAGCGCCTTGCATCAAGATGGACAACTAGTATTCCGGGATGTGAGACGATAAGCTCTACTTTGAGAGAAAACTGAGTCGCAGCACTTACGCAAGGAAGGACATTTTTTCTGATGAGTCGCACAATCTCCCACCTGCTCATACACGTATTCCTCGCTCTCACCCACGACAAAACCAGCTTCTTGGCAGAAGCCATCTTTGATAGCTCCAAGTGATCATCGGATGGCGGACGACGTAAGATACCCGGCTGTAGACCGGTACCGTCATTCTCGATTATCTCGACTGCTTGTACGAGATGTCTGGCGTCGATATACCCGAGTGAGAAACGAACTTTCTGCAGAGTTGATACGATCAAGGGATGGATGGCATTGGATTTGTTCAAAATCTGTGGCAAGGCCCGAATAAACATCAGCACTTGACGTACTGAAATGAAAGCGAGAACGCCTGGATCGGTCACATACCCTGACACGAGTTTCAAAGGAGATATGGTTTAAACTCTTCACCACAGCACGCAGACCATCATTTCCATCACCTCTACTGCCTTCCTTGACTACCCTCCTCACCAAACGATTCGTATACTCCAGAAGCACCTCCCTACTCTGCTTAACATGCACCGCCGTCTCGTCCGGTTGCTTTCTACTGGTCTCCTCTTCACCGCCATCATCACGAGACCTTTCTCCCGGTCTGGCAACATGTCGTATAGTACGTTGTCGAGGAGATGTAAACGGCGACTGAGTATCGATAGCTGGTAATTTCATCCCTTGTACAGACCCTGTTGATTTGACTTGAGCGCGAGAACCAATATCGAGAGATGGTGCTGGCTTCCTGTAGCTCTTTTCTCGCTGGAGCGGATAATGAGCTCGACGAGGAGCAGTAAACGAGGTGATGCCGATCTTGTTCTCCTGGTGTACCGATTGACCTAGGACAGGAGCAGAACGTATCTGTTGCCTCCTGTCCAACCTCGTTCCTGCATCTCTTGGCGGTTGTTGGCGGAATAAATCGACCACGCTGCGGAAATAGGTAGCGGTGCGACTCTGGTTCTGCCCTCTGTACCGATAAGTACGAAGCGAACTTTCCGAACCGATGAGACTCGCAAGGGCCGATCTTCCGCCTGCTGCTCGGCGAGGTGACGTCGATGTTCGTGGAGAACGGCGTGAAAAGCTTCGGAAGCGGGAAAGAAATGATCTTGTCGACCGTAAGGAGATGGTAGGTGATGACAAGTCAAGAAAGTTCGTAGGCTTGTTTGGCGTGAAGGGTCCGTTTGACGCGGGTGAGAGAGGTGAAGGTCGGACAGGCGTGTATGCGGATACAGGTGTTGACGAGCCGGTAGAAGATGGCGTTGCCAAAGCGTGAATTCCCAAAAGTCGTTTCGCCTTGGGAGAAGTCGGTCCGCGGAGCGTTCTTTCCGGAGGTGGTAGGAAAGCAGGGAAATGGAGC
Organism: Naganishia onofrii; assembly: GCA_030039215.1. Taxonomy (NCBI): domain Eukaryota; kingdom Fungi; phylum Basidiomycota; class Tremellomycetes; order Filobasidiales; family Filobasidiaceae; genus Naganishia; species Naganishia onofrii. The sequence goes on along the minus strand of JASBWV010000022.1, from coordinate 277,395 downwards.
GTAGCACCGGGTGCCGCTGTGCCTGCACCTCGGAACGGATGCTCCGATGTATCCTCCAACGGCTTCCCAAACTGTTTCACCTCTCTTCCGCGTTTTTGCACTGGTCGTACCAATCGATCATTCGCCGCTACCAAACACTCTACCACCGTTTCTGCGTCCATCGTTGCCATGGCCGCATCGTCGAGTAGTGCGGGGTATCGATGTGTTTCTGGTGGAACGCGAGAAGTGATCTCTTCAGCGGTGAAGATTGCTTCGAGCTTGCTTGTTTGTTCAACACAGGCGAGTGGTGAGATGCAGCCTGATCTCAAGCGATTATGTAGCTGTTTGTCAGTCGGTTTGTGTGAGTTTTCTAACACAATGAACGAGGTAGAGTAAGCAGAAGCCAGTAACTTGCCTCATTCCTGACCTCCTCCATATCTTTCGACAAAACCCTCACCCTCTTCCCCCTCGTAATCCAAAAATCTACCCATTCCTGCAACCCTGCTATACCCATTTCGATCGTTGTCGTCTTTTCTTGAAGAAACTGGAATAGCGGAAGTGCGGGCAGAGACACTGTTTCCGGCGAAGATGATGTGACGGCGGTGTTGAACTGCCTCTGTCGGTCTCCGGGACTTGATTGAATGCTGAATTCGCTATGATGCCGGATCGGACGTGGAGCGGCCTTGGGACTTGCGCAAATTGCCTGTTCGTCGTCATACTCCTGATCTAACTCCTGCTTGGAATCGACTGGTATTGGTGTCTTGAAAGCTGCCGGTTCACGCATTCGCTCTGATAGCGAGGTTGAGCTCCGACGGTCCAGGAAATTTTGAAAAGACGGAGTCGAGTCGTTTGATGCGGAGGGGCAATCAGAGATGTTGCTGCCTGGTATAGGAGTTGGAAACGCTGTGGAATCGTTGCAAGAAGAATAGAGCGACATTGCTGGATTCTCTTTCGTCCCTCCGACATGGTCCTTCTGAGGAAAACTGAAAAGTTGATCGTGGTCTAAATGTAGTTCCATCGCACCCGAGTTCCTTCGCGAATCGGGAGAACGTTTCTGCTGGACCATGTTGAAGGCTATTGTCCGTTGAAGCGGTTTGTCCTATCTGTCCATGTTGTCCTCCGATTGTCACGCGGATGGTTCGATTTATACCAGAATAGGAGGTAGTACTCTCCGTCAAGTTCTATCTGATGCAGCTGCCGATACGGTGGCCAATCTGTCGATGTCGAAGGGGACGACCAGGCATCTTTCTCTCTGATATTGACGACAAAAACAGCATTCGGATCGTACTCATCGTTTCAGCACCTTATACGCTGGCTTCCCCTGTAAGATCCGACTTGCGACAATAGCCTAGCGAGTGAGACAGCGCAGATCCCTTTGGCACCCGTTTTATTCCTTTTGCTGTCGCGGCGCATCCGAGGTGCATCGGACAAGCATTAAAATTTGCCATGCATCGAGTGACAAGTCGTTACCGCATTTTGCTCGATGACAGTCTGGTCAAATGGTTTCCGAGGAACTGATTTCGATACGGTTGCTTCAACATTCTCGGCTATGGAATTGACCTCCTATACAAGATCTAAGCTGGAAAATGCGATTCGCGATGGCTGGCGATCCTCGCACATCGGCGGCGCTGGATTCCACAGCAGTTGGCAGGGCGGGTCAATCCGTTAGTCAAGTCCGTTTGAGAATCACAGTGGCTGGTGCATGTAGACTCGATGCAGAATTTACAGCTTCGAAAAACTACCCTTGACAAAGCCAGACAAGCCAGACAAAGCCCTATCAACAGCAAAGCTAAAATAACGATGACGGCTGAACGCAAAACCTAGCCGATCCTAAAGTTGTAATGTTGTCTAGAGCCAACATACAATTTCAAGCTAAACGCGTTTCGAAAAATCCTACAAGCCGCTGTATGTTGGCTCTAGACAACATTACAACTTTAGGATCGGCTAGCCCCGCAGATTCTCGCTTATACCTTATTTGCTTCCGCCATTCGAAACACGTGCTGAAACGCAAGAAGAGCTATAGGAGGGATAGGGAGTGGTAAGATCTAGAGTAGTGCGCTCGTCTTCATCATCCAACCGTGAATCGGACATCGCTCGGCTGGTCAAGGACAAGTACCTGCGGAATATTTAGGGTCGCCTTGCACAGCCTTATTCATCATCCTTTCATAATCTGTCTCGACTTCAGGGGTCCGTCAATTCATTGATCATGACTTCTTGTGAACTTTCTTCTTCGGGTCTTTTTATCTTTGCATTGAACCGCTTATACAACACACCTGATAATGTGTGCTCTTCATAACTCACAACGACCCTTCCGTTGAGCCCATGCCCCGCTTCGCCTGGTAGACCACGCTTGTTTACCATAAGTTTACAACGATCGTCGCGCACCTCTTCTAATTCTAGCCGTGGTGGCCCCTGTGAGCGGAACATGACTCCATCTAAAGGTACTACAGCCGATACCACCTCCCGGTACACGCTTCGAAGTCACACTCGGACTCTCTCAGCCCGTAAGAATCCTAATGATGATGATGGTCCAGCGAGTCTACAAGGGTATACCCGCGATGAGGAGGACACCCAGACCGGCCAGTCATCTGATACATCCCGCCAAATTGTTCGCGCTTCTAGCTCTTCGAACAAACCGAGTAGAAGCCAAGTGAGATTGAACGGCGATGACTGGGAGGAAGCGGCTGCTCTTTCTGGTGACACGGAATATGTGAAGGAGTGGACGAAAGTTTGCAAAGTGCAAAAGGCCAGGCTTGAGCGGTACAAAGCGCTATTAGCGCACATCAGAAAGAACAAACCTGAGCTAGAAGTCAAGCTCGTAAAGTGGTTAGAGAAACAACATGTTACGCAAGACCTGAAGAACATGCTCTGGGACTTGACCTTTTTAGACCTCCAAGAGAAATTTTTGGTCTGGGTGGACGATCCTGACTGTCCAATGTGGTATATGGAGGATCAGAAGAATGTAAGGGTGAGCGACGCGCGCGCATAATGGAGTGCAGGGTGTGATATCAGGATTGTGCAATCCGTTAGTACATCAAGGTTTCTGAACCCGAGCGCCATCGCTGTCTCTGCCCAGGGCCGGTTGGAGAAGCTGAATGAGATTTGTATAGATTTATTGCGATGTTGATCTACTCTTTGACAATCATCTGTTGGCTGTATCAAAGGAAAGCCTGCCTGGACGATTCTGATGGTAAGCTGTCATTCCTCTAATGCTTCCGAAGTCTAGGCGTAAAGCTATCCCTAAAATACGCAACTAGCGGTTGAAATGCTGGTCAACGTCAACCTAGGTCTGCCGAAATGGTAAAAGTCTTTGCGGATGCTACTTCTGCGAGGATCGCTGCGTTGTATAGTTTTCGACAAGTTGTTCGCTGCATGGGTGAAAAATTGTCGTTTCTGCTCGACCATATGTGCCGCATTGCTAGACGAGAAGTTTGTCGAGGTCGGCGAATGGCTATTGTTTCTCCCGTCGTGGTAATCAACTTTTGTATTCGGTCGAGGCGTAAATAATCGTCGAAATTCAGAACATCGCGGCCTCTTCTTGCATCTCTATCATCATCTCCATCTCTTCCTCAAAGTCATCTTCGGCATCCGATCCCAGGCTGCCGAACATCTCTTCCTGCGCAAGGTAGAACTTGTGCAGATTGTCGAGTGCCAGTTGGTTGACTTGGTATACTCCGGCAGGTGAAGTGCTTTCGCTCGTGCCCGGACTATCGGTACCGTACGTATACTGGAAAAGCTGTCGACTGGTTTTAGAAGTTAGAGGGATGTCACAGCAGTAGATGATCAAGTCGAATTGGCGAAGATTAGGTCGAGTTTTTCGCAGCGCTCTCAAAAACCCGTTCATAGATTTTTCGGACGGCAAGTATCCATCGATAAGTTCAACCGAGTTGTTCTTTCCGACCCTGATCATATTGAGCACATTCTTGTGCCTCGCCATAGCAAAGTCGTCCAAAGACACTCGGAATATGATGCTTTCTATTTCTTTAGGCCAGGGCTTGATACCAGAGGACAATGCATTCTTTTGGCAGAGTTGACGTCGGAAATCAGACAGGAGTTGTGTCACTTGCATAAAAGAGAGAGAAAACTTACCAAAAACGGTGCTGAATCTCTTAGAAGTTGAAAGCCAAAGCAGATTGATACCTCTTGAGCGGGGATTACACAAGCCTCTTTCACTCGATTGGAAAAGGTCCTCCAAAACAGTGCGTCTCCAGCAGTACGCTTACTCCTGCTAAACGTCATCTCTAGGTGATAACGGTCAAGCTTTTTGAGTTTCAGTTGCTTCAGTTGATCAGGTGACTGAAACTGGTGGATAATGTCCTTAGTTTCATGTTTATGCGTCTCTCCTTGAAAGTCATTCGACTTGTGAACGGCCAAACTGATGGACTGCAACGAAGGCTTTGCGATAGGAGGTTTGGTGAAAGCAATTGTGGACTGAGATTTTGCTCTCTCTTGCCGAGTAGTGGCGCCCCTGTCGACTTTGTCAGGTTTCTCCCAGTAAGGTACGTCAGGGTAGACCAAAATAATTTCGATTTTGCGTAGACGAGGGAAAAGGACAACGTAATCCTTGAGAGCAGGTCGAGGGGTAGAAGGAATGTTGCAATCACCACGTAGGATCAAGGTTCTACAGGCCATCAATCAGTATAGGCGTGGGAAAGACTGGCAAAGGGAGAGACTTACTCGACTATGGCTACAGCCGATGGACCCAGTACAGCACGACTATTATCAAGCTTCTTTGACGTCCATTCCATCGTCGCGGTTTGCAACCAGAACTGATCAAACACTCTCTCCCTCAATCTCTTGCACACGCTTGCCAACGACAGTGAGTCTCTCTTCCATTCCCTCCACATTGGATACATCTCGTTGTCCTTCGCATAGATTTTGTCAAGCTTGCATAGGCAGGCGGTAGATGCCATCCGGAACACTGTATAACCAGAGGTGTTCTGTGGTGCGTTCAAATAGCCGGTGATGATGTCCAGGACCTCGTTGGGAAGACTAAGGATGGTCATGGTGAGTGGTCCAATAGCTTTGTTGGAAGTGAGTGTTGTTGTTGACTATGTTGATGTGATTCGGGATGTGATTCGGACGAAGTGTAACTATTGTCGTATCTGACAATTCGATGATTGACCTCCTTTCAGCTTGTCGAGTACTTGTCAAGTACTCAGTGCACTGCGCGCGATCGAAAAAGCTGCCCCTTTCTCGCTACTGTAAGTTATCTCCCAGGGAACTTACTTATCCTACACTGCCGTCATCGTCAGCGTTTCCTGCCCGCGCTACCCGCACCTACAACCTGACGATCAGGACAGCTGAAGAATTAGGATAAGAAAGGTTCAATAGCGAAGGTGATGACACAAATTCCGCTCAAGGCGTCGCGAGATTTTACGCGAGCCATCTTCCACGAGCAACAGAGGACAGCAATTTATATTCTTCCCACTTCGCCTACAAACGTCCTAGATCCTGGACTTACAACTGTAAAGCTTTTTCGTCGTCCGCCTCGAGTGCTCGAGTCCTAATGCGTGACAAACCTGGAGACAGAGTACCTAACCCTGGTAATTCAAGCTGCGTTAATCCTCCTCGTCGGAGTCGGATCCAGAGTCCGAGATCAGCTGCACCGCTGCTGCGGCCTGTCTACTCGTCAACATCGCCCTGCGACGGACATCTCGACGGCGTCTCAACATGTGAAGACCCAGATCATCGTCATCGAATAGGAGGCTCGCAGCGAGGGCAGTTGTTGTTGCTGACCTAGCCCTCATCATCATCGTCAAGCTCATCATCATCAACAAGTTCGCCTGCGTGGTAAGCGCCACCAGAGCAAGCTGCTCGATTTCTTCCGAATCTGCAGAGTCTTCCGAGTCATTTGATTCGGAGCTGTCGTCATCTTCGGTTACGTAGCTTTGGCAGAGGTCTCTTATAGCTGTCTGGTCTACCTGTATCTGAAGGGACCCGACCATCGTTTTGCCTGGCTGAGCTTCTGCTTTGGTGGTATATTTATACTCGAACAATTTTTCCTTGATAGGGCGTCCCGAATCGGTGACGTGCATTGTCAAGTCGAATTTGCGAAGTTGGGGTCGAGATTTCTGAACATCTTGAATGAACCGGTCCATTCTCGTTTTCGAGGGCAGATATCCATCTCTTAAATCGATCGACCCGTCTTTGTGGATTTTGACCATGTCGAGAATGTCCGAGTAATCTCTCGGAGCATAGCCTTGCAAAGACAAGCAGAAGGAGATATCCTCAATCTCGCTTGGCCAGTGTGCAATCGCGAGGGATAACACCTTCTGTTGACACGCCACCGATTGATTCAACTTCAGGGTGAAACTTTATGCATAGCCACATTGAGTAAGACTTACCAAGAATCGTTCAATCTCTGCGTGAAACGTGTATTTGAAACAAATTGACACCTCCTTGGCGGGTATGCTGCAGGCAAGGCTTAACCGGCGAAGAAACGTATTCCAGTGCTGCTCATCCTCATCATTGTTACCAAGTGGAAGTTCAAAGTGATAACGTTTGAGCGGTTTCGACTGCAATTCGGCCAGTTGTTCGGAAGACTGAAATTTTTGTACCCATGCGTTTGGTTCACTTTCGTATTTGATACCTTTGCTTTCACTGCTGCGATAGAGTGCGACGCTGACTTCTTGTAGCGAAGATTTCCCTGTCCGACGTCTAGATGTACGTCCGGATCGGGAAGCAGCCGATGGTCTATGAGGTGCTGTTTCCTCCTTCCGATTGCGGGATTTCTCGGAAACGGGGAGGTTTGGGTAGACCACGTTAATCTGAATTTCGCGAAGGTTTGGCAAGAGCTTGACATAATCCTTCAAACGAGGTTTGTCTTTGGCATCGTCACAGTCGGTCCGTAAAGTCAAGATTCTGCAATGGTAACCCATATCAATACCTTTCTGCTAAGGCGACTCGGAAGCCTCGATACTCACTGCACTTTCGCTCGGGCTGTTTCATCTAGTACAGAACTCATTCTCTGAAGCTCCATCGCCGTCCAATCCACCACCGCTTTCTGCAACCAGAACCTATCGAAAACCGATCGCCTCAACCCTCTGCATACGCTCCCTAAGGCCAATAAATCCCTCTTCCATTTCGGCGAAATTGGATAGATTTCTTCTTCCTGAGCCAAAATCTTATCGGTTTTGCATATGCAAGCAGTCGATGCGATAGGTATGCGCCTGTGCCAGGCGGCGTCGTGTGATGCGTTAAGACAAGTAATGACCATGTCGATGATTTCAGCGGGTAAGGAGGGCAGATTCATATTGGACTGATTTTGGAGACAATTACACTGCTGCGATGAAGGTCGGCTGGGTGGGCGGAAAGCTTGAGATAGGAGTACGTTCGAGCTTTCACGCCGGGCGAACAGAACGAGATCAGACTGGCAAGAGATCCGGAACCGGTTTAAAGCGACGTTCAAGGTACGCGAGGGATTCTTGCTTGTCGATGTATGGAGTTGATCTGGGCTGATCACGGATGCTGCAGCACTTCTTCACATCGTTCAGGACACTGAGCTGCGCATCGCCTATTCGTTCTTTCCTGGTTTCAACTTCGGGAAGTGTTGTGCGCTTAATTTGACGGAAGGTCAAAGATGTTGAGGTCGAGGGCGATTCCCTGTCAAATTGACGTTGAAGCAGCGCTGATAAAGGGCAGCTCTTACCAGACCGTCATGTCCACGCAGTATGCATTTTGTTCAGGAAGATGAAGACCTAACTCGAAACGGGTTGCTGGTTGCTGGTCGTCCGTCATCAGCCACGAGATGGGTCACGTGCAGCGCGAGCAACGCCGATTGTACGCGTTGTACAGCTCGTTGTACTGTACGAAGGCCAGGGTGACTGTTATGACTGATTCCTGGCTGACTGGTTATGCCTCTTTTCAGCCCACAACGTTCGTTTTGGGATTGCCTCGTTACTTGGAAATCATCTCACAGTCATTACCAGCAGATCAGTAGGCTTACCGGATTTGGCGAGCTTAACCGTGACCGACCTCGTGTTTTAACCCAACCGCCGGGGTGTTGGATTCCAAATTGACTGCCTCGATACGCAGATATCTCAAGTCAAAGACAGCCACCCGACATCGGTCTTTGCCTGAATAATCCATCGCCAGGTCTTCAACAGACAAGGTACTTGCTGCCCCTCAATACGGAGAGGCGCAGGATGGGAGCCCGCCCATTTCGAGTTGGAGGGGTGTGATAAAGTTTCTGGCGTTATGGACCGACAAGCGCCGAGAAGCGCTGTAATTTCCGTTGGTATTTTTTCAGTATAGAAACCTGATAGACAGACGGAATGGTGGTATGCAGATCGTATCAACAAGTAGTGTCGGTGCATCCAAATCGACCAGATTCCTTCGTTGCAGAGCGCCTCAAAAGATTTTCGTAAGTGGCCCTCACGTCCATCTATGGCACTGGAGCTAACACGACTGTTTCCTCTCAGACTTACTGCTGCGACTATGGTTAAGCCTAATCGGTCAGTATTGCTGTCGCTGATGGTTGTACCCTCTCTGGAAATACCATCTGTGTGGTTCGACTCGTTTGCCAGATGGGAAAAGGAAAAAGATAAGGAGAAACAGTGTGTACTTGTAGTTTGAAATGAACAGATTGAACGCTCGTTTGCATATCACAGATACTATTCGTCTTCATGTAGTGCGGTATGCACCGTGTATCGGTCAAAAGGATTGAAGAGAAGCATTGAAGCTGGAAGAGATAGCTGAACTGATGGATCTTGCCTCTCAGCTCCTGCTTCAAGTTGAACACGCATCGAGGAAAGCAAGTCGCCCGTTCCGCATCAGCAGCAAGTACTGGCGACTACTGTCGTGAGATACTCTCCGTCGTTCCACATCGGCAGCAAGCACTGGCGACTACGGCTATGGGATTACTCTCCGTCCTCGCGCATGGACATTAGCAACTAGACGAGCATCGAAAAAGGTCATCGGTTTCTGGCAGCAAAAATTGAATCAGCGCCTTTTAATCGCGAATCCGCCTTTCAGTCTGTACCGGTCGCAGCAAAACCGACGGCCTCAAGGACGCATCAAAAAGACAAGTCATCAATCAGTTCCTCGCAGCAAGAAGTTTTACCCTCCCCACTGGCATCGCGGCACTTGAACGCCCCCTGCCAGCAGTTCGGGATTTTGAAGAGACTAAGGGAATTCGTCTACGATGTCACAACGCCCGCACGTCGCAAATCTAAACTCCTCCCCCCAGGGTTGAACCCGGGCTCTCAGGTCGCTCGTCCGTTGTACTCATGGGCAATCTTGCGCATCCGAAATCTTGCACGGCTTACCTCTTTCCCAAGGATCCGCTCCCATCAGGACTGGTTTTTGATTTGGGATATGGTTTAGGAGCTGACAGGGGGGTCGCGGGAGGGGGTCCGGTCGCAAGGTATGGTAAGGGAGTCGCAGTGTAGGTTGCTTTACTGATAGGAGAGGAGACACGCGCGATTTGGGATTTTGCTAAAATATGCTCTCCGTGGCCTGTCCAGTGAGTGGCCCACACATTCGTCTAGCAATGTGATGCTGACTCGCTCGCCACCTACTCAGCGATAGAAGAGCTGAGTTAGGTAACATGGGTTACCGCGACCGCAAAGCCGCGTAAGGGGTTCTCAAATTGTTGCATCGACACGCGTCAAGGTCATCGTTTCGAGCCACTTGTATCTCGCAGGGCGCAGATAGACATGGCCTTCGGTATGCGCGTTATAACAACCTTGATGGAGTCTACAACGTTCAGCCGGTCAACTGCAACACGGAACAAGCATCACCCATCCTGTGTTCCCGCTGGATTCTGCCAAGAGATCAACGACGCGAAACCACGTTCCTGTCGCGTTCCGATGACGTCTAGAAGGGAAATCACACACTCCTACTGACCGCTATTCGAGTTCGTCCTTCAACTTGATCTTACTCGGCAATACAGTACAAGCGGTTGATGGGCTCGGTACATGGCTCGTACGATCAGGGGGACACCTGGCGTATTTGGGCATGCGGAACATAGGGTAGCCATTCTCCAATGTGGCACGTCCGTGAAGCCCCAATAGCGAGAAAGAACCCACCCTTCGTTGCTTCAAGTATCACCTTCGCACTCCTCAGCTCGACTTGTTCCCCTGAGACCTCTACGAAGACAAGGTACTCTACCTGTCATTGGTAGCGGAGGTGGTAGGATTGTAGAGCTATCTGCTGACACACCTTTCCTCTTAGTTTTCATATAGGATGTAAGCAGCCGGCCACTCTGCAGGTCTGGTTTATCACAATGTTCCATGGTCGACAAACGAGAATACCGGATAGTCGCGTCGCCGTGTCACTCCGAAATTACAACATTACATACATCGCTCGGGCTGAGTCGTACTGATAGCCAGTGCAAGAACTCCAACTACTCCTAACCCACCCCGCGTCGCCGACCGAGCTATCAACTCCTTCCCAGCTATTCACCACTCCGCGCGAAGTCCGAAACACAATAGCACCCCCTGTCAACAAATCCCTCCCATCCGCTGCAAGTATCAAGAATCAACGGCAGTCCGATGACGCCGCTGTTGGTTCCTCCATGCGTCACTATACCGTCCCTCTGTCCAGGGAAACCCCAGTCGAATCGTAACTGAAAGAGACTTGTCGCGCTGATCTTCGTGGAGATGGTTTTTTTCGCAGAGTGGCCAGTCCGACTGTCTTCGCGCTTGCTAATGCATTCTCGGAGGAACGTGACTTTGATAGGTCCTCTTGGATGCGTCGGAACAGTGATTCCTCGATCTCGTGGTAACGAAGGTATCGGTACTGGGCAGTAGCTTGGTTTATGCGAAAGAGCTGTGACCCAGTCTCCGAATAGATGTCTTCCGCGACAACGAAACCATACTCGAGGATTTTCTGCGGAGTTGGATCTCTGGAGCCGACAACATATAACACCAAGTCGAATTTACGAAGGTTCGGCCTGGTTTCCAGTAGGGTTTCGACGAATTTGTTCATATCCTTTTCCGATGGCAGATATGCATTTTCGAGCACGGGTGGAGAGGAGAACATCCATCGCACAACAAAGTTGGGAACCATATCGCCTTCAGCAATCTCCTTCATAGCTAGACGCAAGGAAATGCTTTCGACCTCTTGTGGCCAATTGCTGATCGCAGAAGATAGTGCGTCCTGTCGACATGTGTGATGCATACTGTTAGGTAAATCCGAGCACGACACGAAGGAACACTCACCAAGAAAGGTTGAACTTCTCCATCCAGTGAAATGTCACAGCAGATCGAGACGGACTTTGCGGGAATGCTACAAGCGTCCCTCATTCCTTCCAGAAACGCTGTCCAGTATGCGTCATTCCTCCAAACCTTTACATCCGGATCAAACATAGCTTTCAAGTGATAGTGGCCGAGCGTTCCAACGTTGACGGATGGCACTAGTACCTGGAGACTTTGCATAAATATGTCCAGCATCGCCTTATTTGGTAGCTTTGTGATGTCTTCGAATCCATAAAGCGACAAATTAATCGGATGAATGGAGGTAGTAATGTTCGGTGAGGCAGAAGTTGCATGCGCAGTGGCGGTTTGGGAAATTGACGTTTGTATATACAAATTTCCGTCATCTTCTGCAGAGTGGAGGTGAATCTCCTGCACTTTTGGGAACAGAACCACATAAGCCTTCAAAGCAGGTCCCCACCGGTAGCTGGAGACTCCTCGCAGGATCAGGATTCTGTGTGTCGACAGATGAGTCAAGTCAGCTCGTATCCGCATGACCATCGCATATGAAACATGCTTACCGCACTTTTGCTCTGGCCGTTTCATCCAACAGTATCCGACTCTCTTGAAGCTTCGCTGCGGTCTAAGCCAGTGTTGTAGTCCGAAGTCGAAACCGTTCAAACACTATCCCTCTCAGTTCCCTGCACACACTAGCCAATGCCAACGTGTCCCGTCTCCATGCCTTTGAATTGAGAGTGATGTCGATATTGCGAGCGGTAGGATTATCAAGCGTACACAAGCACGTAGTCGACAACGGATCGTCGTTGCTGAGAATCGGCGGTTGGTCAAGTTGGCGGACTACTATCTCCAAAACTTCCGTCGGTAGGTCAAGGAAGGACGGCATAGCGATTCGTCCTATGCCTTGCGCTGTAGTTGTAGTGAATGTCGTATTTGGTATATAGTTTATGTGATTGATGAGTCGTACTGATACTCTCTCCTATATACTCATTCGAAATGGAGAACTAAACAGAAATGACAAACAATAGCCTCATTTCATTGATGCGCTTACAGTAAATATAAGTGCAAGGCGCAAATACTGTCCAGCGGATGTTATCGATGATTCGATTCGGTCTTCAATACTAGCTCCAATACTACTCAGGTAGATACTGACACCTATATGTCATCTTCGCCAGGCGAGTATATCGTTCTTCAATAGTCTATATATGGTAAAAGTGTCGTCGAGTTCAGCCCCTTTTCAGCAACCATCAATCAAGGTGATCGGAAAACTTGCCCCTATTAGCATACAGCCAAAGTTCGTCACCACCGTCCTGGTAGTCCGCGTCGCGCCCCCTGTTCGGCCCGATCTGGATTCTTGCTCGCCATTCCTTGTCACACATATACGTTACATGATATCCAGGCAAGCTAAGGTGAACCACGTCAGCAGCTTTCGCAAGGTAGTAGGTAACCATACTTGAGAGAAAAGGGCGACCAAGAAGATAAGATGCTCAAACGACGCATCTCTACCCGTTGCGTTTTTCAAGCGTCGCTGCATCGCTGGCTGGCTGCTATATGCGGAGACGAACCGATTCCAGGCATCATCAGCAACTCGGTACTTTTCGAACCCTGTTGGTTTGTAGGAATCGACCAGCCAGACGGACCAGTGAACGCCTTCCACAGCAGTCCGCTGCTCGAAGAGGGAGGTCTCGCTGGGATATGTATGACTCGCTGAGGGGTTCGCAGGAATTAAGGAGGTGGCTGTATCCTTATACGACACACATCGAAAGCGATGAGCCCATAGTGTAGGGATAATATCGGCCAAGTCATGTCATGCCATATTATCTGATATGTTATCTAATATTTTTCTGTGGATCGATTGCGTACGGTGCGGATAGCCGTACGTCGTTGTTCCGGCTGCCTCGGTCGCATTGTTTCGCCCAGCCGTCAATTGGGTTGATTTTCATCGCTTCGAACGGCGCCGTCGAATCTCGAACGATTTGCGTCGGACGGGGTCGTGATGTTGAGACGGAACTCGGTCGTGCTGGTTAATCGATATACCGAGTCTCGTTTGTTATCCATTTCGGATTCGGCCATACCTACAATAGCCAAACAAACAGAGGAAGCAATACCAGAATCAGCTTCTCCGCATACCCAAACTTTTCCAAGCCTCGTATCTGGTTTCGTCTGCGTCTCCATTTTGGGCATGTATTCATCCATTCCTTCAATGTTCTTCTGCTGGCGGTTCTCCACCGTCTGGCCTCGCCACCATCGCCTGCCCAAACCGTCAAAGGAATCGCAGGCCAAAAGCAAGGCAACAGGAAGGAATACGCGTACTCACCCGCGCCAACACTTTCCCCTTCAACAACCCCACAGCGACAGGCCCATACGCCCTCGAATCCGTCGAATTTGATAGATTATCACCGGCGAGCCATACGTGCCCCCTTGGGATGCGTACATGCGCAGAGGAAGGCTGTGGGCGTTTTCTTGTGGGAATGAGGGATGCTGGTGTCGACGGTATGGTTGAAGGTGAGGGGATGGTGGGGAAGATGGGGATGAGGATTTCTCCCTGGTTTTCTGATAGTATTGGCGGTGTTGGTGGTTGATGTTGATGCGTAACTGAAAGAGCGTGTCGGTGCTGCGCATCTGCTTCCTCCCACGTGCCTTTTCCCGCCATACTCAACGCCTCGACCTCGTCTCCCTCTTCCTCTTGCTGCCCTCCCCATGACTGCCTCTTGCGCCGCTGACGCCGCCGTGCAGACCTCGTCGGATCCACCTCGATCACATCCCCTTCCAGCCCTATCACACGCTTACAAACCGTTTTCGATGGATCGGTAGGAGAAGTAGCGATGATGATGTCCCCACGTTTGATACCCCACGTAGTATCCTCTTCACTCAAGTATTCCACGTCGTCTGTATTTGATTTCCTACGGCGGAACCAGCCGAGTAGACCGCGCGAGGAAGAATCGGACGAGTCATTCCCACCACCACGAGCGGCACGTTGCAGCCCCGATTCATGAAACCTTAACGGCAGTGGAGAAATCAATACGAAATCGCCTTGGTGGGATAACGTGGGTAACATTGAAAACCCGGAACAGAGCCGGATTTCCGCAATGTCGGTTGTGAAGAGGTGGAAGGCTGTGAGGAGTTGAAGGGTGACTATTGTGCTGCGGCGGGTTAGGGGGAGATATGGTCGGAGGCGGTTCAGGAGTGGTGTAGAGGACATCGTGTGGATTGGTGGCTGATAGATTGGCGAAGAAGCGGAGGAGGAGGAGGAGGAGGGAGGAAGAAGGGAAGATAAAGTAGAATTACGAATGAACGAAGAACGAAATGGTTGGAAGCAAGGCCGAGTGAGTGGTGTATAAATAACCTTCATACACCAGTCAAATATGGGTGCACTATTGTCAAAAAGGTGGGTTTCAGGGAGTTTGGGTACTTTAGCGTCCCTAGAAATCGGCGATCGAGCCTGGCAGAAGAAATATTTTCCTTCCCTCCCTGCCTTCTCCGAGCGAACGAACGCAACAGTTTGTTTCATTCGATATCACCGTTCAAGTCACTGGATCTCTTTCAAGAGTTCCTAGCACTATCGTACGGGACAATATTTAAAAATGGGTCGAGGAGGTAAATCAGGACGTGGAGTGAGTTAATCCCTCTGTCGCTGTGTCGCTGTGACTGCTAGCACTCTCGCTGACGGTCAATGTTGACACCTGGTGCTAGAAACGCGGTAGCTCCACCGCTCGCTCAGGCGGCGGACGAGATGCTCCGACTACAGGAACAGGAAACACAGGAACAACTACTACCACCACCAATACCAGACAAACAGGAAACAGGGACCTCGATAACTGGAAAGACATCAAGTATAGTAATCCGGCTTTCGAGGCTTATTACCAGGCGCAGGAATTGATGGCGATGGAGGAGTGGGAGGCGTTCAAGGGCGCGTTGAAGAGGGATTTGCCGACGACTTTTAGGGTTACGGGGAGCAGAGCGTGAGTACTTGACGAGTGGAGCAGGAGGGAGGGAGACGGGGGGTGTCTTTCCGAGCGAAGCGAGGCTTTGACGAGGGTATAGCGCTTAGAGCATGTCTTCGAGGCAGGCAGTGTTCATTCTTTGCAAGGTGTCAGAAACGACAGTCCCCTGTGGCTTTCCTGATGTCCGCTCGCAGGAGATTGCGACCTGTGAAAGCTTTGCGAAATCCATGTGCTGAGTCTCTTCCTAATGACAGACATGCCGAAGCGATCAACGACGAGATCAAGGAACACTACCTCCCCATGCTCAGCAACGTCACCATCTCGCGAGACTTTCTCATGAACCCCAACATGCAGCGAATGCAGCAGCGTGTTGACGAGGCAAACAGCCAGAACGCCACCCCGGCGCCTGAAACCGATGCGGACGCCGACGCGGATCCCATCACGGCAGGCGAGGCCGGTATCACCCTCGACAGCGACACCGGAATGATCACCCTTGCGCCGCCTAAACAGTTACCCTGGTTTCCGGGACACCTCGCTTGGCAACTCGACGTCCCCAAACGAGTGATCCGAAAGTCTCCGGAATTTAAAGTATTCCAACGGTTCCTCGTTGGGGAAACCGAAATCGGCAACATTTCGCGACAAGAAGCCGTCTCCATGATTCCACCCTTGTTGCTTGACATCGAGTCGCACCACGTTTGCTTGGATATGTGTGCTGCGCCCGGGTCAAAAACCGCGCAGATGATGGAGGCTTTGAATCATCATTCGACAGTGACGACCGGGTTGTTAATCGCGAACGATGCGGATTTGAAGAGATGCCATATGCTGGTGCATCAGACGGGGAGGATGCCTTCTGTCGGACTTGGAGTGACAAATAACGATGCGTCTAGGATTCCAACTTTTAAACTGACCGTGCCTGCTACCGGCTCCACCGATAAGCCCCGTACGACGGCGCTCTTGTTCGACCGGATCCTCGCGGACGTTCCTTGTACAGGAGACGGAACCATGCGTAAAAACTTGGATATTTGGAAAACTTGGACACCAGGAAACGGTGCCGCTTTACACCCACTTCAACTTCGGATCCTCCTTCGTGCGATGCAGCTGTTGAAACCTGGCGGACGAATGGTGTATTCTACGTGCAGTTTCAACCCAACAGAGAACGAGGCAGTCGTTGCTGCCGCATTGAATAGCGAGCCGGGAATGTTCAAAATCGTCCCACAGCCCGCAGACAAGGTCTTGCCTGGCTTGAAGAGGCGTTCCGGATTGACAAAGTGGAAGATTTACTCGCAAGACGAACAGGGCGAACTCGTTTTCCATCCTTCCCGAATTCACCATTTCGGGTATGTAGCCGGTGTCCGAGAAAAGCGAAAGCAACGAGGGATCGAGGATGCGTTCTTCTTGCAGGACGACGTGGTTGAAGAATTGCGTGCGTGTCAGGCGGCCGTCGAGGGCGATGAGGAGAAGAAGAAGGAGTATGATGCTGGGTATGCTGTAGGGTTGGCAGGGAGCGGAAAGATTACAGGTCGGGACAAGGTGTTGGCCGAATCGTTGTGGGCGCCAGAGAATGTCGCATCGTTGGGCTTGGAACATGGGTACGTGCGCTCCTCAGGACCAATGAGGAAGTCGATACTAACGTCACATTCACGAACAGTCTCCGATTGTTGCCGCACGACCAGGATACCGGTGGTTTCTATGTGTGCGTTATCGAACGAGCTGCTGCGTCTTCCTCCGGCGGAGACGAATCGAAGAAACGGGCAGTATCGCCCTCGGCGCCTGGAGGACCAGAGGACAACGGAGCACCCAAAAAGGCCAAAGTCGAGGCCGAAGCACAAGGCGCAGTGGCGTCTGATGTGGCATTTGTTGAGAAACCTGCGGTTGCTGATGCTCAGCCAGTTGCCGCTGTTGCAGCTGAGACGAAGCCGGTGCAGGCAGGAAAGAAGAAGAAGGGCACTGAACATATCTTCAAGGAGGATCCATTCTTCTACGTTCAGCCCGATGACCCGGAGCTTGTGTCTTGCATGTGAGTCTCGCCGGTGCGGATCTGGTCGGAAATTATCTTTACTGATGGGTTATTTGTCACTTGTAGTGAATACTTTGGCTTGTCGAGTGACTTCCCGCGAGACAGGTGTTTCGTACGAAATGGAACAGGAGCTGCAAACAGAAACTTGTACATGTCCAACGATATTGTCAAGGTAAGCTTCATTTCATTCTCGACTGCTCGCTCGCCACTGACAGTAATGTATAACCTCGCACCATAGAATCTGATTGACACCAACCCGTACCACTCAATTCGACTGCTATCCGCCGGGATCCGTGTATTCGTGCGTCAAGACACGCAGAACAGGAACACGAATTTGCACTGCAAATGGAGGATCCCATTGGAGGGTCTAGCCAGTATTCTGCCGTACATGGATCAAAGCAAGATCCTGCATGGTACAATCGACGACTTGGAGGTTATGTTGTCGGATATGTACCCATTGGTGAGTGATAGTGGCTGGCAGTCGAATGAGTGGTCGCTAAAGTGACTCTCGTCGTAGATTCAAAACCAAAAGAGTGGACTACTAGCAGAGATGAAGGACAAGTCGCTTGGTTGTCATGTTATCGTGTTCCATGCTGGTACTTCAACACGCCATGGAGGAGGATCGTAAGTCTGCTGCAGGTGATGGGATACATCCTTGCAACATGCTCACTTCGGCGACTCATATTACAGGCTTCGGATTCCCCTTACTTTGCCGCTTTGGCGAGCAAAGGACTCGCTGTCCCTGTTGATCGACAAGAAGGAAAAGAGGTACGTATCCTTCTTGTCCCATGGGCTTTCCTACTCAAACTAATACGCCAATCTGCGCAGTATGCTGTCTCTTCGCACATTTGGGGAAGACATCACCAGCAAGGCCGCAGACATTCGACGCCTTGCCGCGGAAACCTCTACCGAATCATCCGCCAAGCCCGAGGCGACTGAAGACGTCGTTGTGGGTGCCGATCCCGCCATCGGAATCGCTGAGGACGCTGGGATCATCGCGGAGGAACGAGTTGGAGAGAGTGTCAAAGCAGAGGCGGTGAAGGACGACGCCTAAACGAACGACAATCCGGCCGGGGCTAGTGTTCGTGTACATGTCTTGCTGTCAGTATACTGACGTTCGAATCCCGACGTGATTGTTACTCCTTGTGTAAATGAAACTGAAAAAAGAGATCAATTGGTTCGATATTGTATGCCAACCTATATTCCACTTCCACGTACATATGTGATCACAAAGTAGTATATCGAGAATGTGTCTTTTCCTGCCTTTTACATTTTTACATTGTTCTTTTGCATTCGCTTTATGTGACATCGCTTCGAGTGGTATCTGTATCCTCGGTCGCGCGCCTACCACCCTCCCTCGACTCTCACCCTTTTCCAGAAATCACACCTCTCCTGAGTCCCAATTCTTGGACTTCCGCTCCCGATGTATCCAGAAGTGACATTCACACCAGTTGCCGCATCCTGCGTCAAGTTCAAAACCTTGTATTCCCCATTGTTAGCGAATGCGGGCCAGGTTCCTTCCTTTTGGACAATCGCCGGCGACTGAAGGGTGTTTGGGGATTGTTTTTTTGGTGCGGTGAGGAGGAAGGAGGTCATGCTTCCGATGTAGGATTGGTAGAAGCTGGGAGAATAGGGTGAAAGGGTATTATCTAGCAAGGAATAATCAGCTGACTGTGTCCAACGTCTCCTCCACACAGTCGATACTCACAGAAGAATGGGAACTCATACGCGTTGTCTAAAATAGACGGTTTGACCTCAGTCATCAGATTCGAGTATTCTGCTTCATACGTTTCCCGACTTACCACGAGCATGCACGGCGTCCGCAACCGCGTATAAATACCTGTACCCATTATCGCCATAGGCATCTGCTATCCAATTGGACGCACTGAAAGAACACATCACAACGCCCTCAACATCTGAAAACAGGCAACAATGGAGAAGAGACTTACCATGCAAACACCGCATCAGTAAACACTACGCCTCCCCGCTCATAGTTGTCCTTGAACGCTGTCAAAGGATACAATGACACTGCTTCTCCTGCTTGATCCTTCGTCAACGGCCATTTCTGCATCATCACGGATGCCAGATATCTATCGGCTGTAGTTGTCACCTCCGAAGGATCTGTAACGTTCTTCGGTACTTGGAGGGATGCCGAGGAGACAAAGGTACTTCCATCCGCGTAGTTTGAACCTGCGATGACGGCGTTCTGTCGGGCAACTTTGTAAGGAATAGCTACTTGTCGGGCATAGAGAAGAGAAGGGAAAGGAGAGGGGGAAGTACTCACACCTGCAACCTGGCCATTCAGAATCCGCTCAACGGCGTTGTACTGTATATAACCACCAGGACCTTCAATACACGGTTCATAAACGGATGGACGGCCAGAATAGGTATAATTGACGTAATGCTGCATCGGAACAGGGTAAACCGCCGCATGAGAATCATTTCCGCGTAGAAGGCGGGCGTGACAGAAAGGGTCGTACCTCATGATTCAAGGTCCGTAAGAGCGCTGTATCCTGTTTCCGTAAGCACTCCAGATCGTTTGTACACCCTGCCTTACTGGAGAAATCTTCAAATTGGTTCTATATCAAACCCATCCATCGATTAGCGAGGGTGAGATATGAGAGCGTAGGGTGCGACGATGGCGACTTACTTTCCAGAATGAATCGTTGCATTTTCCCATGGGGACCATGTACGGCGAACTAAGCATCGCGCCCTGGAACAAAATCTCCTTGTCCTTCTTGTCGTTTCCTTTCCCACTTGCATACATCTGACCATCGTGCGACTCTGCTTCAGCAGCCAGCAACTGTCCAACAGTCCCTCCACCCGAACTCTGGCCCCAAATAGTAACCCTTTCCGGATCCCCACCGAGTAGATGCACGTATTCCTGAACCCACCTCAATGCAGCTCTAGCATCTGTGATTCCGGCATTTAAGCCACCGTCAGACGCCATGGCCGGATCGGCGAGGAATCCGAATGCGCCGAGTCGGTATTGAATTGAGATACCGATGAATGAGTTGTTGGTTGAGGCGAGGAGTGGAGTGTGGTCGAATTCCCGGACGGAGTTGTCTGGCATGATTTAGGGGGGAAGGCATAACGGTTAGTCGGATAATTCGAAGGGGTATTGAGTAGCGCCATGGACTTACGGTCCCATCCACCTCCGTGGATCCACACCAACACAGGCAACAAATCCTTCTCCTTCTTCCCCTTTCCTCCACCCTTCTTGCCGTGCGCCTCCTCGTCTTTCCCATTCAAAACGACTTCATCAGGCGCCCAAACACTCAAAAACAGACAATCTTCATCGTCTAAACTCTGCAACGGATTATACGCATCCTTGCTAACAACCCCACCGCTCGTCGCCTGTGGACACTGTTTAGGCCACTCACTTGCATCTTGCACGCCCGATGCCCGTTCATCGGCTGGTGTTTGAGCTGCCCGCCAGCGGTTTTCACCCGTAGTGGAGGCGGCGAAACGGATAGAGCGAAATTGGTAAATGTGGGAGGTGGTATTGTGGTACCCTTTGTATGTGGCGTAGGGGAGGGAGAGGATCGGGTCCGAGGATGATGAGGAGTTGGTGGAAGGGAGCGGAGTGGCGTTGGTAGAGTGTGGTAATGTGAAGAGGAGGATGCACAATTGTGCGAAGTACAGAGCGGGAGACAGCATGGTCAATAGGTAAGGGATATTCCAGAGTGCTTCAGAGTTGCCGAGTTTAAACTACTCGTATATATACCTTCGCCCTATAGCCACCTAGGCATTAACTGCTACGCTCCCCTCCTCTTGTACAGCGTACGAGAGGTAATGGATTTCTTCCGACCACACCTATCACGGGCCGGACGGAAAGTCAGCTAGAACAGTTCACGGCTGACCTGAACAAGAGGAGGTAACATGTACAGACAGCAGACGATTCAGAGCGCTATTCCTAATAAGGATCGAATATAGTAAGTCGCAGACTGTTCCGGCCCGAGAAAGGTCCGACCCCCGATCTACATAGGAGATTGTTTACTTTGTTGCCTTCTTTTCAAGGAGATCCACGTCGTTTCTGATAAAGGAAAGCACACCGCCTGACGTCATTCGGGTTGTTTGGGACCGCCTTTTACGCAGTGAGCACAGCACTATCTTTTGCCTGTTTAGCTATATTCTGCATATCGTCCTGGAGCAAGGTGAAGATTTATACCTTTTCCGCCAGAACTGTCTCCCTTCAGCTGTCTTCGCACTCGCACTCCATCTACACGCAACCGCAAACCGCAACTGCAAACCTACCAGAACCTAAACAAACGCAAACGTATCGATCAAACAAAATGGTCAACTCGTACGCACCGCAACCCACTATCGCGCAACAGCCATCCGCTACCGTCGGTATGACAACGCAACAACCAATGGCAATGCAGAGCATGTCTATGAGTACGTCACTTTTGCCTTCCTGTTTCTCGACTCCTCTCCTTGACCCATATTTTCCACCGTACTCACGCCTCCTCCTGCCTTTTTTTTTTACGTAGAGCCCACTCAGCCAACAACAGAACAAGCCCAAGTCGATCAGCAAGCAGAAGTTGATGGTCTGAGGCTGAGAGGAGGAGGCGAGATGTGTCCGGGACGATTCTGTTGGATCATTCCGTGTCCTATTCCTTGCAACTTCTGCATCTTCCCGTTGCCGTGTTAAAACGTTTCTGGCGGCCTTGGTAGACACGGTGGAGGAGCGTATCTTTGAAAAAGATAGTGAGGAGGGAAGGGGGAAGGTATGTTGGATGATGTGATGGTGGAAATGTTGGAGAGTAAGGGTAGATGTATCAACTAGTTATTGATCGTAGTGTCGCTTTGTATCTATACACGCTTTGTATTCTCGTTCCTGTTCGTTGTGTCAAGTATAATCGTGACTTCCGCCTTTCCTATACACGCACTATGATGGTCTCCACCGTCCTATAAGACTAGACTTTGTCTGCCATCCTGTATGCTTAGAGACTACGAATACTTGGTGGCAATCACCCTGAGAGACGCGCCAACTTGAGACTTTACGTAAGCGCAGAAAGCGCGGAAACGGGACTCGGACACCAAAGGGTTCAATGAACTTCTACTCTCCTGCACCAATTTACCCAACATTGTTATTATCCCTCCTTTTCCACTCCTGCCCAACCTTCTGCATTCAACTCGACACCTATCAGCGATCTAGAGCGATGGCAACAGCCTACGCTCCTGCTCCCGTTCCGATGGTGGGAGGAACACACCATCAACAGCAGCAACAACAACCAGGAGGAGGAGAAAAGATTAAACCCATGTCCAATAACAAAAAGGACAAGGAAGTGCCCCCCTCTCCGCCTGTAAAGATACGGGATGCGGGCAATGGTGTTCAGTACACGAGAATGGGGTTTCTTGGCGAGGTAAGTTTTCCTTCTTTGCAAGGCAGCCCAGAAAGATAACAAGACGCAAGTACTGATCTCTTTTCGGGTTGGTGTGATCTTGGTGATGTGTGTTTGTCGTATGGTCCACATATGGCTTGTAGGGAGGTTTCGCGAGAGTTTATGAGCTGTTAGGACCGGATGGAAGATCCTGGGCCGCCAAAGTGGTACATAAAGACCAGCTAGCAACAACCAAGAAGCGAACAAAGGTGAGTCCCTAGGTTTCGTTTGTTCCGTTCCCGTTCTCCTTGACCCGCTCTGTCCTCTTCTAATGCGTACCACAGATATGCTAACATGTTTGTGTTTGATCTTTGTGAAATGTCACAGCTCTATGCGGAAATCATGATCCACAAGTTGATGGCGCATCCGCATGTCGTGCCGTTCCGGGAAGCGTTCGAGGATGAAGATCAAGTATACATCCTCCTCGGTCTATGCGAGCACGGCGTAAGTCCTCTCCTCCTCTACATCTCTACCTCTTCCATCCTAGCCGATGCTGATGTCGACTCGGTGTTGATGCCTTTTCCCGATAGAACATGATGGACCTCCTGAAACGCCGCAAACGATTCACAGAACCAGAAGCACGATACTACCTCACTCAAATCATCTCAGCCGTACAATACATGCATAGATGTCGGGTCATGCATCGGGATTTAAAGTTGGGAAATGTGTTTCTTGATAGACGGATGAATGTCCAGGTCGGAGATTTCGGGCTTGCTGCGTTGATTGAAAAGGAGGGAGATCGGAGAAAGTAAGTTGGGTTTCTTGCTGCAATCAGTTTCGCGTTCTCTTGGGTGTGTGCTTGATGTAGGATGAAAAGGCAGCTGATGTGTGATTTTCGTTTCCGCGCGTGTAGAACCGTCTGTGGAACACCGAATTATATTGCTCCAGAGGTGCTGTATGGAAAAAGCGAAGGTCATAGCTATGAAGTAGACATCTGGTCAATCGGTGTTATATTGTAAGTTCCCTTCCGCATTCCTGCAGTTAGCGCGCATTGCCAACTCTCCCGACTATATAGGTATACGATGTTGGTTGGCAAGCCACCGTTTCAGATGAAGGACGTCAAGATGATTTACCAGTCAGTACATGCCGTCGGTGTCAGGAGGCACGACGGTGTCTAATGTTACACTCTGCGGTTTACAGGAAGATCAAAGACATGGATTATGCGTTCCCGCCGGATTGTCGTGTTTCGGAGGAGGCAAAATTCCTTGTAAAGAGTATTCTGAACAAGGATCCTAGTATGTGTGCCACCGTAATTGCATCCCCGTACTGGTTATCTGACTTTTCTCACTTGCATGTGGTCAGGCCAACGACCGTCACTAGATGAAATTTTTGCCCACCCATGGTTCACCAGCGGCGCGTTCCCAACCGACCTCCCCGCATCATCACTCAAAGAAATCCCAATATTCCCACCCATGACATTCGAGCAGATCACCCATAATTTCCGGAAACTCAAGCACCGATGTGCAGTAGGGCAGGATTTGCCGTTGGCGAAAACGGTGCCGAAACAGCCACCAAGGAGTGTTCCGGGAGTGGTGGCGAGTCCGGTGCAGGCGAGGCAGGCGGTCAATCAGGCGATTGCAAGACAGGAGGAAGAGTTCAAGCGCGCTGTTGCACCGGATT
Source organism: Naganishia onofrii (assembly GCA_030039215.1). Taxonomy (NCBI): domain Eukaryota; kingdom Fungi; phylum Basidiomycota; class Tremellomycetes; order Filobasidiales; family Filobasidiaceae; genus Naganishia; species Naganishia onofrii. Next base: position 253,292 of record JASBWV010000022.1, on the reverse strand, counting down.
CCCCGATCTCTACCCTCTTATCGTCAGTTACTACGTGGTCCTTAATGCGTTCCTTTGATCAAAGGTGCTGATTCTTTACACTCGCTGATCATAGATCCGCAAAGAAGCCGCCAGTTGTCGCTCCTGCTGTCGCACACGGGGGCGGCCGTGCCGATCCTTCCCTTATGCGACATTTCCAAGGTCCGAGTGCCAGTACCGGGTCTCCCTTACGCCGAGAAGCAAAGTCTCGTGGACCATCGGGTTCCTCTGCCGGTGGAAGGAATAGAGATATCATTGAAGAGGAGGATGTCGATATGGATGATAATGACGATGATGAAGGATTGATGCTGCAGTCGCGTATGAAGGCGAAAAGGACAGCAGCAGTGACATCGGCAGGGTCTCCACCACGGGAGCAGAACCGACGTGCGCTTTCACCTGCTCGTGGGCACCAAGTCAATGGTTTGCCGGCGACATCTACAGCTAGGAGTCAAGAAGGGACGAAGTCGGCAGCTTCGTCGTCGTCTGGCGCAGGATCAAGCTCACAAAAACATCGGTCGCGAGCGCTCTATGACCGGATCACGAGAAATATTGATGCCGCGTTGATGACGAGAGAGCAAGATCTACCGATCACTGCATCAGGTGAGTTCTGAAACACGATGACCTCTGGGATGGCCGGCTGACGCTCTATGTTTCGCTGTTCGCTCGTCAGATATGGCACAAGAGAGACCGGCAGATCCGAAAATCTTCATTTCGTCATGGTTGGATTATGCTCATAAATACGGTATGGGGTATGCGTTGACGGATGGTACGGTTGGAGTGCACTTTAACGACTCTAGTACGATGGTATTCGCTCCGAGCAAACAGTGAGTCCTGTCGGTGTTCTGTGGAAGACCAGGAAGCTGACTAGGTATCTTACAGACATATCGATCACATCAAACCTCCGCCTTCCAACAGCTCCGGCCAGGCATTACGCACAAACTACAGCATGTCTAAGGTACCGGATGACGAGCACTTTCAGGAACGACTCTACCTGTTGAGCCATTTCGAGCAGTATATGATGAACAAGTTGAATGGCGTGACGGAGTACAATTATCAAGATACGCAATTGCGTACAGGGATGGTGTTTTTGACGAGATACTGGCGGATGAAGCATGTGATTGCTTTCAGGCTCAGCAATGATACGTTCCAGGTATGTACCGACTCGTAGCTTGAATCTCTACCCTCCTAACGAATCGTCCGCGTCGCATAGTTCAATTACCAGGACCACACCAAATTACTACTCTCGCACGATGGAACGGTCGTCACATATATCGACGACAAGTACAAGATGTGGACATGGCATCTCTCACAGATGATGAAGCCCGAATTGTTGGCGCACGGTCGTGAAAGGCGGAGGATGGACAAAGCGATCAGCAAGTTGGAGTATGCAAAGTGAGTTTGTCAGAACATGGGGAAGACGGCGCTCGTGCTGATATGTCGCTTGTCGCGATGATCAGGAATGTTATTGCAAAGCTCGACAAGGCGCCCCGTACAAAGCCTTCCGACGCGGTCAACACATAGCCCTTTCAAAACACAGTACTGCTTTTCTGGTACTCGGGAGCTCGTTCTCACGTGCGACCGAGCATTACTTGACATAATCTGCATCTTACTGCCTCGGTTTCCTACAAGCAATCTTGGAATATTGTTTCCACCTGTTCACACTTCACCACAACATTACGTTTCACTCATTGCATGTCTGTACACTTTTTTGTAATACGTTTATCATACGGTGTTGTACTGCATCATATCAGAACTTATCAGAACCGGGATAATTTTGTTTCGTTTGATCACCGGGGCTTGAAAGGAAATGGTTCCGTAAGTTGGGAGAAATTCGAGCTGGCAATTTTGGACGAGTAAGGCCGAACAGCACGCCTTCGCGAAGCTTGTCGAGGCCTCCAAGTGCAACTGGCTTGGTCGAGCCCCTCAAGAGGCCAACATAACGGGCGTTCGCTATTCCGGCAAACCCACTTACCAGCGCATCGCATTGTTCACGACCTCGGGCCTGGGAGGTACGAGGACAGAGAGGTCCGAAATCGTGATCTCCGAATCGGGTATCGTTACTGTAAGAGATGCCGTCGGTCGCTGCAGACTGGCGTGCATGGATGACTGGCATTGCATGACTGCTTGACTGGGATGGTGGGTGGCAAATGGTTCTAAGGGAAGACAGTCGCAAACTGGCTTACCTAATCGCTATCCTGACCTTTGCCGCAGATGCCGACCAAGCCGCCGACGAGGTGGAGGACGGACCGGGACCGCCGAGCTGACCGCCGCCGAGGGGGTTTGTTGCCGTGAATGAACCACAGGTGGCCGATCCCGCAGCTGATCCCGCTGTAGGGGTACAGCCACTCATACAGTTCGCGGAGGGCTGATATCAATCAAGCAAGTCGGTCAAACCAATCTATGAAATGGGCAGCGCTCGGACAAGGGGAAGAGGAGAGATGCGCTGACCTTGACAGCAATACTTGAAGGGAGCTCCCCTGCGTTCAACCCAGCGCCAAAGCAAATATGATAAGTCCAAATCCCTGTTTTGCATTTTTGACTTTCCATTCCAGACAAGAAGCAAAGTGGAGGAACGACATCATTTTGCAGAACAACCCAGTGGGGCATGACTGCCGATCCGAATCCGGCACGTCTTGTTGCCATAATCGGCGTTAGCGGGCTCCAAGGACAAGCATAGTAATTGAGCGTTTGAGCGTTTGAAAATTATTTCGTATCAGCATCATCACTCATCGCACATCATCGTAGTCCTGTCTATACTGTATTAGAAAACCCTTGCATAGCCACCATCCAGCAATTCATCTAGATCGCATCCGACGAGCTGCATTGCCACAGGAGTCTTACCTATTTCTCTAGAATACGTCGGTCGCGTCGACCCGACCTTCTATCGTTCAAGACATCATCAAGTGACCGCGAAGCAAGTTGAAGTAGAATCTACGAGACAGCAGTCAAGCATTCCTTCAGCTCGAAGATATGTCGACCCAGCCTACAGCGCTTGGTGCATCCACGCCGGTCGATGAACACTCTGAGGAGCGCGTACATGTCCTGCCACCGTTGAAAACGTTCGATACGACCAATTTCTCTTCTCGTGCTCCTGCATCTCCTACCTCGCCGCAAAACAAGAGTGGATTCAGTAAAGTCGGTCGAACACGATCCGCATCACGGTCTTCAGTAACTGGTATTGCAGCGAATAACACGAGCCAATTTGTTTCGCTTGCAACAGCCGCAAATGGAGGCGATGCCACCAGAACAGGCGCTCACATACCGCCGACGTATATCCCTGCTACTGCTGGACAGGATGGGCTGACGAGATTACCATCCTCGACAAGTTTCAGGAGGGTAACTAGCCGTCCGCCAATCGGTAAGCACTCAAGAGCTTTCACTTGTGATAGCCTGCTCACATTCTCTCCATTCTGTAGTCTCGATCATGGGCTCCGTCTCGCCACCAGACGCGGAAGATTCAGACGATGACAACCATGCCTTCGTCGCGGTACGGTCTAGGGAAGAAGCAATGGCACGAGACGAACGGCGTAACCGTGCTCGAGGATACTCTAACGCGATTGCTCCGCCACCGCAGGCCGTTGCAGCAACTGGTGAACCAAAATTAGATGGGCGATCAACGAATTCTTCCGACGATAGTACATTGGCCGAACAAATCGATCCCGCAACAGGCAGGAAACTTGGATTGGGTGTCGGTGGTGCTGGGCTTGGCGCAGGGCCTAACGGCGAACTAGGAGGAACGGCGCAGAATGCGAAACAGGTGGTTGATGTGGAAAAGGGAGAGGCGGATGTGACGGTTGAGAAAACGGATGAGGAGTGGATGGTCCGTTTCGAAAAGGGAGATCCGGAGAATCCGAAAGTGAGTTGCAAGTCAGCGCGGTGGAGACGTCGAAGAAGAATCGGTGCCCTAACTCTCTTCCTTGTAGAACTGGTCTTCACTCTTCCGGTGGTATCTGACAGCGGCGGGCAGTCTTCTTGTTCTTAATAGTACCTTTGCAAGTTCCGCGCCCTGTAAGCCTCATTTACTCGCCCATTTGCCCTCCGGCCTTTCATTTACGCTATCGGTCGCAGCGGGCGTTGTGCCAAACCTCGAACGGGAATTCGGCTTCGGCAGAGAGGTTGGCACATTGACAATCTCGCTCTTCGTGGCCGGCTATTGTTGCGGCCCTTTACTCTGGGGTCCCGCATCGGAACAAGTTGGACGGAAACCGGTGTTCCTGGTCGCATTTTTGTTCTACACCGGATTCCAGGTATGTTCCTCCCTTTTGCGAATATTCAGCGATTTGGCGCTGCGTGCTAATCGGCCGCCCAATTATTCTTGTACAACAGGTCGGATGTGCCTTATCGCAAAACACTGCATCGATTCTCGTCTTCCGGTTCCTTGGTGGTGTGTTCGCAAGTTGCCCGTTAACGAACTCAGGGTAAGTCTGCTCCGCTCTTGCGAAAGGATGTCAGATGTGACCGACATTAACTCACCCCCGACATTAACTCACCCCTTTTACGAACAGCGCATTACTGGCGGATATCTGGGACGCTGACAGACGAGGAATCGCTATGGCGTATTTCTCTCTTGCGCCATTCGCTGTACGTTTCTCAGCCCTTTCCCGCCTGCCCGCTTGCTCACTTACATAATCCCGCTTCTCTGTACTCAGGGTCCAGCACTAGGACCCATCGTCGGCGGTTTCATCGGCGCAAGCCATGCAACCTGGCGTTGGCTCTTCTGGGTGCTCACCCTCTTTGCAGGCTTTTGCGGACTGTTAGTATTATTCACGATCCCGGAAACGTATACGCCAAAGATTTTGGCCAGGAAGGCTAAGCGTCTGCGGAAGGAGACGGGGGATGACAGGTACTGGGCTCCGCGTGAGTTTCGCTTGCCGTGATTTCATTCCAATATGTGGGCGTGCACTGATCTTACGAATGTCAACATGGGAAGTGGAACGCAATGAACGGGACATTAAATCTCTCGCCAAAGTTTTGTTCGTCAAGCCTTTCAAAATGCTCTTCACGGAACCCATGTTAGCAGCTATCACTGTGTACATGTAAGCCTTGCCTTCACTTGCGTATGCGTTCGACATGAGACTGACACGTTTCATGGCGGTTTCAACAGGTCTTTCGTCTACGGATGGTATGTGCCTTCTCTGGAATGATATATACGTACGAGCGCTGATCGTCGGATACTGCCGCAGTGTGTATCTCATGTTCGAAGCGTATCCAATTGTGTTCAGTGTTGGCCATGGATTCTCCGCTGGTATCACAGGGGTACGTGCTGTATCTTTTCGTTCTTGTGCGGCGTAATATGAGCTAACATCGCCCTGTTGGTAGCTTATGTTCCTTGGCGTCTTCCTTGGCGGTGTCCTTTCCACCGCGATCTACCTGGTATACTTCAACCCCCGATACAAGGCGGAAGCTCGCCGTCACGCCCCAGCCCCTACACCACCGGAAGTTCGAATAGAATTTTGTCTCATGGCCGCACCTTTGCTTGTTATCGCGTTTTTTGTGTTTGGATGGACCAGTTATCCGACGTTGTCGTGGGTCGGGCCGTGTATCGGAGGAGCGATATTAGGTGCGGCGGTGTTGGCTATTTTTGTGTCGCTTTTCAACTATGTGGGTCGCGCCGGTTCTAAGAAAGAGGGTGATACTTGGATGCTAACGAGTAACCTCTATAGATTGTTGACACCTATCTTTTCGCGGCTGCTTCAGGTGGGTGCTGCTGCTGCTTTATAAATGTGAACTTTCTTTGCTAATATTTCGAAGCAGCTCTGGCGGCAAATACGATCTGTCGAAGCGTGGCTGGAGCAGTGTTCCCGCTATTTGCAACGCAGAGTACGTCCTCACACATATCCTAGACGTTCATAACTGTTTTAACGCTCCTCACCCTCGTAGTGTACGAAAAATTGAACCCACGATGGGCAAGCACCCTCCTCGGCTTTCTCGCGCTGGTGATGGCCCCAATACCGTTCGTGCTGATGAAGTATGGACCAACGCTGCGTGCGCGATCGAAGCATGCTCCCGATATCGGAGCCGGGAAGAAGTAAGAGTCGGCGAGGAGGATGCATATAATAAAGACCGAATCGCGCTTTTGTTTTGAGGAGCTTCTCCGAGCTTGGGAAACTCCCTGTACACAATGCTTTGCGAAAGTCCTGGCAGGGCTGGGTGAGGTCCGGACAGGAAGCATTACAATAGATAGCGGGGTTGTTGAGTTTTCGCACAATCGGTTCGCACAATGTTTCGTTTTCCAACGCGACGGATCGGTAGACCAATATCATAGATTGTACTTATACCATTTATACCATCAAAGATGACTTTAGCCGCAGTGTCGTTGGCACGCTAAATCAGAAGCTGACCTACCCGAATTTCACCTTCCTTGGACGTAGTCTGACGCAACGATGGCTACCGTAAACTGCTAGATGCTGTTCTCCGTTGAATCGATGTGCGCTTCCCCGTACTCAACACACTTCGCACGCTTTATGACGGCCATCGGAATCTTAAGGCTGACCTTGAGTATTACGGATGGTCCGGCCTCACGGCACAGCAGCTATGACATAGTCTCAACTAGCAAGACCTATAGACATATCGACGAAGACCGACTCCAGCCCGCGGGGAATATATAACATGGCATAGTCGCGGTAGAGCTGACTCTCTGCGCTCCGCTATATACGGTACACATCAACCCTCGCACGGTCATACACCTCATGCTCCACCTCCTCCCCATCTTTTTCTCTATCCGCTGGAGGCGCCGCTCCACGACGCGGATGTATACTGAGCTTGCTGTACGTTCCCGCTGTGTTACCCTTTGTCAGGTACCCTGGGTTCATGGCCACTACGGAATCCACAATCTGTCAAGCGGGTACAGGTTGTTAGTGGTTGTCTGAAGAAGGCGGGGAACACAAGGAAAAGGGGGCGAACCTTTGCAAAGTACTTCAGACGGGACGGAAGAATCAATACGTCCGGCGCCACGTCAAGTTGCAGTAGTTCGTGGTGCGCCAGGTCGAGATTAACCTCGCCGGCAACATCTGCTGGGGGTGGAACGAGTGGGTACATTCTACGTGTCATCAGAATCAGCGCGCGAGTTCTGCAAAGCAGGCGAGCAAAAGACGGACTTACGATCTCTGGCCCAACACATGTCGGCACAACTCCGCCATCGCATCTTTCGGTGCAACCACACCCGTTGCAGGCTCGGCGTCGGCTTCTTCAGCGCGACGGAAATATTCTTCTTTCCGGAGGTGGAAAAGCACGTCGATAGAGGCCACGGAGAAGAGTGTTTCGTTGACGTAAAAGTGCGCTGGGTTTGGTAACATGCGGACTCTCTGCTTGTCCGCGCGCGTGCATCAGCCGCAATTATCATAAAGCATGATGACACGGGAACGTACCTTGGGTAGACCCAATTCTGGGTCCTTGTCTAGTGGAGTCTGGGGAAACGCTACATGCCGACTTATCAGATCCCTTACGCTCGGAATCAGAATTACGGCAGTACCAGGACTCGATTCCATGAGAGCTGTTAGACGGGAACTGATATGCTCTCGGAACAGTTGAACGGGTGTCAAGTCCGTGTCCCCGACTTTCAGTAACGGGTGGGCAGAATCTACAAACGGTCCAAGCTGAGAGACGCGGTAATTAGGTTTTGGATGTCGAGGCTGGGCATCACGGCCACACTTACGAGCAACAATACATCCGGACGATCACGTATCGCTGCCTCTACCAACGCCTCGAAAGGCGCATACTCGAGATCCGCATCAAGCGTGTACGGTCCAGCAGCAAGCATCACCTCTACTGGTTGACCACCGGTACGTTCCTGCATCGCGAGCATGTCCGGTAACGGTGTACGTTCCATCTCCAGCGGCGGTGGCTGTAAAACAACTGAATCAGCGCATACACCTTGTTGGCAAGTGCAGTAGTCACCGCACCATGATAACCTCCTCAACCTCGAACGCGCCACCACCTCCATTCCGACCTTTCAACCCAACCAAGCACCCAGGGAACCATCCGAAACCGGCCACCCCGGGCGTACCCTCACGTACTTTTACGCCCTGTGCAGCAAAACGTAGAGGGGTACGTTTACCGTTGCCCATCGCTCGTGAGGATTCGAGGAGGAGTGACGAGTCGGAGGGTTTCCCGGTATCCGTGGGCGTGGAGATGATCCGGCCAAAGACGTGTGTCGAGTCCTGTTACCAATCAAGGCAGAGGGACTGTGTAAGTAACTGGGACACGGGGGAATAGCGAGAGATGACCCACCTGCGACAAGGCACTCGGATCCGTCAACTCGTCGATCCCGTACGCATCCCTGAACCGTTCCGCAGCATCATCAATCATCATGTCGAGCTCTACTCGTGCACAAACAGGCGCGACCGTTAGGACGGGGAAGGAGCATTTGGTGCGGTCAAAAGGGTGGGAACGTACTGCTACTCTTCTCTGAAAGCTTTTCAAACATGTATCGATCTATACGCGGAAAATCGAATCAGTATCTGCTGTGTTGCACCTCTTTCCTGTGGAGTGCCCAAACCACATCTATACCAGCGATCCAAGTAGTCCCGCCGGATTCACCACAAGTTGTGCAGGTCATATTTCTTGCTTTCTCGGGTCGGCAGATAGAACCATCTCATGCATCAAGGTCTTTTGCAACATGTCGTCTCTTTCTTATGGTCTGGAAAAATGATGAACCACCCCCGCCACGTGCGTTCACCCATATTTCCCGTCATCAGCACTCATCGACCATCTCCGTCCCATCTGGGAGCCATCACCCGTCGGTCATGGCATGGTACTTGTCAATCCCATGGTTCACGAGTACCCATCGATTGCAACGCCGTCCACGTCTTCGCCGAGTGGAAGCGATGTCGTGCCCGGTTGTACAAGCGATGTCTCTCCTCCTCTTCCCCGCTCCTTCGTATAGAAGACGACGAACATCACCAGCAAGCACGAGCAAAGTCCTAGGAAGAGTTACTTGACATTACCCTCTCCTCGCCAAGCTACGCCCAAAGACTCGGCAAAACTCGGCGGCCATCCTCCAACCAGGCATATCACTCATCGTCGAGGCAAACATCATCGCCTCGGCTCGCCTTGTATCTTGTCCCCTGAGGCGGCCGAACGCCTTTCCGCCACCCGCTCGTTGATTCGACGGACGGACGAAACCGCGCCTCCGTGTCATGCAGCGCACCAACCCATTCCCATCCCTGTCCCGCCTGGCAGGATACACATGCCTTTCCAAGCGCGCTTGACCCGCTCTGCTCCCCTTTGCTCAGGGCAGCTGGGAACGGCCATGCATGCTACAAACCAGCTGAACAAAGGAGATTCCAAATCGCGCGGCTCCAAACACTTCGGTTCTGGTTCAAAAAAAAACAAGAAAGAAGGTAAAGGAGACCTTCTCCCTGTGCGCCGACAACAGACACACGACAACCTGAATACCTCCATTGAATCTTCGTGTCTTCCTACACGAGTTCCTTTTTCGTAAACGAAAACGAAAACCAACGAAACCGGGGGTAGAGGCGTGGGAGAAGGCGGCACAACGGCCAAACCCGGTCTTCCCAAAAGCAAAAAGAACAGGGAAAAAAAGACAAAAGCGGTACATACAATCCCATTCCTCCCTACGACCTTTCGCACCCAACCCGACCCTCTGCTTCCCCTTCCCCTGCCCTGCCCCCGCTCCCGCTCCTAAACCAATAAAAGGCAAACCAGCACTCGGCTCCAAGTGCGCATTCAGCGTCTCTAGTAGCTCGTTTGGTCGTGGACGGGAGTGGAAACGTTGGCTTGCTGGGAGGGTTGATGTTGGTGTTTCGGCGCTACGTGAGTTTATACGAACGGATAAAAGAGAGAAGGATAAGCGAGGGGGGGAGGGGGGTTGGGGGAGGGTGGGTGGGGAGGGAGCGGTCAGTTGGATTGGGTTGGGTTAGGACAGGCATGCATGTTGGCGAAAAGGAACCGGGGAGAAATATGGATGGACGTTATTTCCCGAGCTTACGTTGCGTTTATCCCCATTCCCATTCCTGCTCCAATTCTTGAACCAGAACCATTGTAAACCAACGGCGACAACCCATTCCCATTCCCATTCCCGTTCCCATATCCCATCCCTCGTCCACCTGCCACCCCTCCCACACCCACACCCGCACCCGCAGCAGCTCCGCCTTCAAGACGGGGAATAGGTGTCCGCGCCGCCGCTGCTGCTGCTGAGCCCGGCGTACCTCCTCCTCTTCCGATGGTGGTGGTGCTCCCCGATGTCCCTAGACCTGTCCCTGATGGACGTGCACGGGGGAGAGTGCTACGTGTTGGAGTTGCTAGTGTTTCTAGTCTTCAAACAGGACAAGAGTTTGTGTCAAAAGTTTCAGTTCAGTTCGGTTCGGTTCGGTTCGGTTCGGTTCGGTTCGGTTTGGTTGGAAGGTGTGGAGGTGTGGTCAGTGCGGTTCGGGTAAAGTGTGGTGTGATGTAATGTGATGTGATGTGATGTGATGTAGGGCAGCGAAGGGGATGAGACGATGATGATGATGTTTTATTTTAGAGAAGGCGTGAGAAAGCGGGGACAACGAGAGAGGAGGTAAGAGAAAGAGAGAGGGAGGGAGGGAGGGAGGGAGGGAGGGAGGGAGGGAGGGAGGGAGGGAGGGAGGGAGGAGACTTACAATCCACTGATATCACCATTAAAACCCGCCAACCTGCCTCCCGCTCCTCCCGCTCCCGCTTTCCTCACACTTGCTCCTCCTCCTCCCCTTCCCACAATATCTGCACCACCACCACCACCACCACCAGCTACCGAGCCAACTCCCGCACCACCCGCACCACCCGCACCCGAACCCGTTTGTTGTTCCCTAGCGACGATCCTCCTCAATTCCCTCGCCATCGTGAGATCCATCCCCCCTGCTGCTCCCGCCGCGCCGTTGGGAACGCCTTTTCCAAGAGTGCGGGTGGTTGTCGTGGTGCTGGTGGAAGATGCAGGGTGTGGGAGAGCGAGCAAGTGGGCTTCGTATTTGTATTTCAGCTCGATGGGTGGGAGAGCGTATATCTTGCATATGGCGAGTACTGTTTTTTTTTGGTTGGTTGGTGCGTTGCGGGCGGAGGGAGGGAAGGAGGTGGTTAGTACCAGTAGGGGAACGGAATGGAAGAGATTTAATGGAGAGCAGGCAGAGAGAGAGAGAGAGAGAGAGAGAGAAAGGATAGCCGCGCGACGTACATTCATCCAACGTCGCTGGATCCACCGCCTCCTCGAAAACGTCGACGAGGTCCTTCTGTATCTCTGAATCTGTGGGCATGATCACTGTCGTTGGTCGTCGTTGGTGGCCACCAGGTAGTGAATGAATAAAATAGTGAAATCTCTGAAACTGAAGCGTCAACCAACCTCTTCCTGCTTCATTCATGTGCCCTCATCTTTCGGCGAGATAAACGCGTCCCCCTCTGTTTTTCTAAAATTCCTCTAAAAGGCGCGTCTGACCGCGTTTGTTATAAGGGCTATTTACGGTCGGTTGGGCAGTTGAAAGACGATCTATCCGGGGCGAGGAAGGGAAAAGTAAACAACCGCATACCTACACCGTCGGTTCATCTTCCTGTCTCTTCTACTCTATCCTCCCATTCCCTTTCACAACAACTCATTCATCGGATCACACAACCAACCAACAGACAGGCACTCGAGCATCACGCCGTCCGCACGCAACGCACGGGAAAAGCGAGAAGCAGCAGACACGGAACAAGCGCAAATAATACACAGGGACGGAACGAACGAACGGACGGACGAACGGGTAACACGAGGATGGAAATACGTCGTCGTACACTCCTACACGAATCACAAACAACAAACACCGCCAACCCACACACCAACACCAACGGCAACAGTAACACCATGCAAGGCAGTATGATCCCCCAATCAGCAATAAAACAGAAACCCGCACAACGGTCATCCCAGCTCATGAACAACAACAACAACAACGGAGGACGCATGTCCCTCGCTGCTTCCCAATCACAGACACACTCCCAACCTGGCGGCAGAATGTCCCTCGCCCCGAGAGAACTGGGAGCGAGCCAAGACGGTCTCAGTCTCGGTGCCGGGATAGGACACGCGAGAAGGAGTCTAGCACCCGGCGCCATCAGCAGCGGTGGCGGTGGTGGTGGTGCGGGAAACGGAGCAGGACAAGGCGGCACCGGAGCGGGAGCAGGACAAGGACAAGGACAAGGAGGAGCGGGAGGGTTAGGGAGAGAAAGTCTGTTAGGTAGGGGGAGTGTGATAGGGTGAGTCTCTGTCGTTTTTGCGAGAGCCGGGCGGGAGCGAGTGGGTAGCGAGTGAAGGATTGAGCAAGGAGGTGAAAGAACGAGTGATAAGAAGATTGAGGAATCGAACGAAAAAAAGGAACCAAGGACAGACACACCCGCGTAGCTAGCCAGCTAGGTAGCAACGCGAGCGAGCGAGCGATCAGAAGGGAAGACCTTGTGTGACGAGCACTGTTGGTGGGTTGGCGAGGAGTCGGTGTCAGCTTAGGCTGTAGGCTGTACGCTGTAGGCTGTAGGCGGGTCTCGGAGGAGGTCGTGGTCTCGGTCGAGGTTGAAGACGGGGAGAAGGAGTAGGATACAGAGAAGGAGGAGGACACGCGAGTGAACGGGTGAGCGAGGAGGCAGGAAGATGAAAGAACGGGTTGGGTCGGTCAGTTGGTTGGTTGGTTGGTTGGTTGGTTGGTTGGTTGGTTGGTTGTCGAGATAATAACGCCAGCAATACCGATGAGAGATTCTGGTTGTTCGTTGTTGTTGTTGTTGTTCGTGGTGGTGGTATGGCGGTCGGGTTAGGGATGGTCCCGTTGTAAGCTCTTCTTTCGCGCCGACCCGGATGGATGAAGTTTCCCGGATATCTCGTTGGCGGGCGCTACAATTCTTCTCTACCATACTTCCGTCCGTTTCCTACACGACGACCGAAAACTAACACTTTTACGCCTCCCTCCCTCCCCCCAGATCCACAAACCGCCGATCATCCTCCATTCATTCCTCCCTCTCCCGGCAATCACTCGCCCCAGGGAGTAAACTCTCCTCCTCTGGCACCGGCCTCGGCGGCAGCACCACCCTCGGCGGACGAAACCTAAAACACCGGGAAACAATGGACGACGCGCGAGATGATATCCGTGCATTCCTCCACTTGCATCGAGTCCCGTTGATCCTCTCCCCCTCGACCCTCGATTCACCCACAAGTAAAGAGTTTCAAACAATCTTCAGGGCGTTGGCCGAGTTTATTGATAGGGATTTCCGATGGGGTTCCCCTGGCGCCGGTGGGAAAGCTGGAGGATGGGATGCAGATGTCTTGGAGTTTTTACGACAAGTGCGGTACCCGCTCGTTGGGGAGATTAGTAAAACCGCGTTGGCCGCCCCTGGGTCATCGAATAACTGGCCACCGTTGCTTGGGATGTTACATTGGCTGACATCCCTCGCTTCGGCACTCCAACGATGGACAGACCCGATGGAGACAACAGATCCGACCTTGTTGCCGCCTCAACAGTTTTCTCCGGAGCTGATCGAGCAGAGACCAGAGTTGTGGGCGAGGTTGTTGGCGGATTTTGTGTTGAGAGCTTATAGGGTCTGGTTGGGTGGGGATGAGGCCTGGCCCGAGTTGGAGAATGAGGTGGCGGGCAAGTTTGGTGAGTGGTTTGTCTTGGCGGTGGGTGGCTGGGAGACTGAATGACTGACCCGGTCCATTTGTGCGTTTTACTTCTGGTAGAGGAGATTATGCGTGCCGATGAGGAACAGTGGCAACGTTTGATGGAGGACAAGGAACAACTTGAAGCCGAGTTGAACCTGTTGAAAATCCAAGAGGTACGTCTGATAATACCCGCGTCTCGGCTAGCGCATTGACCATCTGCCACCGGTTCACCAACGCATCTATTGTCGTCTCCCCTCGACGTAGCCCCCGCTCGAACGCCTGCGCAAGGAAGAAACAAACCTCAAGGGCGACCAGGCAAAGTTTTTGAATTGGATCAAGATTCACGAGGAAAAGGCGAAAAAGATGGAGGATGGGAACGGCAAGCTTCGTGAAGCGCTGCGTATGGAAGGTGAGAATTTATTTTCAGTGTCTTATGCTCGACTAAAACTGACGTGAGCCGGGTAGACGAGAAAATCGAATCCCTACAGCACGAATCTAGTCAGCTGAAATCCGAAGTCGATGCCCAGGGGATCACGCAAGAACAAGTGTCCAAGATGAATTCCGACAAGGCGAGTTTATCGGAAGCGATTCGACAGCTCAAACATATCGCCGCCGAGCAGTACCAAGCGCTCGGATCGGCCGAGATCAACTGGAGTAGAAAGATGGATGATGTGGATAATTTGGTGGGCAGGTATAACGATGGCACGGAAAAGATTGCGATTGATGCCTGGGTCAGGGAAACACGGAGGAAACTCGCCCACCAGGCTGCGACGGATCAACGACAAGCTACATTGTTGGCTTCCCTTCCCGAGGATCTGCTCGTTCAGTTGGAAATGGCAGGTCAGGATCCGGCCCCGATTCACGCTCTTGCCGAACGCCTGAGAGCAGGGTATGCACGTGCGTACGAGGCTTATGCACAGGCGATCAGCGACGGTATTCAGGAGAGTGTGCAGCAAAAGATTGAGCTCTTGCATCGTGTCGATACTACCAAGAATGCGGTGGCGCAGACGGTGTTAAAGGCTGGGAACAAGGAGCATGAGCTCAGGGGTTTGGAGAACGAGATTCGTAGTAGGAAACAGGTGGGTGCTCAGGTGCATTGGTTTCCACCACAGAAATGTTAATTGTTCGTGCCGTCCTCTATAGCTATTCGCCAAGCAAAGTGAAGTCGCCAATACCCGTATGCGAGAACTCGAAGCCGAGATTCACAAGATGTCGATGAATGGCGAAAAGGAGTTGATGGCGCTCAAGATTGAGCTAGAGAGACTGCGTATCCGGTGCGTTTGTTTCCCGCAGTATATCGCACTTGTCGTTCTTTCACGTGAGCTAATCGCTCCGCTCCTTATGCCCCCCAAGCAAACAAGAAATCAGTGATCAAGCCAAGACGGGGCCAGAGAAGATGATGGCTAGCATTACAGGGCATCTCCAAGTAATCCTGCAAGCAAAGGAACATATTGAAGGCAAGATCCTCGAAGTCAAGAAATTCGCGTCGAGTACCCGTTAGGTAGATGATTGGTTTCAATGACTGTTGTAATATCTAGTGTATGGACGGTCTTTCCTTGTCTATTGTACTCGTCGATAGCCAGTGAAATGATATGTAGTAGTAACGGGCATGGCTACAAACTACTCTAAGTATGCAATACAAACACAACAGGCGATCCTTCCGGGGTATTCTTTCATATAACCACCAACTCGTAAAAGTCATTAGAGTCGTAATGCTGCAAGATTTCAAGCTACAGACATGGCAATCCTCCTGATATGAGGCAGCTGCAAGTGTGGTGGGATGTCTGCGGAAAAGCACTATGAGGAACAAAGTCACCGGTAGCGTAAAGTGACATGCACTTACAAGTTTCTATGTCAATAATGTCTCGTTTCGGTGGGAGCGTATATCTATCGGTAGACCAAGCGAATTTAAGGCAACAGTCGACATATGACAAGTCCAGGTACCTACGGTCCAGCTTCATCAGTCTCAGGCGGCAAAAGCAAATGGTCACCCTTGTCATTCACATTGACTCTCTGGGCTACTAATTTGACAATCTCGGGCGGGATAGGAGCCTATCATGCAAGGAGTCAGCTTCTAGTGCCGCACAAGCACACGCTCCTTCGCTCACCTCATAATCGGCGGTGTGATATTGCCCAATCAACTTTTGAATCTGAGACGGCGAAAGTATCCAACAGACGTCGAACAGAATGTCAATGTCCGCAGCAGAAGCCTGAACAAATGAATAGCTCAGTCTCGTGTCTCACATATTGCACAAGAAGAAGAAGTTGCATACCTTTTTCAGCTGAAGCAGCTTCGTGGCCTGCATCAAACTTTCCAACTGTATAAGATTTTCCTGCATATCGTGAGACTTGCACCATTCTTCGATTCGAGTAATGTTGTATTGAATTTGCATGGCTAAAGATCATAGCGTTAGCTTCTGGAAAGCAACATCATGGATCAACACTTACCTCGTTTCCACGAGCAGAAGTTTCTGCGCATGAGCAAATCATTAAAGCTCGAGACACCGATCAACTTGAGTAACTCGGAAAAGACCTGTTGGATGACCGAGGTTTCCACGTAATAGCTCTTCATGGCCTTCCAGACCTTGTTAAGCAAGTCCAAAATGTTGTCCATGCTGAATGCTGGCGCACTGGGCGCCTGCATGCCGAGCATTCGACCGAGCAATCGATTACTGCTGTCTCGCTCCACGAATCCAGGCAAGGCTTGCGTCTCGATCAGTGCGGGGATGACCATCTTGGCCAATTTACGCTTGATTTGTTGCATAGCCGTGTGATAGATGTTGTATTCGAGACTGTCTAGGTCGTGCTTGACGATTGTGACGAGTTTTTCATAGTCGACCCAGTTGAACTCTCTGCCCATGTTCTCTGCACCAGGTCCAATACCATTCATGGCATCTTCTTCGGCCAACATGACAAAGGAGAGAATTTCGTGCACATTCGTCAGCCAGAAGAAGCCTGGAATAATGACATCTTCCCCCTCGAGACTCTGTAAATTCGCAACAGAAATTAATCCTTGGAATCAAAATTGGTGGTGCGGGATGTTCAACTCACCATGATATGTTGTTGAATACTCTGCATAACATTGGCCAAGAATCGTTCGCTTTCGCCGATCATTCCGTACTTCCACATCTCGTTCGAAATAAGGCAGATGATATGGGCTGGGAACATGACTTCGTTGTGTGCGGGCGCATTGTTCAGACTAGGTTGAACGGGTTTCAAGTCCTTAATGAGGACCTGCAATACTTCAAGGTCAAGCGACTCCTCATTCTCGAGCAGGGCCATGAGAGCGTCAACGCCCTCTTCGAAACTGATGTCAGCCGGGTACCCCATTGTAACGGGTCGAACGCTTTGATCGATTTCTTGTCGAGTCGCAAGCATTCGCTCGTCCGCCGAGTCGCGACTTGTGTCCTGATCCTCATGGGTGGGGCCCGTTACACTATGATGTCGAGCGGAGCGGCTAGGTGTCTTGCGGATATCACCATTCTCCAATGCACGCAGGCCGTTGTTGAGCGCTGGGCCAGTTGGAGAAAGGGGCGGGTCCGATCGTTGATTTCGAGTAAGCGCCTGTAACGCATTCTGCCTGTTGATTTGCTCCTTGAGAGCAGCGAGTTCGGCTCGTAATGATGAAATGGTGGACAAGTCTTCACTACTTTTCGCAGCGACCGTGTCCGCTGCACTCTGCTTTTCGCGAGCACTCTCAGTCTGAGCCTGGAGCATGGCGAGATGGCGTTGGATCTCGGCGTCTTGTTCGGCGATTCTTGCCTTTTGCGCCGTAATCTGAGACTCAAGCTCCCGACGTGCCACGAGCAACTGCTCATACTCTGATTTGGGTACCGTCGGCTTGTCCAGTTCCAAAGCGAGATCTTTCACCTTAGTTTCTGCATCGGCATGCTTGGTGGCGAGCAATCGGATCTGTTCTTCGGCGTTGTTGAGCCTTTCTTGCAATGCCTTTTTCTCGCCGCTTCGCAGTTGCAGCGTCTGCGTTAACTCGACGACCTTGTTCTCCAGCTTGTATGAGATTTCCTTGAACCGGGTGGCAGACTTGGCTTCAGATTTCAGCACCACGAGTTGCTTTCGGGCAAGACGACGGCGGTAGAGTGACTGTATAAGGACAATTCGCTTGATCTGTTGCTTGTAATGTTTGCGGACGATCCTATGAAGAGAAAAAGCCATTAGTTGTTGGAAGGTTAACTTCTCGTTGAAGAACACTCACATTCCCCTGAAGATGCTTTGCAGCACAAGAGCCGCCCGTTCCTTTCGCGCTTCTCGGAATCGGAGCAATTGCTGGTGACCTCGAACAGCTGTAAGAGAGATTGGTCAGCGCTGCTCATCGCGTGACCAAGTATCCTCAGACTTACCAGCCTGAATCTTGATGACTGCCTGACGTGTCCTGACGTACTCTCGCCTCGCCAACCAACCTCGAATAGCAGTCTGCAGCATGACAGCAGCCCTCTCCTTCTTCAGCGCTGTCGCCAGCTTCCTCGCCGCATAACCTCTCCAAGCAGTCTGAATCTTGATCGCACCGCTCTTCTTGGCGCGATACTCCTTCAGAGCTACATGTCGCCTGTAGTTCTTTTGCACGAGCGTCACCAGTTCGTTGAGCTTTTGGGCTCGCATTGATTCCATAGAGGCAAGCATTCCCGCACGGAAAAAGATCTTTGTCAGACCAATCTGATACTTGTCCGTATCCGGGATCGTCTTCTCCAATATTTGACTGCAGAGGGCCCGGATATCCGTTACGCCTGCATTATCGATTTCTGTCGAGTTGACCAGCAACAAGTACCGCTCTGCAAATTCTGCAAACGTCCATCTCGAAGGGTAACCGGCACAACTGATCCTGATCGTTTCCAGCACACCGCACGCTCTCAATTGTGCGAGAACCTGTTTCGAGTCTAGCTCCCAAGCCCGTTTCTCTTCGTTGGGTTTGATACATCTAATGTAATGAACGTTGGTATTGTTGATGGTGTCCATGAGCGCAACAAGCGAGTATTTGAAAATCGATCCCAAGGTCGGTTTTCGGGAGTTGGCTGCACCACCGGCTCGAGACTTTGCAGAAACACCGGGCGTGACTGCACCTGCTGTTGCCGGATTATTCGCCTTGGCTGCCGAGGCCATGTTTTCCTTGCTAGCCTGCGCGGCCGCAAGCGCTGCCTCAAGACACTCCTTGACCAACGTATTCTCGGAATTCATCAACAATTCCAAATGTTCATCCGGTACGGTATCCCTGTTCTTCTCGAGGAAACCATCGACATCGTAGGTGACATCGTGTGCGTAATGCGCAATCGTGAATGCATTCTGGTTGAACCTCGGTTTCTTGAACACTTGTTTTTGTTCGGGTTTCACAATCGTCGAGTGGATCTTGGCGGCAAACGAATTATCGGCACCAGCAGGGAGACGTGATTCTTCATCGAGCAGAGATAAGATGCCCATCTTTCCTTCAATGACGTCGATACACATTTGATTGTCCGCGAAATCGATAAACGTCCAGTTGATCTCCTCCCGCATGTACTCTTCCTGTTCGAGCTTGAAAACATGCGCATTGAACTCTTGCTGAAGTTTTTCGTTGGCCCAGTTGATGCAAAACTGTTCAAAGCTATTCTTTTTGAAATGCTCGAACCCGTAGATATCCAGCACACCGATAAACTTTTTCGCCTCCTTTGCCCCACGTCCACCTTCTCCGGCCAATTGGTTGTTGATAATCGATACGAGCCACTCGAACAGGCAACTGTAGATAAATTTGGCGACCGAATCTCGCACGACATTCGCCTGCGGTGCGGAAAGGTTGGTAACAATCTTTTCCGACCTGGTCGTCAATTGCTTCTTCAACGTCCATTTCCTAAACTGGTCTTTATCAACGCCGAGCATCTGACAAGCCGATTCGAGCGCCTGGTCGTCCGTATCAATCGTTGCCTCGTTCCGCATAGGCGAGATTTTAACGTTTCCGAGATGTAGCAAACCGGCGAGTAATCGGAAAATCTCCCACTGCCTTCCGATGGAGATACCCACAGTGCTGAGCGCTTTCTGCGTAATCTTGAACTCTTCCGCATCGTCTACTCCGTTGATGGGCGTCGAAGTCGGTCCACCACCAGCGAGATATGCAAACGACGAATGAGGTAGGTCTATGCCATACTCTTTACGCTCCTGCGCTGGCGCACCGGCGAGAAGTTGATAAAAGATGTGGTAGTTTCGTTCACTTTCTGGCTGGTAGACAAGTCGAGATCGTTCGAGAAGGTATGTTCGTATTCTAGCGCCAACAATCTCATGGTCGGGGTTGAACAAAATCTATTGCAGACAGGGCAATCAACACCTTTGACTCGACCCGGATCCCAATCTACATTGCGAAGACTCACCTCTATGTATTTTCCGAATCGCGACGAGTTGTCATTCCGCGTGGTCTTTGCATTACCAAAAGCCTCCATGATCGGATTACTCGCCAAGATCTGCCTTTCCGTCTCGCTCATTCCATCTTCACCTACTACGCTTCCACTAGATACTGTTGATGAACCGGACGCCTTGAGTCGTTTTCGTTGTGCTGCCGCCGGTTTGGAAGGGTCCTCTACCGATGCAAAGTAGCGTAAGATGAACTTTGCCGAGACGGTTTTACCAGCACCACTGCGAGGGTCAAGTTAATAAACGCGTCGCTACCTCGCTGGTAAGCTCATCAGACGAAAACGTACCTTTCACCACTAACAATGATTGTTTGATCTCCTGCGCCTGTATTATCCTTTCCTCCTGTCCCATTCCCACGCCTCATGTAATCCAATGCCTCTTCCGCAATCGCAAACAAATGCGGCTCCAGCTCTCCCTTTTTCTTCCCTGCATACTGATTGATCATGTCCTGTCCGTAGATATTCAGCGGACTGAACGGGTTGAGCGCAACAAGCACAATCCCACTGTACGTATATGGTAGATGCATATCGTACCTCGTCGAAATCGCATGAAGGACGGAAGGTTCGTTCAAGTTGGAGAGATTGGACAAGTCGTCTGTCTGCTCGAGTAACGGAGGGTTTCGCAACGGCGGCAAGATGACGGGTTTCCCATCATCGTCCTTTCCCACCAATGATCCAGCACCGCTTCCAACACCCGGTGTCGCTGTTGTCGTGGTCGTGGTCGCCGGACTCGTGGCTGCTGCATTTGAAGGAACCAACTGGTTTTGCCCTGCTGCTACGAGCACTGAGAGCGGGAACGACTGGACAATTTCGACATCCGGATTTTGCTCCTGCTTGATATGTAGTGTGATATATACATCATCTGATTCGGCGGTATCCACGTTGGAGGGATTATCCACTGCTGTGATTTCACCGGCAGACCATGCTTGCTGAGGATCCGGAAGCCATACCCTCGTGCCCTTGATATAAGGGTGAGCCGGCGGCATTTCGAATCAAAGCTAGTGAGGGGTGTTAGCTGTAGGAGAATCGAGCCGGCAACGGTGATCTGTCCACTTGACGATGTCGTTGATGGCGAAGTAGGTGATGTATCAAGAGATTTGACGGAAGACTGGATAGCACTACTGATTGCTGCTCTTCTTCTCTTCTGGCAAAGTAAACGCGTTGGACACAACGCGCCAAAGTCTGTCCATTCTGTTCAAGCTAAAACACTGAGGGGGAAATAAGCGCAATCTGATAGAGCAAGATGGGTGGAAATAACAAAGGGCGATCGACAACCAACCTCTCATCATGTTCATCCTATTCCTATTCTCTGCTCGCTCAGTCTCGCTCACACTTGGCTCAACAGTGGACAGGGACACACAATGCTTACTCCTCCATAGCAATGCCTAGCATAAGTATCGACGAAGAAGCCAACAATCTACTCAAATATACCCGGAAATGCGACCAACGTGACGCCGCCACATCCAGCAGGAACAAGCAAGCGGATTTGAGACAAGCTCGCATCGCAGAAGGTATGGTCGGGGTGGACGACAGTGATGATGATGAAATGGAGATTACGGGGTCGCGGAAGAATGTCAAGGTTGCAAAAACGAGTGCTCTCGGTGAGTAGCAAGGTGACCGTGCCATTCGGCGGGATTGCTTGCTCACGCGGGACGGGACGGGCATGGAATCATTATAGCAAAGCTCAAATCCACGAGGAAGAAACGGGTAGTCACCTCGCCGACGATGCAAGATAACGAACCGCTAGAGATTCAGGATAGCGATAGTGATACAGCCCCCCGTGCAGGCGAACCCTCTCGAACTCGTGCACTTGTTGTGGATTCTCCATCAACAAAGAAGAAACGAGCACCGAAAAAGCAAACATCGATATCGACAAAAGCAGCTGCACGCCTCGCTCGGATCAAGAGTAATCCGTATGTTCTGGATGACGTGGATGAGGATGATGTGCAGCCGTCCCCTGCGCGACGTAGAGACGTGGACGAGGACGAGACGATGATGGATGGACCATATGATGATTCGTTCATCAACGACGACGACGATGATAAATCCAGTGATATACTTGCATCGACATCACCGAAACGGCGAAAACAGACAATAAATGGAAATGGTAGCGAAAAGAGCAAAGCCAAGCCGAAAAACAAGACACCAGTGAGGCGTAAGAAACAAGTGTTGGCGGAAGAATCCGTAGGACCGGGACTTTTACCCATCTTTGATGACGAAGAAGACCAGGACTTTGTCCCCGATTCAGCAGATGAAGGCATAGCACCTCCCCATCATCCTCCAACCCGATCCTCCCGAAAGGGTAAACAGAAACAAGTCGATGTCGATATCGATGCGGAAGACGAAAATGTTATTCCGATCGGTGGCGCCTACTCTGACGGACCGAACGATTCAGGAGAACAAACAGAGACGGATACTCCCGGTCGCACAAGCAGAAGTAACCCACGTCCCAAGAACCGACGCGTTGCCGTACTCGCAGACGAACATCAGGCAAACCAAACCACCTCCACCACTACCAGTAACCGCGAACCGGACGAATACGGATACACAGACGAGGAGCCGGTTGATCTGACGGCAGAAGAAGACCCGATCGATGGTGGAATCATCGACGTAGATGTTTATGATGATGCGCCTTCCCAACGGTTCCGAGCGTTCGAGGCAGATTTCGGGCAAGTCAAGCCTGAACCCGGAGCAGGGAATGGTGGATCAAGCACCGCTGGCGGGCAACAAGGCAAAGAGGCCGACGATAAGAATTTCGGTGGACCTGGCGGAGTGGACGAATTTGATGATTTCATGTTCGATCCGGGGTTTATGGACAATTTGGATGATCTGGACTATATGGATCCAGGCGTGACAGACGACGCGATGAACGGTGAATTCGGAAACGTGGGCACCAGTGCAGCAACTGATGCGCAGGGAATGCAGACGTACACCCGCACAGCGGTGGGCGGTGGGAACAGCAGTAACGCCCAATATTCCTCCGAGGAAGAAGACGACGCGACCGATCGCTTTATCCCGATCTCAGCACTTTCGGAAGAGGATCGCGATTTTTTCCTCAACCATTGGCGACGGTCCGCGACGGAAGCGCAGGGCTTGACGGGTAGTGAGAAACAGTTGGCGGAATCGAGACAACAACAGGCTCAGGCGGCCGCTAATCCAAGGGGAAGAGGAAGGGGTGGGCGGTCTGGTGGAGGTGGGTGGAGAGGCAGGGGAAGAGGGGGTTGGAGAGGGAAAAGATGATTGTATCGCACACGCCCTTTGTATCCGGACTACAAGCCTTTCCAATCGTTGTATTAATCACCTGTACACCTAGAACATTCGTAACATTGCATGCATGACAACGACAACAACGTGTACCTGCTAGACTGATCACGGCTCACGGCGCAATCCAACAAGCGCGGACACCCTTACAAACCCAAACTCTGCCACGCGCTCGGCGTCGGTACTGCCGTATCGTATCCTGCGAAAAACATCTCGTTCATACCCTCATCGAACAGACCTTCGGCTCCCCATAGTGCCGGATCTGCAGCAACTCGAGTCAGCATCAAAGCAATACAGCCGATTCTTCACACAGTACACTTACTGATTATGGGGTCAGAAAAGTCAGGCAGCCCGTCTGATAACGTATTCCAAAGCGTCGCTCGGAGATCAAGGGCCGAGCTGGCGATTGTATCGTCATCCGACGTGTCGCAACTGGTAATTATCCGCATCTCGGCTTCGGAAAGGATAGTGTCGGTCGTCCCTGTTTTAATGATTTCGGACAAGGAGAGGCGAGCACCCCGTTTGGCCAGAGCTGCTGCGATCCAACCGACACCGAGCCAGACTTCAGCTTGCTGTCGCAGTACTTTGGCACACGCAGTAAAGTTTGCGGTCGCAGTGGCCGTCAGCATCGACCTAGCACGGGCGAGTGCTCTATTCTCGCTCCTTCGAAGGTGGGCCAATTCCGAAATCCAAGTGCAGGCTGCAGTGTAGAAACATTGATTGAGGAAACCGTTGTTCAACAAGAGTGATTGATGCTCTAGTGGTATCGCTGTACTGATGTCTTGAATATGTCTCGCCGCAGACTTCTGAATTTCCATGGCTTCCGTAAGGTTCAAGCCGGCGTATGCGGCTCGCGCCTGTATGAACGGCTCCCGATAGAGAATCGCAATGATGCAGTGATACCACAGATGGAGGTGAAGGAACATGTCGCCGTTTCCCCTTGCGATATGAATCATCAAATTTTCCTGGCTCCATGTCAGGCTAGATGGCATATTTTCGTAAATAGCAACGATAGCCTCTTCGGTGGCCGCGAGATCCTTTAGTTCGGCTCGATGAGCAGGATCATCGGAGATGACAGTATTTGAAGAGCTAGATTTATATGCACCCATGCGATGTGGTGTTTTTACCTGTCCATCGTCGGCAGCGGGACTCGCAGCGCGCGAAGGTGCTGCGCTCCCTGTCGAAAGACATCCGAGCCAAAAGGGAGACGTGTTGACAGTAGAGGCAATGTGTCCGTACAGCTTTGTCAGCTTGATATTGTAGGCAAAGGCCAATGATTGTTTGTCGCTATCCACATTCTGGAAACTCTGTTCTTGGATATCGGTGTCGGGCTCCCCAATTTCGATATGGTTATCCAGGAATGTGACAGGACGTCCGGTTCCCACTGCAAGTACTCGGTCAAGTAGAAATATGCTGCAACATAATCCAAAGGTTGAGCTGTCTAGACCGGCGACATAAGACGATAGAAAACGTACCACCAGAACAACATCCTGTTTGATTTGGAGGAGAACCTGCCTGCAATCTTTCTGTGAAGACCAAGATCGATGGCCACTCGCATTGCCAGACCACAGTAATTCCATACACCGGCTTCAGAATTCATGCCGAGCTCATAGTATGACATCAAAAGTAGAGCTGCAACAACGCTCGGTGATGGCATCCCCAGCAAAGGGACGAGCAGTTGTTTCGCATTGTCGGCAAACGGGACGCCCCGGCAGAATGGTAGACTATTTAGTGCAACGATTTCCGGTAAAGGGCAAAAGCTAAAAGGAACAGATAGAGTTCAGTACCAGTACACGCATGTTTCCCAGATAGACATACCGAGCACTGAGAGCACACATGACATTCGCCAACAAAACTGTTCCTGCGTCTGCTCCGCCTTCCCGAATCTGACGGTCAACAACCTGCCTATTCAAGAACGGGAACATGCTCGAAAAATGATCGAAAAACGTGTCGAATAAAGCACCTCGGATGTCGGATCGTGGAAATTTGGATGAAGAGTCGACGACCGGCCGCGGAGGAGGTGCCAATTGATTGGATGGCAAGATACCACTTTGTTGGCCATTCAAGGTATGGTTTGACGGTGGTGTAAGACCTGACGATGTGTGTATGCTTTGACGCAATAGGTTACCTGCTTGACCGCCAATACTTGGCGAGCTTGATGTTGCAACTGGGACATGCTGTGGCGGGGAGGGCATAGCATTCGGATGTAGCAATTGGTTAGGGTTTGCGTTTGGGTTCGCTGATTGCAGATGTTTTGGTGTTCCTCGAATGGATAGACGGATGCGTCCAAGACCAGGGGAAATTGCTGTCGGTCCATATGGTCGAAGGTATTCGTAACTTAATCGGATATTCTCGACTCCTGCGTCTCCATCACTAGCCGGACTCGTCTTGTGCACAACGCCTAATGGACCAGTACCGATTCCCATTCCTTCGCCAACTCCAGAACCGGTAGGGTCGATGTGCTCGTGGTGCGCATGCGGTGGGATGACCTGGATACGTGATTGGTTCAGACTGAGCAGCCTTCAAGCAAACAACGCACCAGAGAGGTAGATGTCAGCAAGAGCGTCGAGGAAGTCCACCCCATCGATCAACATTCATACGAGGCACCGCCACCCGCTCGATCCCGCCCACAATTGATATCTTGAAGAATAGTGACAAAACTCACTCGTTTGCAGCATCGTGACCTTCCTCCCCCAAATCCATCTTCAGCGCTCTCACGCTCGACGTCGTTTCAGCACTGGTCGCACTACCCACACCAGGTCCAACGTCCTTGTTACCATCGTCGCCAATCAACATTGCCAAGCCGGCTTCAATTTTGGAGGTTCCAGCATCTAACGAGGATCGAACACTAACATCGACATAGTCTCGTCCAGCTGCGGAACCCTGGTTGAAGACCATATCCGACTGTGTTGGCAGTTGAGAGAATTGACTCAACTGCTGGTGATCCTGCATTCCCTGATCATCCGACATCCATGTACTTCCAGTACGAAGAAGCTTTCCGTCCCGGTTGGCATTTCCAATCACGACATTCGAACTGTTCTTTGCAGCAGCAGATGCGGAGACATGTCCAAGGGATATGTCATATCCGCTCGAGACCATATCATTGTGGTCGGTCCGCTGGCCTGCACTGGTTGGTGGGAGCATGAGTTGCAATTTCGAGTGATCATCATTTGACATAGCCCGCACATTGAGGGATGGCGCATGATTTGTACCATTGGCAATCATACTGGATCCATTACTCGTGACCACATTGTGAGTATGTTGTTGGTGCATAGCTTGTTGCTGGGCCTGCTGCGCCGCGCTATGTGGCCGGTGTCCGATGTTGCTCTGTGAGAACCCATTAGGCGGACTAGGAGTCGGCGTGTCTCCGTGAATGGCGCTGAGAAAACCAGGTACGAATCTGACTGAAGATTCTACATGTTGCGATTGCTGATGTTGTAGTTGCGGTTTCTGGAACGCGCCCTGATTGTCTTGGTGACCGAAGATGGCAGAATGCGAAGAATGTGTACCATTTGTATACGGTACATTGGCATTCTGGTCGTGATAGGCTTGTTGCTGTAGATTCGCCGTTGTTTGAGTCAAATACTGCTGTTGGTAAGGATATCCATTCAATGCAGTTTGATGTTGGCCTTGTTGTCTTTGTAACAGATTTCCCGACATTCCCATCGAGTTGTTTCCCCCGTTTGACTGAGCATTGAAGGACGATCTTCTTCCATTCGTCGCATGATTGCCTCCTATATCGTTCATGTGATGATTATAGTGGCCATTGCCGTTGGTCAACCCAGTGTCAGCTGGCGCGTACTCTATTGCGAGCGGTCTCGTCGACGAACCATGTGTTCCGTTTCCGTTACCGATCGGTGGCGGATGATTGTATGGCAAGGATACGTGATTGATGGTGGCGCTCAGAGGGACGTCCATCTCTTCTTCAGAAGACGCCGAGTCATAATCCTCCCCGTCATATTCATGATGTCCGTCAACCTCTCTAAGTTCCTCCCGTAGATCTTCACGTTTGACCGACTTCATTGAACTTCTCCTGCGCTCTCCGTGCGATGGTCGAGGAGGATATTCTCCAGATCCGCCTTGCACTGTGCTAGCAGATTGTTGCCGTTCCGCCCTCTCTACACGACGACGCTTGTCCCTCTCTGGCCATACACAGACACTCTCACTCCCAAGACACTGAACGCAACTGGATGGATCGTCATTTGATCGCTGACATGCCCGTTTGCGGGAGCGGCAAGAATAACACGCGATAAATCCTTTTCACAAAGAGAAATGTTACATGGTCAATGCTCAGCGTCGATAAAGAGTCAGTCACCAACGACATACCTCTTTTCCTTTTAAGCAAGACTATCGGAGTAGAAGATCTGATGGGACTGATGCTCGCCGAAGGGTTGTTCGCAGATGGTTGATGACTGCCCGTGGGCGCCGCGTTGGCTGCCGAAATCTCTGCCGAATCCATCTTCTCGGCGACCTACGACGTAGTGATGGCGGATATGGCAAAACCGAAGTGACGATCCTCTGTCACTATGATGTCCGTTTAGCTCGGGCGGACAAACACTTAGCGTTCTGAAATTTCAGAAAACCTTGTTTGGGTATGTTGGGTATAGCAATACCAAGCAGAATTGACTGTCTTTACGCAAGCGAGCGAGAGATCAGAACATTAGAAACGGTTTGCCGTTTTGCCGCGCCGGGCCGGTAATCAAGTCTAAGCGCGGAAATTTGCCAACAGTTCTTTGGCATCATATTAGGTGCTGCTGCTGCTGCTGTCATGTCGACTGCAAACTGCCAGTTATACAAGTTATGGTGAACATCGCAATGCCTAGTTATTGACCAGCTCATAGAACTAGAAATGACCATGCCAGTACAGGCGAAGATGACCGGGAATGCGGTTTGCATAACGATTAATGTGTAACAATTACAACGGTATTCGTCTATGTAATCTGATTTCGTTGTGAGCGATACTTTCTATTGCTTGTTGATACAGTCAGTTCAGTCAAGATGCTACAATGCTGGAGAAGGAATGGATTCGTTGATGGTCGTAGGTTGAGAGATTCGCGGCGCATGGTGTAGAAGCGAACAAGGTGCAGCGGATGTTGGGATGCATAATACAATACCTGAAGGGCTTTATCCAGTCCGATTTCTCCGTTGCTGTGCCCGTTCGTTGACTGTGAAAGAGCTAATCGCTACATCTTGCAAGGTGTTGGGTAATCGCAGGCCATATGGATACAGTTGTTGTAGGTCTGCCCTGAGAAGGGATACTAAAATGGGTAAGCGTGGTGTCGCTGGCGAGGTCCTAATTACCAGTTGATGGCGCGGGTCACTGTTTCTCTGCGCGAAGCAGAGATTGAGGGTTGGTAGGTAATAACGCTGGCTCCAGGAAACGGTCCAAATCCCACAGACTGGCGCCGCGCAAGCTTCGAGGGACTGAATCATCAAAGTCAGCTCCGTCGGTCAACAAAGGCTAATAACGAGCTGAGACTTACTGTCAATTTGGAGCTCGTTTCCATCGAATCGCGCTTTGATACCTTTGGAAAAGTCTGCATCTGTACCAAAGGCGATTTTCCGTTCAAAGTGCGCTGTTTGGGAGAAGAATGACAACCACTAGTCAGCATTATGACTGGCTAAAGGTGAGAAGAGAAGCACGTACCACCATCATCCCATCTATCAGCTACTAGATGAACGCATTTCGTCTTTCTTGTCTGATTCCCGGCAGTAATCGATTTACCAGAATTGGCAGAGCCACAACTCTTGATAGAGCAATTATCATCCGCTACGGGTTTCTCAATACCATTCCTGACCGACTTGACAGCCACCGTAATATTGTCTAATGTGAAACCCTCCATGATGGCGCTTATCAGATACTTGTCGTCGTACGGAATAATATTGACGATCCCCTCGTACGGCACGACATGTGGCTCATCAGAGTGGGCTGCATCTGGATCCGATGTGTCATCTGCGGATGCCTCAGCTGCTTGCCGCTCCACAGCAGAAGGGCTAGAAGCATCTGACGGATGGGTGGTGGGTATTTCACCATATCCCCCGGTAAGGGAACCCGAACCGTCATCATCACGCCGTCCCGGATGTTCCGCCAAGTCGATAGAAAATACTCCGCTAGATCGTGACGTGCCAGTCGTGTCAGAGCTCTGCGCAGACATGGCGGAATCTCTACGCCACGAACGGGTGTTGTCGTACAGATCAGATCCGGTGGCGCTATTGTGGCGTGATGACGCCGGGGTGTTTGACCTGCTAGAGACCGCTTCCGAATGGCCGCTATTACTACCGTTACTTGTGTCGCGCAGGAATGACGGTCGTTGGGAGGGAGGCGAGTCCGATGTCACCTCCCGCATTGGGGACGAGGTACGAGGTTGCATTGTGACCGACCCCAAGCGACTCCTAGGCGCCGGTGCATCGGGCTGCTTTTGCATCTTGTAGTTGTCTTCAGATCCAAAAGTATAGCTCTTTCGACTGTTCAGAGTGTTCGCGAATGACGACATGTGAGCGGGAGCAGTCGTTGATGCTGGAGGTGTTGAAGTTGATAATCGTCTTCTCGCATCATCCTTCTCCGCAGAGGAAACACTAGAAGAGCTACCGGTCCGGCAAAACCGTTCCTTTGGTAGGCTGCTCAATGCGGGACTACTGAGCGGGTAGCATTTGGGCGGACACAAAGGCGTGGAAACAGTGAACCCCCAAGACTCAAGTAACGAATCCTCCATTGATCTCGCGGCGGAATGTTGAGAAAGGCTTGCCTGCTTCCCTACAGGCGCCGATGCTGACAAGAATCTGTCCGTTGCCATGGAGCTCGCCTGCGAGTCGGACATCTGTCGTCTGAGATCGGACTCATTCTTCTGTTTTGTTGACGAGAGTGGCTGGCTGGTCGGCGACAATGCTCCATGGTCGTCGGATGGATTCATCATCCCAGATCCTGCGTCTTTTCCAGTACTCTGAGTTGGTGTAACCTTGCTCGGTGTCCCTGCCTTCAGTTGTGCATTCGGATTGCCGAGCTTGAAACCAAGCGCATCCGTTAGGGAAAGAGCGACAGACATGCCAATAGGCGTGTCACCGTGTTTTTTACTGCATGGCCAAACCGTGTTCTTCGATTTGCGCTCGCCCACTGGCGACGTTGCGTGTGCTTTCTTCATGTCCATGTTGCGAGGAGACATGATCTGTTCCGCTGTATCGCTAGGCCTGTTGCTCCTGACTTCTTGCGTTGGTTCCATGACTCCCGCTCGCTGCAGGGCAGTGACGTCGGGGAAATAGGAATCACTTGAGACGACCATCGGCTTTTCTTCCTCCACAGCGCTTTCCGCCTCTTGCGGTGAACTAGGCTCCGTCGATTGGATAGGTATATCAATAGTAGAGGAACTGGAGCGGGAAAGGAGCCACGGTCGAGATGACGGTGATGTCGTTGCCGTTGTCGTCGTCGTTGTTTCCGGACCGTGTTCAGTCGAGTCAGAGGAAGCACTTCCGTTCGAAGTGACAGACGAACGCGGTGCTTGGTTGAATACTTCCCGCCTTTCAGCACTGTAATCTTGTGGCTGTGTTGTCGTTTCGTTCTCGTCCGAGTCTACATTCTTCAACTTCGATTGCGTCGAACTCGTGTTGGAGGACCGTCCTTTCAGATCTGCATTGTCTTCGTCCTGCAGAGGAATTTTATCGACATTCCGTGATTCCTTTCGTTCTGTCGTATGGGACGTCATGATACCATTCAAAATACCCGAAGTACCTTTCTCTGTCGAACCATTTTCGCCGTCCCGCACTAGTAAATCGCCATCCTCTAATTTTGAAATTGACGGCTTGTCCTTGTTCCGTCGCTGAACCAGCACCGAGGTCGACAATAATTCCGAAGACTGAGACGGCTTTACCGTCTTATATCTCTGCAGCGCTTTTCGTGGAGACGGTGACGCTGAAGTGGTAAACGTCGAAATGTAATGAGGTGGATGTTCGCCGCGTGGTGTGGCATCATGGTCTGATGTCGTAGACCCCGGAGATGCAGCTATATAGAAGGAAAGCGGTTTAGATCACGCACATTGAAGGCGTCGATTGGCTGAATTAAACAGAAAACATACCATCATTGCGATATGTCTCCAAAAGACCATGCTCGCCGTTTACCGTATGCTTCTGTGCTGCATAATCAACGGTCCCAGAGCCTCCTCGCGAAGCTGCGAATGGTGCCATCCGTGAAGGTACCGACGTTGCAAATGATTCTGCAGTGTCTGTGGTGTTCGCAATCGGTGGCTCGATTGGCTGATCAGTGAGTTGCATCTTCCTATAAGAAGTTGTCGCTGCCGGCACAAGAGGAGATGTGTTCAACTTTCAACATTCGCCAGCGTTGTGGTGGAAAGTCTATCACTCACCCATTGCACTCAACCCATGCGATACAGTCTGACTGATTTCTTCTCGTGCAACTGGCAGAAAGGGGGACTGCTGGCGAAAGTTGTTACTGCGTGCGTATTGAATAGGCTGCCTGCTCTTGACGAAGTTCGCCTCACAATATGATACTGATGCGAGTGTCTCCAGACGTTTTCCTCCAGTCACGATGGAGCTCCTTTGGTTTAGTCCGCCACGAAACGGAACTTGCACGATTTGCAAGCCGACTCCACCGAGGAAAACATGCTGTACTGCCTAAGCGATATTAGGCAGGAGAACGCGTATCTCGTTGGAGCTTTTATCATTTTGACCATTATCGACAGTCACAAAAGAGTGAAAATGCACAGGATGATTTTTCATAAATGAGCCTTTTCGAAATTCAGATACTGTATTATCCAATAAAAAAGGTTTAAATCAGGGTCCTATATCTTTCAAGAGGCATTTACAGCCAAACTAGATTTCTCATTTCCGCTAGCTCTTGCCAACATGCTCTGAGAGCTACTTATGACTCATTATTACTCATCTTTTGCTTCGATCGATAGGTACACTGCCGAACTACCGAGCTCACCGAGAGTTTCTTCTTTTGTTCAGCCTTGTAGCTAGCCTCTTATTACAGTTGTAATATCCTCTCTTACTAGATCCCCCAGTTCATCTCTCTTCCACCGCGCTTTGCACCGACCATCCGACCATCCGACTTACTGTGCCGAGGAGGTCGACGAGGAGGTTGCTTTACACCCACGTTCTGCTGATAGCACGTCGAGCGATAGAAGAGCTGCGGATTAAAAGTCAGAATAATGATGTGTACCTGGTGGATGTTCTTTCGTTCTATTCGCTCTCTATGTAGTCAGCAACAGGCATTGTAATACTTCTTCCATTTCATGGTGCCTCGTCATCTCCGGTTCACTAAGCTGTTCACCATAGTACACGGTGATACACCCACCCCTGGTCTTTAGTACCTAGCCAAAGCAAATGTGAAGGCTGGTGCCTTCCATCCACGTACAACTTCTGCCTGGCAACAGCTCTGGCAACATACTGTATACCGATTTATAGTCATCAACGCCGTCGGCCATATGCGCCTATGTGATGCGAAAGAGGTGAACACACCTGACAACGGTGTCTGTGGAGCTTGGCGAAAAACGAAGAAAAGCAATGGAAGGTGTTTGGCGGTGGGGAGAGGACAGGTACTTGTAGCCCTGTTAGCTTTCTCTCTAGCTTAGCTTTCCCTGTCGAAACAGACGGCCGTGGAAACGCGCAGACTACGATTAGGCAGGTGGGTCTCTTCCTCTTTGTCAGCGCTGAGCTTGCTGCTCCAGGGGATGTCGTTTGGGATAGTCATGAAGTATGGTATCGCGAGGTGAACGCTCGCGTCGTCGCACATACAACACAGTCGCGATAATACATTTCAAGGATAGACGGTAGCTCGAAAGATGCCGCCGGTAGGGCAAGTAGCTGGATCTCAACAAGTGTATTGGATGTCCGTTGTGCTCCAGACGTTTGCATGACGCTTCCGTTCGACTGAATGCCTGCGATGCCTGCTACTTTCCAGAATCTTTCCAGTCGTTTGCATGATTTTAGCTCTCCTAATGGATGCCTACGGATCAAACAGCTGATCAAACATGCATTATTACTGTCATCTGCGTGCTTTGAGAAGTGGATAATACCGCGTTATACAACCGACGGACAGCGTTCTTTTGTGCGCCATCACAATGCTGATTTCTTACATAGATACATGTGCTGCTGTTCGATATCTCTTCACTTTGTGTTCCCGAAGGACGCTCTCGATACAGGAGGGGCAACAACGGCCCAGTACACGCAACAATTGCTACTCGTTTGACCGATACGCGTACGAGTGTACAGTGCAAGTTGCGTTGATGATTGTCCATGTTGATTGTGAGGGGTCGGACACGAGTAAAGGATTCTTCCCCTTTTTCATGGTAATTATAGTTTCGCGCCGTGTCCGAATGCTGGTAGTAATCTCAAACGCATATGAAAGATGCCCGATTCAAGATGAGCCGTTTGTCACATGTTGATGCTGGATGATGATGATCGTGTTCGTATTCGTATCGTGTCGTTCTATGTCAGAGTCGAAATGCCCAAATGATATTGTCGTTGCTATGCTGTTGATCGCTTGCTTTGCTTGATTCCGTAAACCTTTTCCCCCCGACGTCTATTCATTCGTCACTACCCATGCTCGATGCGTCGTCATCCTCTTGCCCGTCCCGTTCCGCCGGAACAACGCTATTATAATGCACTCCTCCATGATAACTAAGTCTGACGACTCTTGCCGCATTCCCGGACGACATATCCTCCTCCTTCTCACCACCAGCGCCACCCTCACCAAACACCTGTTCCCGATCCGACTCGTAAATGATCAACCGGCACGCATAGAGCTGCGTAAAAGCGTAAAGCTCCAGATACCCGCCCCAGACTTTTGGTTTCCGCATCCGGGCAACGTATTGGTCGTAGCTTTCGCCATGCTCGTTCCAGTTGTAACAGCTGAGCGTCTCGGCGTGCGTCTTGAGATAGTCACAGATGGATGTGCGGAGCTCGAGGTGTCTGCTAGCATCGTCGAATAACTGATGCGCAAACACTCGGAACAGACAATTACCTGCACGATCCACCGGTAAAGATGTTAGAACATGATACTTGACCTGCATGAAGGGGACAGAAGAAGCTGAGACTGACCATCACTCGCGACATTAACCACACGAAGCCCAATCTCACGAAGCCGATCATCCAACGCCTTGTTCGCCGCACCGACACTCTCCAACGTCTGCGCCGGATCAGCAGCAAGCGTGCTCGATCTCGTATTCCTGCCATGTGAGCCTGATCGCACGAACAGAAACGAAAAACCCCGAAAGGAATTATCATCAGCAACCGGTTTACCCGCACGCATAAGTTTAACGTTGCGTGACCATAGTCTGCAGCTAATTGAAGGAAGGGGAAAACACCAAAAAAAAAAAGGTATACATACTCTTCGGCGCTGCAACACTCCCCACACTCGCCGTCGATTCCCTACTCGCCGTCCCTTCCGAAACTCCACAACGCTGCTGCCGCTGCCGTCGAATCTTTCTCTTCTCCTCACACACCACCAACGTTTCTGTCCCAGCACCCTTGCGTGACCCGGACCCGCTGCTGCGTGTCCGTTTCTTCTTCCGAGACAATGCACGCGTCGGGTGTGCATGTGGGTCAAAGTACTCATCACCATCGTCATCATCGTCGTCGTCGTCCTCAATACCATCATCATTCCTTTCCTCGTCTCTTTCCTCTTCCTCCTCGCCCTCTTGAGTAGCGGCGGCATGAACGACTCTCCTTCGTCGTCGTCGTCGTTTAGCCGGACTAGCTGATCGGGACTCCGACAACGCCGGTGCGAGGACGGTTCTTCCTTCCTCGCCAGCAACGCTCGTCGTGGTGGATGATGATGTTGACGATGACAACGATGATGGTCGAACACGACAAAGTCGCACGCGTAGCCCTGCTCTTCTGACCGGTTCTGCAGCGGCGGCCTGAGTCGGGATTGTACTCGTAGTCACAGGGGCAGCACCTGGAGCAGCAGCAGCCGTAGGAGGCGGAACAAGTAATTCCCGCTCAACACGTGATTCTTCTTCCGCTGTCGTGGTGGTTGTTTGGTCCGTTGTGGTGCATACTGAGACTGTGGCTGATGTAGTAGAGGAGAAGGAGGAATGACGGCGTCGTCGTCCTTGAGGAGGAGGAGAATGGTCATGGTCATGGTCCTGGTTGTGATGGTGGTGGTGGTGGTGACGAATCGAGCAAGGCCCAACTGTGTGAGTGCTAGAGCTAGGTCCCGGGATGGAAGGTGATACCATATCAATGCTGTACCCGTTCTCTGTATCGGTACTTTGCGTCCTCGACGACGAGGCCGAAGCCGACCCAACGGACTGAAGCGCGTGCGACCTTAGCTGTTGCTGCTGCTGCTGCTGCTGCTGCTGCTGCTGCTGCTGCTGACGATGACGATGATGCTGACGAGCAGCAGACACCGGATCCGTCCCACCCTCTCCATGCGTCCTCCTCGGCGTCGACAACCCGGCGAAATATCCCGCGAAATCCCGGATAGAGGCGTTGGAGGGTGGGAGTGGTGGTGTACGCGGTGTGCAAGCGGGGAGACGGTGGTGCTGGTTGGGGACGTGTAATGTGAAAGCGGACACGGATGCAGGGAAGGATGGTGACGAGGATGAGGATGACGTGTTGGAGGTGGTGGGTAGGGAGAAGGATGTCGGTCTCCCCGTCCGTGGTCTGTCCGTTGTCGTTGTCGTCTTCGTTGTCGTTGCCATTGTCGGTGCCATCCCGCGAAGCCGTTTCACCGTAGCGTTCTCACCAGACACCACCCTCATCCCGATCCCTACAGACGATTCCCCATCCCGAATCCTGCTATCAAGCCCTCCTCGTTTATCTGAAGTTGCCATCGTCGTCGTCGTCGTCGTGGCCGTGCGTGAGCGTGTGCGACATGCTGGAACGTCTTGCTTTGCGACCGCAGCCGGCTCAATGGTGATAGGACGTGGACCTGAGCGTGGGCATGACCGTCCATCCGTCTCGGTCGTGCGAGACATTTTCTTCGAGGTGGGTTGGGTTGGATTGTCTACCCACGTAAACGCGGGTCGAGGTGCGAGTTAGGCAAAACGAAAGACCGGGAAAGAAAATTGGGATTGGTATCTGTTTGTCTGTTGTATTTCTGTCTGTCGCTTCCCGGTGCCTCTTGCTCCTGCTCCTTGGACGAATCGCTTGCGTAGGTTTTTACCGCAAAACGCGATCCCTAGGCGTCAGGGGACACAGCTCAGCTCATTTCAATTCCCGAAAACGTTGGTCGTGTGATGATATGATGCTTTTTTTGTAGTGAACGTCTGTCGGTGATGATTGACAAGGGGTAAAGAGGTGTGCTTGGTGGCAGGAACAGTGAGGGGATAGGGGAAAGGGGAAAGGGGGAGAAAGGAAAGGAAACGGGTCTTTGATTTTGTTTCGATCACTTCTCTTCTCTCGTCTCTCGTCAGCGAAAAGGACAAGGCAAAAGGCGAAACGGCAGGCGCGCGTCATTTCAGGGATGATTCCTGTACCCAGCCGGAAGATTGAGATTTCAGGATAGCACTCATTATTGGAGGCCCAGTTGGGTCGCATTTACGGCTACCATACAGCCTCTTCGTAACTTAACAAAGTAAACAAACCCAGAGCATAGCATGCTGATTTCAAGAGTGTTGCCTTATCCCACTCTTCCATCTTCATTTCCCCTAAACAAATGCACTAGAGAAACAAGCCCTGTATAACCAAACCACAACGAACGAACGAACGAACGAACGAACCATGTCAGACCCACCTTCCTCCACCCCACCACCACCGCCGGCCCGCCCACCAACCCTCCAATCCCTCCTCACACAATCATCAGCAATCCCTTCCCCACCCACTCCCGAACGCATACGAGCACTCTACGCATTCACTTCCACCCAAAAACTGACCAACCCAGCAGGGTACGAGAAGAACTACCGGTGGTGGGTTGATGTTCTGCGGGAGGGGATGCGGGAAGGGTTGCTTGGTGCGGATGAGGGAGCAGGGGTGGATCGGATGGTCGTCAAGGGGAATGAGGACGAGTTGGTGGGTAAGTTGGAGTGGGTGTTGCAAGAGAAGAATGGGATCAAGCTTCGTCCAAAGGGGTTGGGAGGTGTGCTTGTACGTAGCTCATTCTACAGATACCCTCGCAAATCACTCTTCACGGAAGCTCAACTCTTTTTCCTTTTCCGTTTCCTTCCCTTCCCGCTCGTACCGTAGTCATCCCTCACCCGCACAACCCCACCAACACTCTACCCCCTCCAACCATTCCTGACCTCCCCACAACCCATCAACCAACCCCCCTCGCTTACGTACCGACTGTTGGCGCAACCCTTGTGGTGGGCTGTCGGGAAGGTTAATCCTTTTGCCGGAAGCGGGAGCGGGAGTGGGGGTGAGGAGGTAGAGACGGAGGAAAAGTGTTGGAAGCGCGTTTCCAAGACTGAATGGGTACATTTGGATTTACTCGAGGTGCGTTTTCCCGCCGTTTTGCTTTTTTCTCATTATTGTGATGCGCGGTATCCGTCTCTTACCATTCACTCATTCGCTAAACCACCACCCCTCCTCTACTCGATACACCACCCGCTCGTTTTCGTCTAACTGGCAACCACAGGAAGCAGCAACCAACTTGATCTCCCACCTGCGCGCCAACCCACCGATCACGCATTCCTCACTCCTCTTGACCCCAGAGATCCTGGTACGGCGGTACAAGCACCAGCTCCTCCCGTCGCATCTCCGTCACAGGAGGGGAAAGGGGGTCGATCTGTCCGTGAGGGATGGTAAGGTGTTGCTCAAGTATTTGAAGCGGGATAAAAAGGTTTTGGTGAGCGATTCGTTGGACGAGGTATGTGTTTATCAACGCGGTGTTCTCTAGTCGTTCACCGCTTTGCCGATGCCCACGTCGAGATTGATATGACTATGATTATGTGTGGGATGCTGGGGTATGACTAGGTCTACAAGATCGTGCTTGATGAAGCAGAGTATGCATCGGCGGCGTTGACGGACGCGGATAAGGGGACGATAGCGATCCTATCGACATTGGACAAGTTGGATCGGCAGATTGAAGCCTTGTCAACGGAAATAACGTCGTGCGTTACTCTCTCTTTCCTTTCATCTTCTTCTTCTTCCTCTTTCTCCTATTCCGCACACGGGGACCCCGCTGTTTCTCTTTTCCTTGGTTCTGATGGACCGACCTGTTATCTCACGTAGCGCACAAGCAAAAGCCTCCCACCACCTAAAACTCAACCAGAAGAACGTGGCGATCTCGTACCTACGTTCCAAGAAACAGCTAGAATCGGTCCTGGAGAAACGGGTAGGCGCAGCGGAACAGTTAAGGTCCGTGTTGCGAGGGATCGAGAACGCGCATGGTGATGTCGAGGTCAGTCCCTCCCCCCCCCCTCCCCTTCCCCTTTGCTGCACCATGAACGATAATACTAAATCCCATTTTGCCCGCGTTCGCGCACGACCACTACCCCTGATTCATAGATCATGCAAGCATACGAAGCATCTACAGCTACGCTCAAATCCGTTCTCTCACATCCATCACTACAGCGTGATCATATCGAGACGACGATGGATGCGCTTGCGGAGAGCATGGCGGACCAGCAAGAGATTGACGATGCGATCCAGAGTGGTGGGCAGGTGGCGGTTGCCGCTGGTGCTGCTGCTGGGGTGGAATCGGTGGATGAGGATGCGTTGCAGAAGGAGTTGGAGGGGTTGGTGATTGAGCGTGAGCGTGAAAGGGAAGAGGAGGAGAGGGAGGAGCGAAAGGTCAAGCTCTTACAGGCGGCGGAAGAGAAGAAACAGGAGCGGGAATTGGTGGATAGGTTAGCTGCGTTGAAGCCTCGGCAGGAGGAGGGGGATGTGGGATCGCCATCAGCAGGACCCGACTCCGCCCTTTCCGGCAAAAAATCAACAGCCGACGCACAGAACAGCGATGCTTGGGAAGCTGTTTACGAGCAAGCACAAGCGAGGAAAGTGGCGGAAGCGGCACGTGCTGATGCAAGCAAGCTCAAGAAGGAATCGAGGGTATCTACGCCTGCTCAGTAGTCAAGTGTGAGTGGAGATGTAGCATATATAGCTTTTCCGTGTAAACGTCGTGTCATCGAACCATGGTAATGAATATAGTAATCTGTATGTAACAACTGAAACGAGTACTACCAATCAGGTCGGGCCCAATGTGGGTTCATTCACTCTCATGCAGGAGTGTTGCAAGTACAATTCAGACCGAAAGAATATAGGAATCCCAGTGCGTTTCACGTAAACATCTTCCGTGACGCGTAAATGTGTATCATCTAGCTAGTTCTCGAAACCCCAACCAAGCGAGCCCCTCTCGCTGGTTCAAACAACAACAACAAAACCCATTCAAGCATAGACCGTTTCCCGGCAGGTAAAAGTGACCGCTTGATCTAATATAGCAAATTCAAAATCCAGAGCATCACCAATACCAAGCCCAGCTTGATCGCAGGATTCTCGTTGGCCTTTTGCATCATCCAGCTCCAGTACTGCGCGATGCTCGTAGCTGTTCGAGAGCGTCCACTACTAGCAGATCCGTTCCGAGAGGCCGACAAGACATCGTCATTACCATCGCCATTATTCTTTTCAAACTCGCCATTCGCATCGTCCCGGTTCATAAGCGGAATAGACTCTGGTACGTTGCCTTCGGATTTGATAGGTTCGATCGTTTGGGCAACGAGAGTGGCTACTGAAGCTGTAGAATCCGCCATGTCGGTGCCAGATGATGTGACGGGTGCAGGTAGCGCTTGCTTTGGTTTCTTGGGCTTGCCGACTGCCCATTCGGTGATTTCTCCGGTCGCCAAGGACACCTTGTACGAAAGCCAGATGTAGACGATGGTGGACAAGACGAGGTTGAGCGGACGCCAATTGGTTCCAGGGATGACGAGCAGGACACCGTGCGTGTCGGA
Source organism: Naganishia onofrii (assembly GCA_030039215.1). Taxonomy (NCBI): domain Eukaryota; kingdom Fungi; phylum Basidiomycota; class Tremellomycetes; order Filobasidiales; family Filobasidiaceae; genus Naganishia; species Naganishia onofrii. The sequence continues at coordinate 213,192 of JASBWV010000022.1, read as the reverse complement.
TGCCATCCAGGCGTGGAATTGGAGAATGAACGTTTCGAGCGAGCATTGGCCGATAAACATGAACATTCGAGAAGAACAGGATCGAAGCAATGACGACGCGTTTCGGAGAACGATGAAGCCAAAGATGAGCGGGAAGCAAGCAATGTAATGGTACTTGTTGTAAACAAACTTGCTTTCCAAGCTAAGTTCGAACCAAAAGTACCACACAAACGACGCCAGAGAAGCCACCACGGCAGCCTTTTGCGCCGATGACCACCAGGGCTTGTCGGTTAATCGATATTCTGTTGCCTTGATGTACGCGTACGAAGCGAGCATTCCACCATAGACGATGTAGAGATCGAGAGTGACTCGGAAATTCCATTCCCTAGCCGACCACACAATGCCAAACACGTCGTGCAGGACTGCAAAGAGCTTTTCGTTGAGGACACCGTGGCTGAGAAGAACACTGTTCAAGGCGGCCGAGATGAAGATCTTTCCGAGCATGAATGCAGGCTTGTCGTTGTACTGGTGACCAATGACCATGGTGAAGTAGATGATAAAGTACCTGGGCAAAAGCCGAATAAGCCGAGGACATTTTATGCCTGCCACGCTAGACGTTACTCACCAGAAACTGACCAACGGCGCAAAGTAGTAGAACACGTAGTCTGTGTTCATAGTGTACGGTAGCACAACAGAGAGCAGGTTGAGTCGGACCATGACCAGGACGATTCGCTGGATTCCAAAGTCCTTTCGCTTGTAGTAGTACGTAAAGTGGCCATCTATGGTTATCAAACAGCTCGATGAGTCGTGGTACGGCGTGAGAGAGTGGGTATAGACACTCACATCCTGTCATGAAAAGGTACGACGCGACCAATGTTCGCATCACGTTGTAAATACCAGAAATTTTGGAAGCACCAAAAATGTGGTAAATTAGGATGGCAACTGTATGAGCAAATCCGGTGAAGCAATGTATCAGCAGCCATCTCCGTTTCACTCGCTACGAGGCGAAAAAAGAAAAACCCACTCTGCATCCATCCTTTCCATTCATCCGTCTGTTCACGATTCAGGAATCCCATATCCTTGTCCCGCTTAACAGTCGTCGCGCAACCAATGACCAAGAATGCGATCATGAGAACGGCAAAGACCCATGGGTTGAACGATTTTTGCTCTTTCAAGAATACGGTTGTTCGGTCGGCGATGAACAGGTAGGCAATTGCAAAGCCGAATGTCGTCATTGCCATGGCGGCTGATGGGGGTGCTAGGAAAGACGAGTATCTTGCGGCGAATGCTACAGAAAAGCATGGATGAGGACCGTTAGGCGATATTTACATCGTAGATACAGGCGACGGGACTTACTGGACGCCTTGCTCCGAAGGAAGATACTAAGCGGTCCCCAACCACACACGAACAAGAGCACAAGTGCCTGGACAGGACGAATAGGCTTGTACCGTCGACAACAAGCTCCGTTAAAGGTACTAGCGACATCATTGCATCTCCAACCAAACATGATTTCCGCCTGCTTCTTGATCAAATGATCCGCATAGTGGATCCCGTCGGCGGTCAGTTCGGGAACGAGGAGTTCATTGAACACGCTTGGTACGACGACGGGTGGTCGTTGTGGTGATGCGAGATGAGATAGACGCGCGACGAGATCAGAGTTCATGGCTTGAATATCGACGTGGTTGACTGTCAGTGCTCGATCCGGGTTAAGTAACGCGTCGTTGGTGGTTGGTACAGGAACGAACATTACTGCTTGCGCGATTCCTCGAGATGGAATCGATGTTGTTGATTCCTTGACGCCTGATGCACGAACATACGGCGGAGGATCGGCAAAGGACGAGACGGGTTGACTGTCAATGAGGTTGCTGAACGTCTCATCAATAGCCTTCGTCCATGTTGCGATACCACCGGAAGAAGGATGCCGGAGGTACCACAAGCCTGTACCCATCACAAGCAACCCGGTAGGATCGTCACTCGAGCGGGAAAGGTAGTTCTCGGTTCGCGTAGTGTTCAAGAACGGATCCCACCAAAACTCAAAGTTCAACTCGTGTCCCTGCCCACCACCGACATCAATCTTTACACTGCGATCAGAATGCTTGTCCCCGCCTGCTTCTTCCGCAGACGAAGGGAGCTTTGGGTTGGCAAGTTTTGCAGCAGAAAAGTAGAGATGTCGCACGGTAGAGTCTCCGATGAAGCGGATAGTTCTGGCGGATTCTGTAGCTTTGTGTGAGTTGAATGGAGATGACGCGTCTGGAGGTGAGGCAAAGCACTGCTGGAGCATTTTGGCGTTGGGTGGCATGTGCATACATCCTATATCGTCGCAAAAAGGATATGATAAGTTGTCACGGTATATTCGGAGAGGAAATCGACTGACCGTCGGGTTGCCAGTTCGCGTACTTTCCAGGACCATTCCACTGTCCACTAATCAAGTACGACTGACACCTGTAAGGATCAGCCCAGTCTAGCGAATTTGAGAGACTACGTATCAGCATCCATTTTTGTCACCCTCGTAGCAATACAGCGAGCGCAACGCAGACAACTTACCTAGCAAGCCCCATCTGAGAAAACTTCCAATCAATACCGCCGCGGTCAACGCTGCTGAAGCATAATGAGGCCAATTAGGGTTCGCCTGTGCCGCTTTGGCTGACGATCGTGCCGCTGCGGACATGGTTGCACACTGCACAAGAGGATGAATGAGGAGGGCAAGGTGACGAGATTGCCACGATAACAATACATTCTTCTCTTTGGAAGATGAAGTGACTGACCCTCCAGGGGCCAGGGGTTTGCTGTCATGATCCAGGGTGATTATTTGGTTCCGCGCCACGCGTGTTGATTTTGTGTTTCACCGACCTGTCGGTAGCAGCAGATCTACGCGGAGCCACGACGAGTAACAGCACCTTTAGCCCTTTCGCAACTCGTTGATCTATCATAGCGGGACTCTCTTGTCTATATCTGGATTCCGTAGTGTAGAATACATACAACGAGATAATGCAGGATAGCGCCAACATGGGCACACCATGAAATACAACCAACTAGTCTAAATTGTTAACAGCTTCTACAAGCTCCCTTCATCGCTCCCGTCGTCCCAATCTATAGCTTCGAGTGCTGCTTCTCCTTCCTCGTACAGCTCATCCAACCCGGTAATGCTCTGCAAGTAATCCGGTTCATTGAACGCTCGCAACAGCATGTCGAATCCCAGCTCGCGATACGCGTCTACGATCTAGGGAGAGAACAAAGCGGATGAGCAGGTGTGGTATGCTAGCCCAGGTCGATGCGTACGTACCTTGCCGCTGCATCCGGTACACCGATCATATGCCGCACCCTCTATCAGCATCGTCTTCCACTGCCCCAAGAACCCTCTTAGCTGATGCGGAACGAGACCCAGCGGCGAGCGTCTCTCGGGCTCTGGTGTGTCTTTGGCAGTATTTGCTCCTTCCGCGGGTGCGTTTATGCTGTTCGAATAAAACGACAAGTAAGTAAGCTAGCATAGGGCGATCGTATGGGATCGGGAGAACCCTACCCTTCGGGATGTTGGATTAGAGAAACCATGAGCTCTACTGCCGATGCAGCTGCTATCGGTGCGATACCCGGTCTCGTCACGGTACACATCTGGTCCAGCGTGCGATCTGTAAGCGACTGTAATACTGGGGTCAGTAATCGAGAGGGCGGCCGCAACTGGGAAACGGAGCTCACGTCTGTTGGCGCCACTATATCGTTGCAAAAGTAACACCCTAACCGCTTCTTCCCTCCTTCCCCTGTCGTCTGGGCAGCGCTGTTCACGTCCGTGATTCCCGCGCCATGCCGCATGACAAGCCAACTATCAAACCCTAAAGCAGCATTGATCACGATTTTGTTCTCCATTGCAGCAAGCAACGTTGGCAACCACCGGCTTTCTCGAGAGTCCATCAAGAGGAAGACCACATCGTGTGCCTTGATAAGTGATTCGAGTTGTGCGACTGTATTCCTTGTTGATGCTTCCACTGCCGATGAAACGGGATGACCAGGCATCGGTATTGACATTGCAATTCCAGATGCGTTCTGTGCAACCATCCGTCCAATCAATCAGCCAAAGTCAACCAGCAGATCACCGGTTAGCGGACGTACGACATTCGGACAGATCCTCTTCAACGCTTCCGCCGCCGTCGCAGCTTTCGGTTTCCCACCAGCAAGCGAATCTTCAAACTCAAACAGCGGTTGCCTAGCCGGATTCGAAAACGAAACTTTTGCAGAATCCACAAATGTGATGTTTCGGACTCCCCAACCCTGTTCCCGCACAAAAAAACACATAACATAATCGAAGATGTCAACCTCGACGCGTTTGAGGGAGGAGCTCTGTAGCGATAAAGGGAATGAAAACATACGAGTAGTCCACGAGCGACGTAACACCCTAACGTCCCCGCACCGAGGAGGAGACACCGTGTCCCCGCAATCTTCTCAAGATTGAGGGAAGGTATGATCCGCCACCGCATCAACTTCAGATTCAGATCCACCGCCTGATCCGCCAGTCTACCGAATTCGGGATCTTTGCTATCAGCGATCAAGTCCCGGAGGAGAGAGACCCCCCTGGGGGGAAGCAAGATGCGTACTGTTTGGGATCCATCGTTGACCCGAGATCAGCAACCCGACTCGCTAATTTACCCTGTGAGTTTCTTTCCCATCCCACAGCAGCAGGGATTGCTCTCTCTTCCCCTTTCTTGCCAACTGTACTCTCCACATTGACCGAGGCAGGTGCCTCTCCACCAGATGGTAGCTTTACGTTGAAGACTTTACTACCTCCTGTCCCTCCACCTTTTGAGGATCCGGCGCGGAGCGCGATGACTTTCAACGATGTTACTGTTTTCGATGGTGATTCGGAGGTAGGAGGAGGTAAATGGTGAGCGAGGTAGTACAGAACGTTTCGGAGCGTCCATCCGGGGAGTGTAGCCGAGGAAGTAGGATCATGGAAAACAAGTGTCCGCTGGAGCGTGATTCAAAGCGTTAAAAAGGGTGAGGGCGGAAAGGCTGAGAATGGGTAAGTTACATACTTCTTCTTCTGGCACGCCCTTGAAGAAGGACCACCATTCCGTGACTGGTGCGACTGAGCCGGTATCAGCCGGTTCTCCAGTCGTGGCGGGACGGTAGAGGAATGCTTCAGCAGTGATTTGAGCTTCTTGTTTTAGCTGACGCAAGCGGTCTGTCTGAACGCCGATATATCGCGCACGCCAGCGAGTATTTAGCAAAGAACGGCAGATGTGATGGTGAAGACGATGACTTACATCACCCTCCCATTCCCGCATACCGGATTGCGCAGTGATCCCGGTTTCGCCGTCTTCATCGGGTACCACGATCTCCCACGCAGGTTTCTGCACGAGCGCAGGAAAGGCAAACCAATAATGGTAAACGTATTTCTTCAAATCCGCAAAACAGACGAGTAGGAATGGATTGAATGTTGGTATCTGGGATGAATGGTTAGGCGCGGAAAAGGTGTTGATGAGGTCTTGTACTGTTTCGGAGAATAGTTGTTTCTTCAATTCGGGTGAACGGAATTCTTCGATGGTGTTGAAGTTGCGGAATTTCCCGTGTAGTGGAATAGTGTTTGATTGTGCACTGTGCAGAAAGCCTGGTCAGACATCACCATCACTCTCCGCCTTGTCGTACTCACGTATCACCAGCTAACTCCGCAAAACTCTGGCCCTCAACCATCAGGTGACCACTGATCCACACTTCCTCCCCCGATTCACGATCAAGCACACTTCGACCTTCCTCCAACCATCCTTGAATATCGCGTACGGAATCGTCGAGCTTGAGTGTATCTAGTTTGAGAGAGGTGAGTTGCTGCCAGAATGAGGGAGACGGGAAAGAGGAGAGAGGTGTGAATTGAAGGATTGGCATTTCTCTGCGTGCTTGGGAAGGGTGGTGTAGGGCGTGGACTAGTTGCTCACTCTAGTATGAATCAGGTAATTAGCAACAAGGTTGATTGATGATGATCACTCGATACTCGCTCGTCGTAATGATACCTCATCTGCTTCCGCTCTGCACTGCTGTTTTGAATATGAGCACTAGCCACGTCATTATCTAACAAGTCATCTCGCCTTCAGACCTTCAATCTAGGCAGCCTTATCTAGCAGTCTAGCAGCCTCCATGGTTCATACAAGAATGTCTAATCATTTATCGAAAATCCAACCTACCCATCTTCTCGTTATGTGTCGTGTTAGCTGAGGTCAGCTGTCTTCTCTTCTCGAATTGCAGCTTTTAGGAGATACGCAGCAAAGTAACCAGGACAGACTGTACAGTTGCGGAACAACTGCAACGCGACGGACGCAGATCGAGGGAATAACTACTGCTTTGCGCTGATGAGACATCTTCTTGGCATAGAAGTTGTAGCTCTCTCGTCGTCAGCTTCGTCGTCTTCGTCGTCGTTCTTCTTCAAGTGGGCAAGTGGTTGTCGCTCGCTATCTTCCTTCTGGTCTATAGGCTTGACTTGCAGAATGATCCAATTCCCGTAGGAAGTTTCGCATCCTTGTTTTTGCATCCTTCCTCTCAGGATTTTCTCTTATCTGGCTGCTGTCAAAGGTGATCGCTGGTATCGCTCGAACATTGCACGAGTGCAGAGGTCGAGTAGGAAGGAGGCGAGCACACGTTCTCCACGACTTTATGGGCAGGGCCTCGAAAGCGCACCTGGCTGCTGGCTGCTGGGTATGTAGGATGCTTCCAAACGTCTGCTGGGATGCCATGGCAGCTGTGTTGCAGGCGTTGATGGCTAAGACGCGAGCAGTCCCTTAGAGCTCATAGCAAATACAGATTCACAATCGCTGACAAAGTCGCTAATTTCATCGGTACAAACCATCTACCATGTACTGTTATACACCGTTCAGAATTCAGATCCGCCAATCTAGCCTTTTTTCGTCAGCTTTTTCATCTGAGATACGATAGCTGATACGATTTTGGTGCTGGACGCTTCCAGGGATGAATCAAAGTCGCTGTAACTTGTAAGGACCGAGCGTATCATCTGTGTTCCGCTTGCCTTCGGGAAAAGTCTGTGCAAGCCGTAAGCCGCCGTTGGTCGACGTCTTCTTTCCGTACTCTTCCATGAGGCTGTACAGAATACTTGTATCCGTCTACATACATACTGAAACACGACTTGACTCGACTCGATGCTTAGGCATGATTCTTTTCTGTGAGTGTGTTTCATCGTAGTGTGCTGGGCGATGAAGCAACCGGACGGTGTCAAATCGCAATATCCCGCTGCGAGGAGTAGCAGCTGCTCTCTCTTGATTCGACCTGCAGACGCAGAAAGGCAGCTACCAGCTGTGCAGCAACTTGCCGGTGCGACTCACCCACCTCCGGGCTGGCAAGAACAGCTGCTAAAGAACAGAACACATTTCCCTATCTTCTGGATTTTGGATTGTCATTGAATAAGACCGGATGCTAAACACTTATCTATGTTATTCCTGTGCAGTGTGCAGGTCGCCCCCATAGCATGGTGTGATCTTCACGGTCTGCTGACTGCCTAGGACGAGTATAGACGATTGACTGGGAACCAAGGTCTCAGGATCGCCTTCCTTTCTCGCACAGGTTGAATACTGGATGTAAACCCGCTGTGCACTATGCCAAGTAACGTAAATCTTCGACGGGCATGCAATGTGTCGAGGGTGCAATCAGAGCAGGAGAAGGGAAATCGCCCTCTTGCGAGCACAGCAGCAGTGCCATTAGGGACTATAAAAGATAGAGCAAACTTCATCTCTCCGCTGCTCCTCGATCCCTCCTTCGCATAGGCATTGCTCTTCTCAGAGCATAAATTAGAAGAACCATCAACCCGATCGAACCGCCATTTCGAGATCCACCTATCACCACGCCATCATGCAGTCCCCGATACTGTACCACTCTTCACCAGACGGCTATCCCTGGCACTCCCGTCGGCTTGCATACAAACTCCACTTCCTTGTCCTCGTCTGCCTCACGCTCAACCTCCTCATCGCAGCCCTCGTCATCGTTGTGCAAGAAAAGAAGCTTTACCTCTCCGACAAGCCAGTCTATAAAATGGGCGGCAACGGGCAGTCGGCGTATTACTGGAAATCGTTGTTACCTGCGATTGGAAGTATCGTAGGTAGTATCAACGCCTATATTGCGGGAGGCGGGATTGCGTTGCTGGTTGCTTCGTATGCCAAGCATCAAGGACTGAATAGAGGGTTGAGCTTGAAGAAGATCAGCCATTTGGGACAGCTGGGTGAGTGGTTCCATTGCTCAGAACGGACGAGTAGCAATCAACTATTAACCCCAGATGCCGTTCTTCATAGCCGCTGCGGGAGTGCCTTTGGCTCTCAGTCCACTTTTCGTCGTTGGTATCATCATTGCGGCCGCACTGAGCTTGACAAACTCTGTTAGTCGCCGCCATGAACCTTCTTGCAGGACTCTTGCCCGGGAGAGCTGACCACTTAATCCTTGTTCGGTGAATAGAGCATCGTTCAAGCCTTTACCCCGACTTTGGTACTTTACGACAGTCCAGGTACCTGTCCTGTCGTATCCTTCCAAACAGTCGATACTACCAACGTTAGATGTAACTATGGATCGTCGCAGCAAGGGTAAGAAGGCTTTCAAGTTGATAGTAGAGAGAAAGTCGTGGCCATCTGACCGTTCGCCCGCTACATTAGCTTCGGATACGGACCGAATTGTCCCATGAATGATAGATGTAAGTCCCTTACATTGCGGAATATCTAGATGAAGTCTTATGATTTCGCTCGCAGACGGTGTCATGTTCGACGCTGGAGTTGCTGTCCTCTCGAACGATGTGTAAGCAGATTTCTTTTCGGTCGCAAGGATGGGTCGACCCACTTCATGCGCCATATCTCTATTAGACCCGTCAACTACACTCGACGCGGCGTGTCCTACCCATCCTCCCTTTCAGGTCTTTCAGGAAGGGTATCCACTATGGCATCAGACATCATCTCAAACATCGTCGGCGAATCCGCCATCTCCGTCAGCAGTGAGACCGTCGGTGTCACTTGTTTGCCCAGAACAAAGGTGACCGCGACGTGCAAGACAAACCTAGACGGGACTGGATTGTCCTACACCAACCGAGGAGAGTCAGGCACATCGTTCTGGTTCAAAACGCAAGAGATGCAATTCTGTAACTCTGTCGGAACCTGCGTTTCGGATTATCGCACCAATTTCAATGATGGAACCGTCTTCGTTGTGAGTCTTTTTTTTTATAAAAAAGGACGCTTTGGTGTGCCTATTCCTCATCTTCGTGATTGGCTTTTCGTAGTTTGCTGAGAATCGTCCAGACGAAGGTAGCACCGTAAGTCCTTCGCATGATGTTCGACCATCAACTAGGATCATATGCTGACTCCACTGACCGAAAACTAGTCGCTACTTCTTGTCGCCACCGGCAACTATGCCGCCGATCTCGGTACACCCCAACTCTTTTGTCGAGTTTCTGCCGAAGAGACGTTCCTTCCGATACAAGTACAGGGGTTCAATGCGGCTCCAGTCTCGGGGAACTCCTGTCCCCAGTGAGTGGGGGATTGCCACTGTCATGTCATCGATGTGAGAAGGATCGTGCTGATGGTAGCTTTTCTGTGGGATAGGGGCACGCAAACTGCTTTGACCGGTAAGTGTCAGGTTGAATCAGTTCGTTCGGTATCGCTAATTTCCGCTTTACCGCTCTCGTAGCCAGCTTTTTGACGAACGTTACATTCATGTCCCAGATGGGTGAGTTTGCTCACAAGGATGGTTGATTTCTACAATCTCCTGACTTGGATGGTGTTTCCTATTTGCCACGCGCAGTTATGCAAAAGATGCAAGGTGAGCATGATGGCCCTGTTTATCATACCCCTAGCTAATCTTGCAAAGTACTATTTGATTCGTTCGTATAGGCCAAGATGGTCGACTAGAAATCCTTGGGCTTATCAACAATACGCAGGGTCGAACGAAGGGTGAAATGCTGGAACCAGCTTTGGAAAAGATGCTAGAGATCGGAGCGACTGTAAGCGATATGAGACTATCCCCGCTTGCCTGCGGAGAGTACAACTGACTATCGTTAACTTCTTGATGATATTAGGAGATGTACACGCACCTTCCGACCAACAACGCTGCCGTGACTCAAAGATGCGCGTTGCAAACACCTCGAACAGTACTAGGCAGTCGCACAGCATACGGATACCTCTGGGCAATCCCTCCTGGGGTCCTCGCCTTGATATTCTTCATCGGATGGCTCTCCCTTGGCTTCCGCCGCGCCGCTCAAGCATACTGGTCGCCCCTCGATCCGGCATGCATGGCTGTCTCCGGTGTTGCTGTCCCGAAAAATAGCTCCCTTCACGCTGCAGTCAGTCCCCTTGCCGGTGCTTCTACAGATCGTATCCACCAGTGTATGCAAGGACCTCTCAGGCTCGCAGAGGTGGACCCTGGACATTTGGCTTTGTCAATGGATGACACCGACACGGCTCCTATTCCGCAGAAGGGCAGAGCTTACGGTGCACCGGCACCACACACGCCGACTTCGACGAATCCTGCACTGTCGCCTGAAGTCAAGATATTCACGCCCATGGTGATGACGCCGGATCAAACAGCGGCTTATCAAGCCTCTTACTATAACAGCAACAATGGCTCGTACTTCCCTACAGGATCACCACCCGGAAATGCACCACCTTACCATAATCCCTACACTTCTGGTCCAGCTTATAATCCCTAGTAGAGAATCACCAAGCGACCGAGTTCTACGAGACAACACTTCTTCGTGAAAAGCTAGCGAGAGACCGGTTAAAGAGCGCCTTATATTGTTCGATATGTATACTAAATCGCTTGTTGTACAAGCCTTCCAATACTGTATTTGTAAAGACTACAAGTCTACACTAAGGAAAATAGGAAGATAGAACCGCGATACAAATGACACTAGTACACACTCAGCTCACCGGGCTTATAGCTTATAGGCTATTGCTCACGTGATTTCTCACTGAAATTGCGCTGTAAACCGAAATTTGGCTGTGAAGCGATCGATACTCCGATTTATCATCTTGCAAGGCACAAGACCTTACATTTGGATGCCTACTTGACGGTAATCTCTTTCGAAACAAGCATTAGATAGCATATATAGCTACCTCTGGATACCATGACAGCAAGCACAGCATGCAGAAACGCTTGGATTTCTACTGGCTTCAAGCTGCGGCCAGTATCGACGCAGTGCCCCGCTCTAACACAACCGCAACGGTCGCTTGGACGGTCATCAGCCAGAGGAGTGTCCTCAACGCATTCGCCGAGAGAAGAGGCGCATGAGTCTGGGACAAAACCTCCCTTATCGTCTGACATCCAATCTTCGCCTGACAAAGTTTCACCAACCGAATCGCCTGTTCATACGGCTTCGCCATCGAACCCGAATGCACCGCATCCCAAGTCAAAGACCCCCGAAAGCCTGAAGGATATCTTCCCAGACTTGTTCGGAGACTTCAAGCCTACCACTTCTCAGTGAGTCTCAGGTCTATCTTCGTTTGTTGCAGCCACATTACTAAAACTATCCTCATCCAGGCCGATAACTCGAGTTCAGAGAAAGGATTGGCAACAAACGCTGGATGACAGCATATCCGATCCGCGGTCCAAAGTCGACACGACAGCACGGCGTCCCCTTCGCTCTCTCACAAGCGCCACATCCTCGTCCCTGGGTATTGGGTCCAAGTTGTCTTCGATACTTGATATGGGGTCCAGTCCAGCGGGAAGCAACAGAAATCGTTTTGCCCCTGCAGTATATGGGACAAAAGACCGTACCCGACCTGCGCCAAAGGAACTGCAAGCGTTCCATGAACTGTTGGAGAGTATGTTTGAGGCTTCTGAAGCACGAGGAAGCCAGGTCGAGCGGATACAGAAGCGCGATGGACGAAGTGACTCCTATCTAAGTGATTCAATGTTGGGTCGGCCACGCCTCCACCGACGTCAACGAGATGATACCACGCAAGGCGAATACCAGGAAAAGCATCGGATGACGACGATTGCCAAACCTATCGGAGGCATGAAGAATATCACCGATGCAGAGTGGGACGAGTTTTTGCAGCAGAAGGAGGTGATTGCCTCTTTGCGCACCGATCTCGATATCCTGGAATGGCTCAAAAACACGTATTTCCCCACGACGCCATCAACGACTGCTAGTAACGATGTGGTCGACACTGATGAAACAGCAACAACGTTCAATTCGATATACCCCTTGGTACTCGCACATGTGATATCCATCTTACACGTTCGATTCCGGAATCCACAAGCGGCTGTGGTAGTCTTCAACACCGCACGATCTCACAGTCTTGAATCCTATCTTATCGGATGCACCACGAGCGTGTACAACCATATGCTCCGCGCAAGGTGGGAGGGCTTGGGCGACCTTAAAGGTGTGGAGGAAGAATTGGAGGAAATGGGCAGAAGAGGTGTAGGATGGGACAAGGAGACCATGCGACTTGCAAACACGCTTGTGGAGACTCTCGTCAAGATCCGTCTTTCCTCACCCTACGGCAACGCCGAAACGCACGTCTCCAACGATCAACGGCTGGTATGGGCTTATGGACCCGATGTATTTGCTCGACTCGCACGGTTAGAGGAGATGGTGGAGAGTCAAGTCGAATTCGTTGAACACAAGAGTCTGTCGGCGGCGAAACGACGGGCCGGTGAGGGCTCGGAGAAGGATACGGGAGGTGGTCATTCGCAAGGTGGATATGCATACGCTCCGCGTGGCCAGTCGCGGTCGTGGTCGGAATCATTGAGGCCAGCTGGCCATCTGTGATCCTACATGTTATCTCAGAAATATCAGTTGTATTTGGTCTTCACGGCACTGTCTTGCGTATGCGGAATATGCTACCAATTCGATAAGCATTGTGTATTGAATGGAAATCTTCGAGAAATTGAAAAAAATAACTACAATTCGTTCGGCTCCCATTTGAGAGGCACGAAACAGATAAATACAAAGGGTTTACAACGAATTAGCTAGAGAACGCGCGATACAAGTCGATACAAGATATCAGAATTGGAAGATACAAAAGATCAAAACACAACGAGAGACAGGCGGTCTACAACACTTATTGGTTCTTGGAGACAGCGACAAGGCTAGAGATCGGCAACACGACGAGCCCGAAGCTCAGTACCGGCTGCCGCAGCACCAGCATCAACCTGCCCATGCGGCTGCCCTCCCCCTCCCGCTCTCGCAGCTCGTACCGCAGCTTCACCGCCCCTTCCATTCCCGCCGAACCGTCTCGCGATGTCCCTCGCACGCATCGCCGTATCCATATTCCTCAACCGGGTACGATCCCCGCCGACGCCGCCGTTGTTGTTAACGCCAGTCGTCCAGTGGTACCCCGCACCTCTGGAGGCGGAAGGAGCCATGTTACCGCTGCCAGGTGTGAACCGTTGAGTGATCCATGACATGTCGATTCCTGATGCTTTTTCGACTGCGGTAAGCGCCACGTAAACGATTCGTGTCCATGAGCGTGCGAGTTTTTGCATGAAGATAATAAGGAGGGTGGCGATGATGAAGAAGATGAGCGTGTCGAGCCATAAAATTGTGTCGGGGCGAGGCGGCATGTGTTCTCGATACTGTACGGGGCAGAAGAGCTTGCAGAGATGGTAGTGTGCGAGGCGGACAGGAGCGAAGTATGCTGGTGGTGGCTTCAACAGTGTTCGAGTGATGAATGGTGGTGACGAGGGAAGCTCAGCAAGGTGTTCGTTTAGCGTGATGGTTGCTGGTCTACGTGCCGCTGATGCTGGGACAGCAGACATGCGGTCCGGCAAGGCAGTCGAGACCTCGGTCGTGGAAATGTTCTGCGATGGAACAGTGGCGCCAGGCGCGATTTCGCCGGTCGCCATCGAGACTTCTGACACCTGCTTGTCCTCTTGCCGGTCTCCCGATGTCCGTCCCTTATCTAGCACCTCGTTCTTTTCAAACTTTTCGACCTTGCTGACGTCCATCGCTTCCTCGTGCTCCTTCATGATCTCCCCGTTCGATTTTTGACAAACCGGACAAGTCCAGTCCACAGATCTGAGTGACAGGACAGAAATTGAGCACACAACGACAAAAGCCAAGCCTCCACCATCACAATACTTACAATTTAGCCAACCTTTTGCGCTCGTCTTTATCGCAGTTCATTGCGCCGACGCCGGCTAACGCTTCTCCACCTTGCGACCAAAAGCTCATCAATCCGACAATGGCTAAGCGTGACAATCGAACGCAGAACGTATATAGAGACCCACACTCCGCGTCAACGTCCTTTCATCGTCAACGGGAAAGGGAAACACCTACCAGTCCGCACACCCCACGCAGGTCGCCAACTACCTTCATGAAAACTCGTCAACCCATCGATACAGATCTTGCGATTCGGCTCAAATCGTCCTTGAGGGGTCATGATCAATATATCGGGCGCTTGCATCGGGTACTGGTTCTTCAAGAGGATACGTAGATGGTATATCCCTTTGATACGCACAAATCGGAAGAAAGGGCTGTCAGCTCGTGCGGATACACGGATAATGCAGGACAGATGGCCAAACAACTCACCACCTGCATATTCGCTGTTCTCGACTCCCCGGACCGTCACATGCCATTCAAAGATATCTTCCTCCAACGGATGGGCGACAAAATCCGCGCCTGGATCAGCAAGAAATTCACGGTGCTCTTGCAAGATCCGCTTGGTCGCTGATGAGCGGATGTTGAGGCCTTGTTTCGCTGCCATGGTGGCTCGATGCGTCTGTCTGGCAGTCTAACAAGCGAGTCGTCCCTCCAGTCTTTGATGTCGTATCAACGGTAAGGATCAGGGTTGTGAATTGATGGATTAGGGATGAAGTTTAGGATGTACCGGCGATGGCGATAAGCAGAAAGTGTGCCCCGCAATAACGGGGAGTTTGGGCGAACCCCCTTGCCCCTTCGGGCCGGCGGCCGTGACCCGAGCGCAAGGAAAAGCGGAGTGCGCTAGAGCGATTGCTCTCCCAAATATTTCAAGAGTTGACGAGAATATAAAACATTCGGCCAGCTATTCGATTCTTGCTCAAGAAGGCCATCCTTTAGAAGAGATTGACGAGCGCTACGACAGCAGGATGATAGCTTCCACTAGGGGCCACTTCCAGCCAACCGTCCTCGACTACTACCGATTTCCCGTCCGCTCAACTGCTCACAACGTAAGTCTCGTTATCAAACCCCTTTATCCATCTACCTCTCTCCCGCTTCCTCCCCTCCTCATCCAAGATGACATGTATCTTTCATCAATCAATCAACTAGAAGGCTGTTGCTTAGCCTCCTATACTCTTCGTGCTCGTGGCGGTGCTGTCCCTTTTGGATATACCGTCCTCTCCTTCGGGAGAAGCTGGAGAGTTTGGCGCAGATTATAAACGTACAATTCTGAACTGTTTCCTTTCCGCTCGTGTTCCTTGTTGGTTTGCCGGTATTTGTTCGCATGAACTGACTTGTTCGCCATTGAAATAGAACTAGCAATGTCGTTGAAGCGTTATAGGAATGGGGTGCATCATAGTGCAAATAGAGCTGGACGTGCACCGGGATCGCCTTGATGCTGCCGCCGCTGGATTTGGTCCTCTTGCTTTCGAAAGGTGACGACGTTGTGTTGTCGGGTGTCTTGTATTGTCCAAGATACGTGCTGTAAGTTTCACCACTTTCCCTCTCCATCCTCTTTCGGTCTCTGCAGTAGACCATCATTGGTAGATCGTCACATTGGAAGAAGCTGTATCATGTTATCTCTGCGCCTATGCCTACTCCTATCCATACAATGCATAACATAATGCCATCGTAGATATCTAGTAGCCTCTAGACCTTTGAGGTACCTGGCGTAAACTCAATCGCATTCAATGAAACTGTCGTGTATACTAAGCAGTCTATAGCGGTTGTCGCTGGAGATGCTCGCATTGTCTTTTTCTTAATATGCCGAGACCAACTGGGTCTGCCTCGGTCTTGGACTGCTCAGCTGAACGTTGTACCGGGAGGTATAGAGAAGAGGAAGAAGAAACGCCATTGCACCCGACTCCCACAAACAGAGAAAACAGTGCAATGACGTGTTAAGTGGCCGGAATACCCAATACAACCGGTAAATAAACGACCCAGGCGAAGAATATTCGAATGGCATTGTAGAAATACGAACCTGGTGCCCTTACACACACGCGCAACCGCCCCTTAACCAGTGACGATACTCGTGCATCATGGTCACCGTCACCGTCAAGTATTCCTCGAGACCTACCGTCTCGGTCGAGTTCCCGGCTAAACATCCGTCCCAGGTGACCGTCGGAGATCTGAAAAAGGCCATTCACGCCAAATTCCCTAAAGTACGTCTGTTATCCTTGTCCTTGCTCCACCTGTGTCCTGCTCTGCAAGCGCATGGACCTCGAAAGTAGAAGTATTGATCGTCTGTGTTGTACCGTAGCTCACACCGGTTAGGCAGCGAATCACGATCCCTTCTTCTGCGGCCGGAACAGATCCCAAAGCAAAACCAACGGTGCTGGACGTCGATGTGTCCAACCTCGCTACATATGGGTTCCCTGACTCGGGTGCAGAGGTACGAGTGAAGGATCTAGGCCCTCAAGTTTCGTGGAGGACGGTGTTTCTGCTCGAATACGTGAGTTTGGTTCTTTGAGGCAAGAGCTCATGAAGTTGTTGGTCGTTTTAGCTGAAAGGTTCTGCTTCGAGCTATAGTTTGGACCTCTGTTCATCCAGCCTCTTGTTTTCTACCTGTCCTACAAACATGGATATAGCGTCGCCAGCGTTCTCAACTCCGTTGGTATCACCGCCTTGGGAAAAGCAGCGCCATACACCCCTTCCGCACTCCAAAAGTATGTGTTGGAATCCTGCCCATTTATTCCCGCTTGTGACGGGATACTTGCTGATACTTACTGTGCTATGCTGTATAGGACTGTGCTAGTTCTTCAGATGCTGCATTATCTGAAACGTGAACTCGAGACTGTGTTTGTTCATAAATTCTCGCATGCGACTATGCCCTTCAGGAACATCTTCAAGAAGTATGATCTTTCCTTTACATCCCTTGTCGCCGCAGTCTTGCTCATATGGTAAACCCTCCCTCCAGCTGCGGACACTACTGGCTTCTCTGTGGTGTTTCCACTGCGGTAGCTCTCTATCGACCTGCCTACTCGGCGTCTGCTCTCAAAGGCACAATCTTTGACAACTCGAACTGGATCGGCGCATGGGTCGCTGCATGGGCCGTAAGCGTTCTGTTCGCACAAGCTCTCATAAGGACTTTGAACTGACTGACAACCTTCGCGATGGCGCTTCCAGTGGGCGGAATTCTCAAACCTTTTGACACATCTCAACTTGCGCAACATCCGAACTCCTCCCGGTCAAGCACGAAAGTTCCCCCGAGGTTATGGGTTCGACCTTGTCACCTGCGCCAACTACCTGTTTGAGTCGTGTGCATGGATCGCGATCAGCTGCATGACTTGTGACCCTGCCAGTAAGCTTTTGCGTTCTCTTGCTCTGGAGACAACGAGCAGCTAACACGACATGCGCTGTAGTGATCTTGTTTACTGCCGTTTCTGCTGCTCAAATGGCCGAATGGGCCGCGAAGAAGCACAAGGTCTACCGAAAGGAACACGGAGACAAGTACCCTAGGAACAGGAAGAGGATGATCCCTTTCCTCTGGTGATCAAACGTTGAAGCAGGCGGAATGATGGAGTATCACAAGCTCCACACAAAGTAGAAGGCATGTGTCCGTACTTTAAGAAAACCCATCAACTCATGTGCTAGACCATAGATGATGCAATTCTCGCAATACAACTTGCGTCGATACGCAGTCTTCGATTCGTCTGACCAATTGCAGAACTCCACCTGACCTTTACGGATTGTACGCGCCAAGCATTCGCTATGCCAGATTGACGAACACGAGTCGCAAGAACTCGTCTCGTTGTCTGCGATAACGGAAATATCGGATGTCAACCCTTGAGCTTGCAAAGTGCTTGCAATCCGGGCTGCTCCTCGACCACTCATTCAGCCATTGCAAATGACCGAAAATCAATCGATGGAATAGCTTATTCCAAAGGTCAGGGATATGTCAGCTCATTCAAAGTACATCCTTTACAGCTCCTTTACCTGTGTCGGCGTGAACTGAAGTGCTCTATCCGTCATCACTACCGTGACTGCCGGAGACATCATGATCCGTGATCTTCCGCATGATCCGAAGAGGTTACGATGGATGCTGAGAGAATAGCAGGTGCGACATTGAGCGTTCTGGGTTGAGAGAGGACATAGCCAATTTGCGAAAAGGTTGACGTAAGGCACTGCGGTCACAGCCTACATTTCCTGGTGTTGTCGCCGAATTCGGTTAACGATGCTGCTCCGCCGGCGGCTGGAAGTCAACTCTCTATGTCTAGGATCGACTGCACAGTCACTTCGAGTGAGGCATATGTCAGCATTTCAGCAACAGCTCCTTCATCCGTCAACTCGGCTCTTCCACTACCGCAGCTACTACCGCGGTCGGCGGGAAAAAACAAGTGTCAGCATTCAGCAATATTACTGTATCTGAATGCATTTCACATGTCTCGCTTTTGAACACCTTGTCAGCCGGGACCGAACATTGACACATCGACAGACGTACCAACGCTGACAACAAAAGGAGAATGAAACGAGGTCCGGCTAGCAGGTGTTGCTGGACTCGTCGGCGGACTGACGGAAGAAGTACATCACATAAATGGTACATTATTGCGCTCGGACAGCTGTTCGGAGCGTCGGAGGTTGTGCCCTTCAGATTCCAGGCATCTGTAGAAGTTGTACCTGATATAGGTTGGTCGCGATGGGCTGACGTACTGCGGTAGTGCGAAGCTGACAAAATTTAGCGACTAGCGAATGGCCAAGCTTCGTCTTGTATCGTTGAGGTCTTTCAAGCTGCCTGTCATTTGTTCTTCATTGTCATCATCCAGCAACGAGGTACCGTCGTCAGTGCCGGATAGTCCGAGCGGTTGACGGAAGCAGCTATAGAAGCCTAAGCGGTAAGCGGGTACTAACGTCGAAGAACATGATATTGCTTCCGATGATTATCCCGATCCGCTACAATATCCGATCCATATTTCTGCTGCTACCGCTCGTGTCATGGCGCCCAACCCTTGGCCTTTAATTGAGAGAATTGAGAGTTGCCGTCTGACAGTTTGCGGACGCAATCCGAACGCGAGCACGCCCCGCTGTATCAAAGCTGACGTTTTACAGACGTGACGACTTGGCCTGCAGGATCGTATCCCACTATGGGTAAGCCCAAATGTATTCAGATTAATGTAGCTATTGATCAAGTATTGCATCTCACGTTGCACAATGTTCCACATAAGGAACCCTGGCGACGTGACAATCGCTTCCGAGGTATCATGTCAGCTAATGCCATTCATGATTTGAAGTCTACCATGTGCAATCCTTCGTTCGCCAAGACTCCAAGGAGGTCAACCCGAGCGAGAGCAGAAGCCAACAAGGAGCTAGCTCAGGATCGGGCGAATAATGTGCCTTGCTGACCATCGAAATATGGAAAGGGGACTGGCTTTTGGTTCCCATTGGACAAGTTATCATGACCGGATAGGTATATAACAACCGAGCAACACACTGTCACTGGTTTGTCCGTTTCCTCTTCTGATATTCGTGTCACCAACTCCGAATCAATCCACTTCACTTTGTCAACAACATGTTGGCCTTCACTCCAACAACCTTGGCCGCCTTTGCAGCCTTGCTTTCTGTTATTCGCGCGGCACCCATCATTCCCTCGACCTTGAGCAAACGAGCAACCAGTGCGACTATTCGACCTACGGACAACAATAATGTATGTCTTGGGGTGTCCAACCTGTCCAACGGTGCGCTCGTCATAGAGGTGGCTTGTACGCAACGTGGTGGGCTGTTCAACCGATGGGATATCTCACCTGGAGACAACGAGGTCGTCCGGCTTAGCGGCTTGCCGGCGGACAGCGGAGACTGGTGTTTGGACGCGGGTCTTGACTTCACATCGGGCAAAGAGAATGAGCTCAAGATCTGGCAATGCTATCCTGGATTGCCGCAACAACGGTGAGTTGTTTCTCAGACTCTAGTAGAGAGCCTGATGGAAGCTTATCTTTCTCTTTTCGTCCGTCAGATGGTGGTACACTGACGATGGTAAGTCATGCTTGGTTCACAAGCATATCTCCCGTCCCCTGCTGATCTCTTGATTCGATTAACTAGCGCACTTGGCGGTCACTGACGGCAACGCTTGTGTCACAAATCGCCGGGGATCAAGCGACGTCTTCACCGAAGGCTGCTTCAGCGCGGGTGGTGGCGACCACGGTGGTGGAAATCCATACATTCAAACCTTCGACATTGTGGAGGACGGTCCGTCGACTCCCCCGGTATCTGAGGCTACCGGTACGACTATCCGACCCACCAATAACGCCACCGCTTGTCTTGGTGTGTCTGAGTTGTCCAACGGCGCACTTTTGTCTGCCCAAACATGCACGGAAGGTAGTGGATTCTACAACCAATGGGATATCAAACCTGGAGACAACGAGGTCGTTCGGCTCACTGGATTACCGGAGGGAAGCGGAGACTGGTGTTTGGACGCTGGTCTCGACTTTACCTCTGGCAACGACAACGATCTGAAGATCTGGCAATGCTTCCCTGGTTTACCTCAGCAGCGGTGAGTGCCTTCTCGAAAATACGGGCGAGACTAGTTGAAGCTGACTCTCGGTTTCCCTTGATTTTAGATGGTGGTATACGAACGATGGTAAGTAATGTTTCGTTTGCAAACATACATATTGTCCTTCGCTGATCTCCCAACGGATGTTGTAGCTCATTTGGCTGTGACTGATGGCAATGCCTGCGTCACCAACTACCGTGGGTCAAGCGCCGTCTTCACCGAAGGCTGCTTTACTGCAGGAGGTGGTGATCACGGTGGTGGTAACCCATTCATTCAGACGTTCAATCTTGTGGAGTCTAGTCCTGCTTCTCCCTCGGTTGGCACAGGAACAACTCTTCGACCCACCAATAACGGCACTGCCTGCCTCGGGGTGTCTGAGTTGTCCAACGGCGCACTTTTGTCTGCCCAAACATGCACAGAAGGTAGTGGATTCTACAACCAATGGGATATCAAACCTGGAGACAACGAGGTCGTTCGGCTCACTGGATTACCGGAGGGAAGCGGAGACTGGTGTTTGGACGCTGGTCTCGACTTTACCTCTGGCAACGACAACGATCTGAAGATCTGGCAATGCTTCCCTGGTTTGCCTCAGCAGCGGTCAGTGCCGTCTTGACTTTGTCGGCGGAGATGATCGGGACTGACTCTTTCGATTTTTCTCTCGTCTGCCAGATGGTGGTACACGGACGATGGTAAGTAATGTTTCGTTTGCAAACATAGCTTTCGCTTCTCGCTGATCTCCTCACGCAATCTAGCTCATTTGGCTGTGACTGATGGCAATGCCTGCGTCACCAACTACCGTGGGTCAAGCGCCGTCTTCACCGAAGGCTGCTTTACTGCAGGAGGTGGCGATCACGGTGGCGGAAACCCATTCATCCAAACTTTCAACATTGTCGAAGCCGGTGCCATCTGAATGAGCACAGCAGGACGCCGAGAAAGATGTTGATTCCATTCCTGAACGATAATCCAATGGATATACCCGCTCTCGCAATCCACGCAGCTTAAAGACGAGTTGGTTCATATCCACTCCAACTTCAAGACGGACATTTCATCGCGGCTTGTCCCTATATGTAGATAATATATCATTCTCAGTAATTTGCCATACGGAAAAAAACCTTTCTCTATTTTATGATTCATTCCTTGTCAAATATACCGGTTTTATGCATTGAATTTCGCATAACGCTACTGCGAAATTTATTCGAGCGGTACTAGACGATTTTTGAAACCATTTCCTCTATCACCCCATGTTTGTGGAAGCGCGGCAAAGGCAAGTGCTTATAGCAGTTTCTAGAAAGGCCAATGCAGCCGTCCACTTGAGAACTCTGGCTCTGGTAGTCTACACGCATCAAGAGGCAGGGGGCTTCATTTCAAGACGTCCGGTCCCATTGTACTCATGTGTATATAGATAAACACAGCTAACACACACATGTTCTAGCATGGTAGGATGACCGGTGGTTACTGCTAAGGATTCTTATCTATACTCGCAGCAGATGTCCTTGCATTTCGCATCTGATCTCTTTAGCTTCACTCAGCCGCTGAACTCCAACTCAACAAGTGAAATCCAAGAAATTTCGCAAATTCCGTCGAAAGGGTCCGCACTTCAGTGATTTGGCCCTTTTCCTTCGGTCAGACACAATGTCGCGAAGCGCCGTCTCGGGATGTTGGGACCTGGTCAACCATGGGTGGACCAGCCTATGACATGCTGTGCTGTCAAATAAACGTCGAGAGTCGGGTAGGGCGATAGTAGATGTCGAAGACATTGCTGACAGGTATCGCTCGATGTGTAGTTGCGATTTAGCTCAGATCGAGCGAAAACGATTACAGAAATCCAAAGGCTACCGGATCGAGATCTATCAACGCTGGTATTTCGACCTGCAGTGGAAAAGCATCTTAGTGTCGATAGAAAGCGGTCTGTCGACCACTGCGCGATATCGCCGTCACTTACTGTCTTCATGCTTGGTGCAACCTTCACCAAGTCCGATATTATCTCTTTACAGAAGACTAGTAGATCCTGCAACTGGTCTATCGGAGTTCTCAGTGTAGTTAGCTTTGATGTATCTCGCTTCAGAATGGTCGAAAGTCGAAGCCCACCTTGCCGCTCTCCTTGTATCAATTCTATGGCAGCGCCTTGTCCCACCTTGCCTGTGCTACGCCCAAGACCGACGCTGTTGGTGAACTTTCCACCATCGAGTGCGTCTGAGACTCCGCGTTCACTCAGAGCGACCAAAAGTATCCCTATCCCGTTAAGAATTTCTCCGCGCCATCTGACTGCTCGTCCTGTTTTTTCAATCGTCGCAAGTAGTGTATGTAAAGCCTGCAAGTTCGCGTATTGCAGTGGAACGATGTAGGGTGCTGGAGGGATAGTGAGGGGATAAATGAGGGATGGAATGAACGTCTGGATTGTTTGTTTGAGTGGAGGCACGCACACAAGTCAGCAAACCGATGCGTCGCCTAGGAAGAAAGCCGCAGGGGAGACGCTTACCTTCATCCACCTTATCACGCCTAATCCGCTTTCACGACAAACAAGCTCCACCGCTCGTGCAACACCGATAGACGACTCGACACCATCTCTCCCCGACTGTGAATATGCCCATCCGTTGATGATGCCCCTCTCAACAGCCTGCTCTACATTCTTTGCTACTTCCTCCTCCTTTCCCTGCCCCTCGGGATACAGCGTATGTAATAGCTGAAATAGCTGACTAAATGACGGTTCGAGCAGGAGTGGTTCTGGCGGTGTTGTATGTAGGGAGATGGAGTGCTGTATCGATCGGAGGAGGAGCTGTGCGATGCCTGTTCTGTGTAGGACCGGTGGGGGTATGCGGAGGAATGATGGCAGGATTTGAAGTCCTCTTATTCGGTATGAAGCTTCGTAGTCGTCCATCAAGATAAGGAGAGGCGGTAAAATCAGAGGAATATAGTCGACGATTTCTTGAGTCTGCGTTATGGGATGATGATAATATTCAACTCAATTGCGATCCAACGCGTCTTGATTGAGGAGAGGTAAGATGACCTACCGGCAAGGCCTCTACGCACCACCTCAAGCTGTTCCATACACCCCACGTATCCTTCCATCGTTGCTCTTCAAACATGTCACTGCGGCCCGCATCTCCTCCTATTGGCCTAATCAGCCGTCTGCCAGAGTCGAGGGATAGTTCCGGGTGCGGATTACCGGAGAATATGGATTTCAAGTCGATTAGAAGGTTGTGTGATGTGTCTATTGGCTCTTTAATGGACTTGAGAATGTCTGTACATGTAATTGAATACATTAACGGTCAATTGCATCAGCGTTACTGGATCTTACTTACTGTTAACCAGAGAAGTCATCTCAGGGGTGATTAGCGCATCATCTGGTGCTGTGTTGATTGCTCGAAACCTGGTGATAAAGGCATACGCCTTCGTATCTAGCACGTACTTCTTCCTTGCGCTTTGATCCTCTGCTGTGACATCTCTCGAGCCTTGCACATCGAGGCGGTCCGCAACTTCCCGTAACACTGATGTAATCTTGCTTTGAGTCGCAAATACCTGTTCATCCGCTACATGCAAACCCTTCAGCTACCTCTCGATCGGCATGACGCCAGGTGCAACGGACTCACACAACTGAGCCGCCAATTGGGCTTTTTGAAATTCAAGAGGAACACTGAGCCGTTCGAGCAGCTCATTCATCGATAACCCCTTTATGCTCGCATCTAACGTGTGCGTGCACTTCGCAGGTACATCTCGCGCCGGCTCGTAGCTTCTAGCGTTTAGATAGGCTTGCTCTGAGGGGGCAGGATCCTCATCGTCCGAGTCTGCGATGTAGTCCTCTACCACTGCCATTATTTCGTGTTGATCTACTACAATATACCTCCTGGCAACGTTGAACCTTAACTTGAATCCAAATGTTGGAAGCCAAACTGTATGTCTCATTCTGGCGGGGCTCGTTCTTTCGATCGCTTTCTGCCAGTCGGCCGCCGAAAAACCCAAGCGACCGGAAGCAAAGTTGGCAATAGCCGGTGCACCTCGACATTCGGCTCCTTCCTTCTCTCTTCACCTCTCTAGGTTCAACGAAGAGCAAAGTATGCCAATCTGCACAACCATATCTGCACCGTAAACAGACACCGTACTCAATCATAACATACAAAAGCTGGCGAGCTACGAACGGCGCCGACCACTTCAAGATGGATGCAATTCGAGCGAAATTGGACGTCCTTTCCACTGAAACGTTGGAAGACACCTCAACGACGCTGTCGAATGCTCGAGCAACGCTGAACGAGGCATTTGCAGACCTTCTCCTGAAGGAGAGTGCAGAATTCTCCGAGTACCGCCATGACGAAATAAAGACGAATGTCAAGGATATAGCGGTATCGCTGCCGAAGGACTCCGCTATTTGCATCGAGTTTGAACAAACGGTCGAGGATGAAAGCTTGTGGCAGTCTTCTTTCTCAAGTAACGGTTCTACAGAGGCGGACCATGGTGGTCATAATAAGCAGTCGCAAATATCTGGACGTAAGGGGAAGGAAGTCCTGCTGATATGGCCAGAAATCGACTCTTCCAATGTACGTCCCGCTCTCGGTCTGCGCAACCCGGTTGTTACGTGGTGCTGGAACAAAAGATCTTCCCAACTGACTGTTGCTTATTCCTCATAGCTTTCAACGGAAACCGAGATCGACGATGAGCCACGCTTATCCGTTCACGAATCAGTCCTCGAGCACCACCCTTCCCTTGCGGAACTGTTGGATCTCAGTGCAACCATAGACGGGATCGCAGTCCAAGTTTCGCTCGTTCGACCACCCGTGCTGACGAAAGTCATTCTACATCGGATTCCATCAGATGCTACAGCGAAACACGACGATGTGGCTGATGATGAGGAAGAAGCAAAAGAAGTTTTGGAAGAGCTTGCTGGAAATAACGCAGACGCGGAGCCTGGTACACCGGTCATTATACATCAGAATACGCACTGGATATCGGTCAAGGGAAGGACCTATATTGTACTACTCGCTTTGCCATTCACACAAGGGGTAATAACGTCCTCTTCCACTGAAGTTGTCATTTCCTCGACGCCCAACACTGCTCCTACGTCCCATCAAAACGGCATCTCAAGCGAACACTCTGGTCCCAATCCGGTATTGGACCGCCTCGCGTTCTCAGCCACCCTCCAGCACAAGAATATTGCACTCGGAGGGATGGCACGAAGTTCCACTACTCGGTCTACGCGACAACAACGAGCCATGATGAATTTCAGCGCGGATGGGTTCTTGAGCGCGAGCCTTGTGGTGGATCCAGCGAGGGAGAGGAAAGAAGCAGGACGGAAGAAAAGAGCGGAAATGCGGGGTATGATGTCGAGTGTTGGACTTGATGAGCTTGAGGAAGAGGAAGACGAGGCTGAAGATCCATTTTGGGATGATGAGTTGGATGATGATCATCCGGCCTCGGATGACGACAACGAGGACGACGAGGACCACGAAGAGGAGGAGGATGCGGATGTCGTTTTGGGATTGCATACGGCATCTTCGTTATCCGATAGCTCTGGCAGTATCACGCCTCGACCGCGCTCTTTCGTCGACCCACCGGACCATCACTCCATCCGGCAAACAGAGCTGAATGGGGAGGCTGGCTATGAATATCTGGCGAAGCCGCTAAAGAATGGACTTGTGAATGGTGATATCGTCTATGCCGCCGGATCTGTCGGAGAGCAGGAGTATGCGGACAGGAAAACAAACAGCGAAGAGCAGGACACTTTCCGCGGATTCGCATTCGAGCCGTTCCCGCTTCGCCGACGTCCACTGTCCGCATCTACCCGATTCCACGAACGATTAGTAAACTCTCTACACAAAGGCAAGGGCAAAGGGAAGATGCAAGAGGGAGAAGACGATGTACATCCGGACGAAGCAAAGTGGCCGGATGATCAGGCTGTGGTTTGGCTTACGCTGAAGGGGTTGGCTAGGGCTGGTTTGTTCATTGGGGATTGGGTATGTTTCTGCTTTACTGGAATGATTACCTTGGGGCCTCATCTGATATTTGTTCCTGGTTGAGCATCCAGGTCTTATTGCGTTTTGGCGAAGCAGAACATGATTCTGGGGAACGGCTGGTACAGGTTGATGTTATCGAGGATTTTGACCCTGAAGCGGAAGATCAATTGTTAGTTTAATATGCAATGCGAAAGCCTTCCAGCCATCTCACAGAATGCTTCAACTTCTGCAGGCCTCTCCAGCCAATATTTCTCTCGCCGTCCTTGCTTCATAATCTGATTCCTCGCCCATCGTCCTCCCGGATCCCAAAATCAAAATCAATACTCTTGTTACCGATACCCTCAGGCCAACGTGAACCACCACTACCGATAGCGAAAAGTATGACACTAGCAAGGCTAGCTAGCCCTTGCAGCGTTAACAAACAATACGAAAAACAGTTTACAGAGGGTCTAAGGCGATTCTTCGAATCAGATGTAGGATCGCATGGCAAGCGGATCGTCAGGCAAGGTGATGTCATCGCTGTGCCCATATGCGCAGCAACGAATGACGAGGTCGAGGATATGTCTCTACTTCGGAGAAAACCGAGGTATGTCGGACCTACACAGTGGGAATCCCGAGGTGAAGCTAATCACCAAACGGGTCGCATGCAGACCGGATAACCTGGTCTACTTTGTCATCACGGACATGACATACGAACCTCTTGTGCCCCTGGAACAAGATTTCGCTTCTTCCGTTTCGTCTAAAGCGCGCGGAGGAGAACTGGGATGCTGGATCAATGTCGATAAGACGAGGATGATTTCACTTGGCGTGCAGCGAGGAACTGGTTATGCTGGTACCAAAGCGTGGTGGGGTATTGGTGAGTCTCGACACCGCGTTTTTCCCGGAGCAGGAAGTGCAATCTGACTCGGCCTGCGTTCGTATCTAGCTGAGCCGTTTAGACCGTTTTCAAACGCCGCTTATAAGACTATCCGTAATGGAGTCGAAGCAGCTCTGGCCTCTTCCTCTTTTTCGTCACAGTTCGCTCTAGTGGTTCCAGTATTACTGTCCGGTGCCAGAGGGTCCGGCAAGACAAGTCTGGTATCTTATGTAGCACAGGAACTAGGCGTGCACCTCGTTGATGTGAGCCGCATTTTCGCATCATAGGATACAAACAGCTAATTCCGTGTTGAAATGCTCAGGTGGATGGTTATACGTTACTTGCTGAATCAGACGTCAAAACGCAAGGAGCGTTCCAAGCAGCACTTGAAAAGGCTATCGAGTGTGCACCGTCGATATTTCTTCTCCGTCATCTTGAAGCTGTCGGAAGGAAAGACAATAATCCTGGTAGCCGGAAGGGTGAGTAATCTCGCCTTCTAGCGATTTAAATTGCAACACTGACTCATAACATTTCCCAGATGTATCGATATTATCCTCGGTGGTCGAGAAGCTTCGAGATGCCGCTGTGAACTCCGGCTTTCCAACTATATTCATTGCGACTACATCAGAGCCGGAGGACGTTGCGTCGGAATTATTGACCGTCTTCAAACAAGATGTTCAGATCAAGGTGTGTTCGTGCCGCTCTTCACACAAGAGGACAGGGGCTAAAATCGCATATTATCATCAAAGGCACCATCGGAAAACGAGCGACTAGATATCCTTACGCAAGCGGTCGGACGCATTGCACTCTCTCCAGATGTCGACCTGAAATACCTCGCGGCTCAAACAGCTGCATTGCAAGCTATAGATTTGGGCAACCTAGTTGATCAAGCCAGATACCTGGCTGTCAGCCAGTGTGCAGCTGCTAGGTCAGTCATGAAATCCTGATATTCTCACAAGTATTGACTTGCCTTTCTCTGTTACAGTGATGACCTATCGCTGCTAGGAAGACTAGGTATCACGATATCGATGGATGACTTTGATCAAGCCTTACGGGACGCTCGAACATCTTTGGCTGACAGCATCGGCGCTCCCAAAATCCCAAATGTCTCTTGGGATGATGTCGGAGGGCTTTCAGAAGTCAAGGCGGATATCTTGGATACCATTCAACTACCCCTGGAAAGGCCTGAGCTGTTTGCAAATGGCCTGAAGAAGCGTTCAGGTAAGGGAAGCGGAAGTGATTCATTCCTTGCGCAGAAGCATTGACGCTTAGCTTGTTTCGACAGGCATCTTGCTTTACGGACCTCCTGGTACTGGCAAAACACTCTTGGCCAAAGCCGTGGCTACTTCTTGCTCGCTCAATTTCTTCTCGGTGAAGGGGCCAGAGCTGCTCAACATGTATATCGGTGAATCCGAAGCGAACGTTCGACGAGTTTTCCAACGGGCGCGAGACGCACAGCCATGCGTTATCTTCATGGATGAACTCGATTCAGTTGCACCAAAGCGTGGGAATCAAGGTGATTCAGGAGGAGTAATGGATAGAATCGTCAGTCAGCTCCTGGCCGAACTGGATGGTATGTCGGATGGATCTGGGGGTGCTGGCGTGTTCGTTATGGCTGCCACGAACCGGCCGGATCTGCTTGATCCAGCGCTGCTGCGACCGGGAAGGTAAGTGCAACGACAGGCAATAAAGAGCTGGCGAGCCTCAGCGCTCACACGGGCTTCGTTTAGGTTCGACCGGATGCTGTACCTCAGTGTCAGTCAAGATCATGACACACAATGCAAGATCATGCAAGCTCTTACGCGGAAATTCAAGCTGCATCCAAATCTGGATCTTCGGGATATCGCAGATCAATGTCCTTTCAACTATACTGGCGCAGACTTCTACGCCCTGTGCTCAGATGCAATGTTGAAGGCGATGTCCCGGACAGCTGCAGAGGTGGATCGCAAAATAGGTAAGTGTAGAGCTCAACATGCACAATAAAGCTACCCAACCCTAAATTATGCGTCCCAGATATTCTGAATGCACAAGCACCTCCACATCGGCACCCCCATCCCTTGACGGCTCGATATTATCTGTTGGAGATGGCATCGCCGGCCGAACTCGAGGTTGTGGTTCAAGCAGAAGATTTCGAATCTGCACTTAACGATCTTGTGCCCAGTGTCTCGGCGGAAGAGATGGTACACTACGCTCAAGTTCAGAAACAGTTTTCGAAGGTCACGATGAATTCGAAACAAGCGAATGAAAACGGAACGCCGGTTTCTTCGGACAGACAGATCAATGGCAGAGGCAAGGGGAAGGAGAAGGCAAAATCGACGGATGACGGGGCCTAATGTTATAGCTACATGTCTATTGGATTGTATTGACCACATAACGATTCCATCCTTATGTTGGAGATATTGGAGTTATCACGCGTCAGCTCGAGCTTCGGTGAGATCGCGGCGCCCGTTCCCACGCTGAGGGGCTACGAGCCGTGGAAAGAGACATCATGTGAAAGCGACATGAATATTACATTGCATCATCAAGATAGTAAATGCAACCACTTTTTTGTATCTCTGTCTTCAAGGTAGACTGACCGCTAACTAACCAAGTAGTGAAAAAGGTACGAAATCTACATATAAGACACAAGCCGCATGACGAAGTAGGATAACTTTCGTGGCATGTCGGCGGTTTGAGTGAAACTGACTTGAGTTGTCCATAAAGTACGCGAGCCAGCGTGTGTTGAGCTGTATTGTCGAATGTTTGGAGGCCAAAGCGGCCTTTCTTGATATCACTTGCGCAATCATTCTGGAAAGACAAAGATCTACATGGCAAGCTATGAAGAGGTAAGCGGCCGTTCGAAAAGCGACGCATGGAAGTGACTCGCCTGATTGGCGTTGCCGCCAGAACATTCCCAGCTCTGCACCTGCTTTCGAACACCATAAGGTTTGACGGGTTCAGGACCACTTTCTGCCCGAACGTCAGCACATTGTCCTCCATCCGGCCTGTTCTCAACCGCGATGTGCCGGTCGTCGGTGATATAGAGCTGCTGCTGAGGCAAGCCTTCGTAGCACTCCCAGATCTTGAGACCTTGTCCGTTGGTACCGAGGTCGGTTCCGAAATCGATGCAGAACTCTGTCTCGGTAAAGTTGTTGGGTGCTACCCGGATCTTGGTGCTACCCTCATTATAGATGAAGTTTTGGAAAGCGTAAAAGTTGAGGTCTTCGGTAAAGCATACGTTACTGTGGAAGTGGAATGCGATAGAGGTTGGAAAAGGCGAAGTCGCACATTGCATGATCGACGGGACTTACATGCCAATACTCTGACCATTGCCGAAAGCCCCATTGTTAACTTGCAAGCACCTCTCTACGCCATCCTCAAGCCACTTTATCTGTCTGCCTTCAGTGACTGGGGACGAACTCTCCTCCACAATGTCAAAGGTCTCGATAACTGGATTTCCTCCACCATGTGACCCGCCCCCAATCGCGTCGGCGTTGAAGCAAGCCTGGGTGAACACAGTGCTCGTATCTCGGATGCTGGCGACACATGCATTTCCTCCGTTTACGGCGATGTGTTCTGCAATTTTGGATCAGCAAGAGTCAGGCGGGTATGTTTGGGATTGAGCGCGACTTACTGTCATCGGTGTACCACCATCTGCAAAACACGGATGACATGCGTTAATTCCACAATCCACGTTCAAACGAGTTCCATGAGAGAACATAGGAAAGTACTTACCGTTGCTGAGGTAGTCCAGGATAACATTGCCAAATCTTCAGGTCATTCCTGCTTCCGCTTGTAACATCGAGACCAGCGTCCAAACACCAGTCTCCGCTGCCCGCCGGCAAGCCGCTAAGCCGGACGACCTCGTTGTCTCCAGGTGAGATATCCCATCGGTTGAACAGCCCACCACGTTGCGTACAAGCCACCTCTATGACGAGCGCACCGTTGGACAAGTTGGATACTCCTAGACAAACATCGCCGTTGTTTGTAGGTCGGATAGTCGCACTGGTGGCTCGTTTGCTCAAGTTCGGTGAAGCGACGGGTGCTGCGCCAGTGCTGGAAAGCAAGGCTGCAATGGCAGCTAAGGTTGTTGGATTGAAGAACAACATGTTCCAGACAATGTGAAGTGAGTTGTTTCGGACTAGCTAATATGGCTGCCGGAAAGGGAAAGACAAGGAGCAGGATCAGTGTGCGATTTATTATATACGTTTGCGGTCCAGATAACTTGCCGGTCGGGAAGTGATTGCCAAGACTCAGCGAGCAGTGCGTCTTTCAAGAAGGCCCCTGCCTCAGTCACGAGTCCATGCCTCTGCTCGTCATTTTTGTTGTTGTATTCTGTCCCAAGAGCCAAGAGGTGAGTAACTCCCTGGTGGGTGCCCGGTCAATCCCGAGAACATGGCTGACATCGGAAAGCCGCACAGTACTGAAACGTTAGCTACGGCATAAGTCAGAAGCCGTGCTAGATGGCATGCAATAGATTCTCGTCAGCTTTATGACCTGTAGGATAATCTGGCCATACATTCATACAGGTACGATTCCATACGGAGCAGCGCAGTAAAACCATCTTTGCTTGACGAGAAGCAGTCAGCAGCGAGCCGACTGTCTGAACATGTAATTGAACATGTCTGCTGTGGTTGCCGTCTCGGTACAGAATCCGGCCTGTCCATAAGACATGAGGTGAGTTGTATATGGACGCTCAACCCGTCACAATCCGTAGTTCCAGGCTTCCAGCAGCTGCTACAGCAGTTATCTTGTTCTAGTCTAGATGTGCAACAAAAAAAGCGCTGACGAAACGTCAGCATTCCGGTGTCCGCTGCGTCCGCTGCTTGTCCTTGCTCCTTGGATGCTTACGCTTCCCTTTAGGATCTTGATTACATGAACCCTACAGTAGTCATAACCCTCTAGCTTGACCCTTAATGATTTTCATTGCGTCAAAAGCATGCGTGAAGAGCTGTGTGAAGTGCCGAAACGATGTATGATGTATCGTTTGGCTCGACAAGCCTACAAGCCTCGGCAGTCGGGTACCGGCTTTAACTCGTAGAACGCGCTTCTGTTTCCGCACGGACTATACTATTATTATAGCAGATCTTAGTTCATCCGAGGACCTATCCAGCTACCTATCCGAGCAGCTATCCGAGCTAGCAACTGCAAGCTGCGCAGTGACCGGCCAGCGAGCAGAGCAGATCGTTGATGCCCAGCCAGAAGATGGCCACTATCCCCGTCTCAGGATTAGGTCACAGTCTTTACTCCAGCTCCGCCTGACACTGTTCCCTCTGCAACCTTCGAGCTCAACCTAAGCGATCTAGGTGCAAGCTGTATTGGTCAAATACCAGCTCGATTACCGTTCCGAAGCCTACGCCTATCTTTCGCTCGCCTAGATGTCAGAATAGGAGAGTACTCTCCGACAGCTCCTCCGGCTAGTGACCAAAAGCCACACGACTCCGACCACACGACTCCGACCGCGTACCAACTACCAACTTTGCTCAGCCGTTGACCGACTTCCGGTGAAATCACGGAATTCAGGTCAATACAGCATTACGTGAGCGTCTCTAGTCGAACTTGACGATCCCGCAGGCCGAACACCACCATTCCAGTCTTGTCCGTCAATCGCAACAAAAAATATGCTCCATCGATGTCCGGTCCCAGTTGGCAAGGTTGTTGGAGTGAAACAAGTGAGTGCTTCAGACAATATCGCTGACTCTTTTGTTCGACACTGATCGCAGTAACGCAACAGAGGGATTGGCCAATGAGGGGGTGTGCGGTGAGATGGTGCGCTGGAGTATACTTCTCGGTAGTAAACGCCAGGTCTTGCGAAGACGGTGAGCCCACTTTCTGTTGGAACGATATGTCGTACAGACGTGGCGAGCAGGCAGTGCAGACTTTTCGGCAATGAAACCACCTTACGACCTATGTAGCGGCTCACGCTGCACATTGTAAGTCTTTCTCTCCCTTCTGCGTCGTTTTTAACGGCCGTCGCGATTCTCTAGGTGGTATCTGGGTCCCTTCGGATAGTTGATGCAAAACGTCAAGGTTCCGCCGCCGCTTGTGGATGTTACTATCTCCCAGTCTTCGTACATCGGATCGGATCGCCTCTCAACCACTCGATCTGCAGCTTTCGCGCAAACGCGCTCCATGAACGGGTGAAGTCCTCCCTTTTCGCCTTCGAATCGCTATTCAGAACTCATGAACTCATGAGCGCGATGTCGATGAAGGGTCGTTACAGTTACTAGTTCAGTAATACCACCGCCTGTTCTCATACAAACGGTATATGCGCCTCTGGATGTTACCAAATATTGCTCATTATGCCGCTCGTCGATGGCAAAAGTAACTGTTCGTGGTCGTGCCGACATAGGCTTATGGCAGGGCGAAGGTCGACCATCAATGAATCATGGGTTCGGTCCACGTTTCTTCAAGACCGGTGCGTCACAGTGAGTGCATAGACGTAGGCCTGATATCTCCTTGATCACTCGTTAGGGAGACTTCCCGTTTGCCTTATGGTTGTATGACCTGTCTTCAAACGGTACAAGATCCTGCATCGTGCTACAATCTAGGCGCTTGTGGGCTTTGCTTCATATACGGGCGGACGAACGGTACCGACACATGTAATAGTCGACATGACTAGTCGTATATTATAGACCGCACCTTTGCACAGCTGTCTCCTGGATCTCGATCTGGTATGCATTTTGGAAGCGTTGACGCCGTATCGATGTTCGCGCCCTCCCCGTTTCACTGACTTGACCGTACGTATCCCTCCCGTCACTACAATACCGCCAATCTGTCCCACACGCTTGGCGTAGCTGTGTCTCTCCTTACCGCGAGCGACTCAATGGCACTTGGAAAGCGCAAGAGAAACCGACGAGGCTTAGTTTGTGCACGCAGGTTCGAGGAGACGTGGGTTCATATCTGTATCGCTGTTTAAACTATTTGTTTGCAAGGCCAAACAGCAAAGACGTCACCGAAGCAGCTACCGAAGCCATCCCGACCAGCTTCCCGACCCACCGGGCTGAAAGCCCGAAGCACTGCGACAAACGATCGAGGGCGGAGAGCAGCGCCTCTGACGAGCTCTGAGAAGGGCGGAGGAGTTGGGAGGAGAAGCTGGACGAGAGCTTCTGGCATGCTTTCTGGTAGCTGGTGGCTGTTCTGATGCTCCTCCGCCGGCACCCCGAGATCCCCGAAGCCCTGCTAGAAACAGTTTAGAAACCTATCCTGAGGCGGGAAAGAAGTGACTAACCTGAATCCGGGTAGAATTCACAGAATACACACTATGACAACAACAGCTATGACAACTCGATCGTTCCGGCGTTTGACTGAAAAGAGCTACTGAAAGGCACGTGAATCAAGTGGGCAAAGTGGATTTCACTAGGTGACGAGGTAATTGACGAGGTGGCCCCTTGACTTTTGACATTCAGCAGCTCATTCGGTTGGTATGCAAGACCCTTGGCAAGTATGCTGCATAGACCGAGCGAAACGAGGCAGTCAGAGGAGCTGTCAGAGGGTGTGTCAGAGACTCAGAAAAGTGATAAAAAGACTGGGGAGAGTGCTGTAGATGCGGAACGCGCGGCTTCCCAGCTGGCTTCCCTAATCTACGCTGGTGAGGAATAACTTACGGCAGCGGTATTTCTATATTTCTACATGTAGTTGTCACTGTGAGACTGCAAATCAAAGTTCTCACTTTTTATCGCAGATACTGCAAAATCAAGCGTTGTCATGTCATCATTTGCATCCCCATCTCCCATTCTCCCACCGGGGATGAAATTTACCGCTAGTTGTCCGAGTCGCGCGAGTCGGACAGCTCAGACTACAATTGCTCGTAGAAAACGTGTGATCAGTTTGAGATACCAGTGCTATCGAGCTTGGACTTGGACGCTGCTTGGGGGCGAAGCTGGGGGCGATGGAAGCGGAAGGGTCAGGTGCCTCCGAATTTGCTCCTTACTCCACTCCACTGGAAGTGGAAGTGGAAATCCGATCCGGCGACTGCCAGCCAAGGACAGCGCGGTAGTAGCTGCGGTAGTATTCGGTGAGCAGACAGATGGTGGCAAACCAACCAACGGATCTTTACAATCGCGGCCGTGGTTTCGACCTACGTAGCAGCAATAGACAAACGTAAAGTGAACAGGTGTGCACTATGGCAGTCAGTACGTCTCCATAGTAGCTTTCCAACAATTAAGCCTACATAGCAGATGTCCCTTTGGCTCTGAGCAGATTGTTAAACCCGCCAACAACGGCATCACACATCTGCCAATCATCAACGACACACACCGCTTTGCGCTTCTCGACAGTAACACCATAGCGTCGATAGTTCAGTAAATCCTGCTCAATATCTTTACGGCATCATTGTTATGCTACCCCGATATTGAAGCGTTTTTTAGGAACCATCAAAGCAAGAAATCAAAGGAAAGAACGGACAAGGCGAACAAAGCAGCATCCTTCCAGACAGACAAAGTAACAACCCCTCGAAACACGAAATCCTTTATTTCAAGATATGCCAAACATTGACATCGACTCCAAAACCAGTGATCACAACGCGAGCAATCCCGGCACCACTACCTTATCTCAACGAACAAGTCTCAGTAACGTTCCTGACACCCTGACTGTACGACCAGAGTCTCCAGCAGTGCCCGGTATCGTCGGTTCTCAAGGTCTGACTACCGGCGAGTCACCCTTTGATCTATCAATTTACTTGGCATTTCCCTCTGCGACGTCTGGACTGGGCCAAAGTCCTAACGCATTGAGCGAGGAAGTCTACAAGTCTTTCGCGCAGGGCATCAAAACCACACAGGGAAGTCAAGCCAAGCCGCAGTCAAATCAACTTCAGTTGCCACAATCGTCCTTGAAACGACCGACGTCAGCAGAACCCAAGCAGGACCAATCAGTCGTCAAGGCAGACCCCGACACTCAATCGACCGGGTCGACCATGCAAAACATGTACAACCCTCGGGGCAGTAATACAGGGAAAATAGACCCGCCCCAATCTCAAACCACTCAGAGTCAATTCCAGGCCAACATGATCGATCCATCTACTGGTCTCTCACCCTATGGATTGGATCCCACAGCATTCCAGACCGAAGTTCGATTCCAGTTACCCGCCTTCTTGAACCCGACATCAAGTGCACCCACTCATCCTAATGGCGCGGAGGTTTGGTCTGGGTATGGACTACATTCCGCCGCCATGGAAGGCTTCAATAATGCACCACGCCAGCAGTTCGGCTCTGAGCTTGGTGAAAACGGCGGCAACACAGGATTCGGCATGGGTTCAAGGGTGTTTGGCGCTCCATCGGACAACGCAAAGGGGATCAACTTTGGTACCGCTGCGAACACGATGAACCAGATCCCGAAATGGCAACAGCCCTCTATGCAGGGTATACCTGGCCAGCCGCAAGGTCAGCCGATATTGCATCCCTCTAGTACGGGTCAGGGTGCGCAGAATGACGTTGGATTGGCGCATACCGATGGTGGCGGTCTCTCACAGTGGGACAACTGGAGTTTCAATGCGGATCCGATGAAGCCGCTTCATTCACCAGGCGTATTCCAGTATAGTTCAGATGGCACACAGCAAAACGGTCTGCAAAACGTCGGTCAGACAACGACATACAAGTCACAGCCGACCGCAGCGGCTGGAAATACCGCGAATGGAATGTCGGCGTCAGATGATCCCTCACTTGTCACGCCACGAATGCAAGTGCCAACAGCCACAGAGTTGACAATGCCAACATCGGCACTGCTGCCTGCCAGTTATCCTGGCTCGGCATCCTTTGCATCATCATCGAATATGAACATCCCTTCATCAGGTTTGCCATCGGGCGGCGCTACAGGAAACGCCAAAATCCTCGACGGCGCGGGTGGTGGTATACCGCATACCGCTGACTCCGCATTTGCGTCATCATCTACGAGTGCTAATGC
Source organism: Naganishia onofrii (assembly GCA_030039215.1). Lineage (NCBI taxonomy): Eukaryota > Fungi > Basidiomycota > Tremellomycetes > Filobasidiales > Filobasidiaceae > Naganishia > Naganishia onofrii. The sequence goes on along the minus strand of JASBWV010000022.1, from coordinate 175,945 downwards.
TGTCGCTGCACATGCGTTGGCTAATGGCGCGCTCGGTGGATTGGTTCAGCCGGGAACGTTTGCAACGCAGACTCCAGGAGGAGTCAATATGCCCGGCTTGTACTCTGCGACCGGATTCGATATGATTAGCGTGCTATCGAGAGTGGCTGCTCGACGAGATCCAAAATCGGTGCTTGGTCCAGTAGACTGCAGTTGCAGTTTCACTGTTGTCGTGAGTTCAGTTCGTCCGAATGCGCATTGAGCAAAGCTCACCGGTGTTGTTATTGTCTCTCGCAGGATATCCGAAAATACGATCATCCGATTGTCTATTCATCTCCGACCTTTTCCACTTTGACAGGATACGACAACCGAGAGATCGTTGGTCGAAATTGTCGGTTCTTGCAGAGTAAGCGATATTGCAATACCGACTGCTCGAATATCGACTAACCCACATCCTCTTCCAGGCCCTGATGCTGAAGTCGTTAAGGGTTCGCGACGAAAGTACACTGACAATGAAGCGGTCGCACACATGAAGCGTATGCTCGGTGCAGGGAAGGAATGCCAAGCGAGTTTGATCAATTACCGAAAGGGCGGTACACCATTTATCAACCTCGTCACCATCGTTCCGATTCCATGGGATTCCGACGAGATTGTCTACCACGTTGGTTTCCAGGTAGATCTCGTTGAACAACCAAACGCAATTTTGCGTAATATGCGAGACGGTTCATACCAGGTCAACTATACCGTCGTGAACAACCCTCAGCCTTCGCTTAAAACGGCATCGTCCAAAGCGCTGATCGAACCGCCCTCAGTCAAGACCATAGGGCTGAAGCAAGAACTGCTTGACTTGATCGGTCCGGTCAGAGCGAATGCCGCTGCTGCCATTGGTGGCGAGGAAGCTGGCAAAACTGAATGGTTGAAGTATGTTCTTGAAGAAACAGATGGTGAGTCGATTTTTTACACAGTACCGTCAGTCCTCGACTCACCGGTCTTCCCGTTCCAGACTTTGTGCATGTGTTGTCTCTCAAAGGACAGTTCCATTATGTATCGCCTAGTGTCGCTCGTGTTTTGGAATACGAGCCAGAGGATCTACTCAACAAACATATTTCGGATATCTGTCACCCGTCTGACATTGTGCCGGTGATGCGAGAGCTTAAGGATTCCAGTCAAACGCCGGGAGACGGCCAGCCACCAAAGCCTTTCAACCTGCTGTTCCGGATCCGCCGCAAGTACAGCGGATACATCTGGCTCGAAAGTACCGGCAAACTTCATATCGAAGCCGGTAAGAGTAGGAAGGCAGTCATCTTAACTGGCCGAGAACGATCGGTGCCAACACTCAAGTGGAAGACCATTGATGATTACGGTGGCCTCGGCGAATGCGAGTTCTGGGCCAACATCTCATTCGACGGGTTGTTCCTTTGGACTTCTGCGACGTCCGAGCAGGTCATTGGCGCCAAGTCCGAGGAACTGGTGGGAAGAAGCATTTATGCGTTCCTGGCCGGTGGGCAGGACGGACCGCCACAGGCGAACGGACATTCGTCAGCTCTGGCTGTGCAGAAAGCACTGGCGCAAGCTGGAAAAGGATTACCCAAAAGAGGTGCAACTTCGGTTCGACATCAGCTGGTAGCTGCTGATGGACGCACACACGAGGTCACGTCCATTTTCTACGCTGCAGGATACCCAGTCAAATCGACTGGACCGGCTTCGCCGCCGACTCCTGACAGTTCCGATTCCGAAGGCTCAACGGACACGAACCTGAGCCATCTACTTGCAGAAGTCAAGCCAAGTCACATCTTGCTACAGATCAAGATGTCTGGGCCGCAATGGCCTCGAAGCACCAATCCACTCGCCAATTCGCCCAACGAAAACGTGTTTGAAGAGATGGACACTACGAGGGGTACATCTTGGCAGTACGAAATACATCAACTCCGTATCGCCAATCGAAAGCTCAATGAAGAGGTCGAGAGCGCCAGATATGCAATCATGGAACGCCTCGGTGGCGTGCCTGACGGAGAGAAGAAGAAAAAGGCCAAGAAGAGAAAGATGCAGCAGCAGGAAGAGGGTCCGCCTTACGGAGCACCGTACGGCATGCCGATGAATGTTCGACATCCGTTGGCACGTCCATCAATCGACCATCCAGCACCATTGCATCAACAAACACCGGGCTTTGGGTTAGCTCCTGGTCAACTGTTTAAGACCTGGTGAACAAGTATTCGGTAAACATGGTATCTAGCAAGCAGCGGCGTTCGCAAGCAAGCTCAACAAACACTGTATTCGTACGAACAAAAGGCTGAACGGCAGCCAAGTAAAGAAAGTCTGATATCTCGCGGCTGAAGCGGACTAATGTACCAGTACTTTTGGGAGAGGGTAATAACGACGGAAAGTGGGGGAAATGTAATGCGCCAAGAAGAGCTTCACGGACGTTTGGTAGTCAAAAAGTGTGAAATCTCAAGTTGAATGTTGATCAACCCCGAGCAATAGTTGTAAGATATTTGTGTCAATAGGGAACCTTGTATCAGATGAAGCAAATAAAACTGCACACGGCGGGGAAGGTGGATCGTGGACGCGAGGTGCTGTTCGGATTCTTGATTTTGGGTCACCCGGGTTATCAAGCCATCCACTTCGCTTTCACGCCGGCCCGGACCTTCTCATGTAGGCTGATGATAGCTGATAGAGCTGAGAAATTACTACCTTGTCTGTAACTTGATACCGTGGGTGGCCAAGATCCCACATGTGTTTTCTGCTGTATTGATACGGCCTGCAGCCCTTGCTCATAATATCATTGCTAAGTAATCAGGATAGGTATGTCAGGATGCTTGTTGTGTTGCTGTCACAGCTGCTGTTACCACCTCCACCTTCGCGCCGGCTTCTCCGCTGTGTAGTAAGGTTTTACCTCCATGTGCAGGGGGCTTGACTGGAAGTGGTTATCAAGTACAGCTTTTTCAAATGTCGCTGACTAATTCCTCAGCGCAATTCCCCAGCAGAAATTCCTTTCCGGAGCAAAATAATCGCCAAAACATGGTCTTTGCTGGCATCTTCTCTCTATATCAGCTATATCTACCCTATAAAGCTTGTATCTGCTCATAAATCTTCGGGCTAGTCTTCGCTTTCTCCCTCTCTTACGTGTTGACTCATCACGCGTTCCAAAGATTCTTGCTCGGCGCTTCGTGCCGGCAGCCGCACGTATTCGAGGAAGAAGTGAAGATTGTTGAGACGACTGACCGACGGAAATGCCAGCGTTGTGTCGTTAGCGATCCGTACCTTGGCGACCGTCAGTCAACGCGTTCAACAACTTATTCGACTTCGTAGACACGCAACTTCTACAAAGGATACAGGTCATCGATACGAACGTCGCGCATTGTGTGGGTCTTGGCTGTAGCGTGATCAAAGGCCTTTTCTCGTCGCCGATCCCGCGGTCATCTTCGCCGTTGCGCCACCGCTTGACGACGAGTTTGTTCGGCTTTGTCGACCGCTGCAAGAGGACCATACACTCTCGGTCGTTTGACGTCTATCAGGAATCAACCCACGCTGGATCTACACACTAGGTAATCACACGAATCGACCGTATTCTGGCTTACCCATCAACCATCTGATCGGGGTTCCGACCATCTATGACTATGAAGTCAAATACTGCAGAGGGCAGGCTTACGCAGGATGGCAAATCAGGAAAGAAGATATACGTCCCACGCCATAAAGCGGAGCCTTCCAAGTGGTCGCTCTTCACCAAGAGACTGTCCAAATTCCACCCGACATCAATCTTTAAACGGAAGCGAGGTCCGAATATCGCACGTTCCGTATATGTCAACACACCTCTTCCGACAGGACCGGAATGGCGTGACAAGCACGGGAATATTGTAAAAGACAAGGTGTATCCTACTAATCAGAACATTACCAGCAAATACACCGTCATCACTTTCTTGCCGCGAAACCTGTTTGAGCAGTTTAGGAGAATCGCCAACATTTTCTTCTTGGGTATTGCCATCTTGCAATTCTTCCCGGAATTCGCGACCGTCTCACCTGGTTTGGTCATCCTACCACTCTTGGTCGTTCTCGGTATCACAGCGCTTAAGGATGGATACGAGGACGTGAAGCGACATCAGGCAGATCACAGGGTCAACCATACCATCACATATGTGTTAGGAGGCGGACCCGGAGCGGAGCATTCGCTACTGCCCGGAAAGAAACATCACACACATGATGTTGACCGCGTCGAAGGTTACAAAAACTACAATGTCATGACCCACAAAGAAAAGACCTTCATGCCCGCCATTCCTCTACCCAAAAGAAAAGGAAAGAAGGCCAAACAAGCGTTGAACAAGGTCGATTCCGATGAACGCGATGCCGCCGCAACAACTGATGCCCTGTCAAACGGCCTAGTACCCAACGCAGAGAACGAATGGCAAAACTCTCAGCCTAACGGAAAACGTATCTCGGAACAAACGGCATCAACGACTCACGAGGGACCGTTTGGTGATCGGCACAACATCAACTATTCATACCCGATGAACGAAGCTGGTGGATTTGCCGACGAGCAAGGACCAGTCGCTGGAACTGACGGCACTCCAAAAACCCCTCGGCTGATTAACAATCCGGATGACGACCCCGAGGCTTCAGATGATATGACGCGGTTGGGTTGGAAGCGCACGATTTGGGAGGATATCAAGGTTGGAGATGTAGTCAAGATCTATGAGAACGAGCCGCTGCCTGCCGGTAAGTCACACCAAACATGGTTGGAAAGAGACATGTGGGCTTACCAATCATTTATGCTGTTCAGACATTGTAATCTGCGCCACTTCGGAAGAAGAGGACGTATGCTATGTCGAAACCAAGAATTTGGATGGAGAAACCAATTTGAAGTCCCGACGAGCTGTCCCTGAACTTGCGTCCTTCCGAGATGCTGAATCTTACGCCAATGCACGATTCCGAATCGATGTGGAACCAGCAGATGTCAACATGTACCGGCTCAATGGTGCTGTCGTGCTCGAGGGAGATGAGCATTTGGGACCTGACGGTCAGCCTCTGGTTCATCCCGTCAACTTGGAAACCGTCATCCTGCGAGGCTGTGTTTTGCGAAACACGGCTTGGGTCATCGGAGTCGTTCTTTTCACGGGTGCCGACACGAAAATCATCTTGAACTCGGGTGAAACACCTTCAAAGCGAAGTAAAGTCGAACGTCAGATGAATCCCCAGGTACTGGCCAACTTGGCTCTTCTTGCCGCCGTTTCGGTTGTTTGCGCGATTGTCGATTATTTCAATGAGGACCGCTGGAAGAATCAGGGCGCTTACTGGGAATTGTATTCCGATACATCTGGTAACAATCCCAGTATCAACGCCTTGAAGACGTTCGCCAACTCGTTCATCACCTTCCAAAACATTGTTCCGATCTCGCTGTATATCTCGATCGAGTTCGTGCGACTTGCCCAGTCACTTTGGATCTACTGGGATCATGCGATCAAGTATACAAAGAATGGGAAAGTCACTCGAACGACCGCAAGAAGCTGGAACTTGTCCGACGATCTGGGTCAGATCAAGTATATCTTTTCCGATAAGACGGGAACGTTGACCCAGAACTCGATGGTATTCAGGCAATGTTCTATTGGTGGAAAAGTGAGTTTATGACACACCAATCGCTTCCACTCGGCAGACAAGCTGATAGCGTTACACGTTCTAGGTTTATACCGGTGATGGTCAAATTCCGGAAAACACGTTGACGAATGATGGGAAGCCCAGCATGGAAAAGAGTGACGTGCCTTCGTCCACCTCTTCTGATACTCCGCTCTCGAAACGGCCATCCGACAATGCAAATGGCGAAGAATCTAGCAAACCCAAGGTACAGCTCCCTGCCGAGGTCTTGGCGCCCTTCCACGACGCAAATTTGTTGACAGATCTTCATGAGACCGAATCGGAGCAATCTCGACGACTTCATGGCTTCTTCGCCGTACTTGGTCTATGCCATACCGCCTTGGCGGCTGAGGTCTCGCCTGGTGTTATTGAATACAAGGCTCAATCCCCTGATGAGGCTGCACTCGTTCAAGCTGCAGCCGATGTTGGATTCGTTTTCCTTGGAATGGATCGAAATATTATGAAACTGCGAACCCCGTTCTCCAGTGATCCTGAACAGTATGAACTTCTGAACGTGCTGGAATTCAACTCGACTCGAAAGCGAATGTCCGTAATAATTCGAAAGATTGACGAGGAAGGACGGATTTTCTTGCTCTGTAAAGGCGCCGATAACATCATTTTCGAGAGACTGCGCCCTGGAAACGAGGAAATCAAAAAGAAGACTGACTCGGACCTGCAATACTTTGCCAGTGAAGGTCTACGAACGCTATGTTTGGCTTACAAGATTGTCGAGGAAGACGAATACGAACGTTGGTCAAAGGCGTATCACGACGCCAGCGTGGCGTTGGAACAGCGAGAGGAGAGGATTGAAGAAGTTTCCGAAGCTATTGAACAAGATCTTAACTTGTTGGGTTCAACCGCTATCGAGGATCGTCTGCAAGATGGCGTACCCGAAGCCATCGCTGACTTGAAACGTGCTGGCATCAAAGTATGGGTCGCGACTGGTGACAAGCTCGAGACGGCCGTGGCGATCGGATACACGACCAACTTGTTGACGCGAGACACCAATCTGATCATCATCCGTGAAGGCGCCAAATCGGTCTACGATCAGTTGAAGAACGCTCTTGCAGGGTTCTTCAACGAGGAAGTCATGTCTGAAGAGGAAGCAAGAGTATCCCACGATTTGCCGATGCAGGATGAGCCTGCGAAAATGGAACAGCTACGACGTATGAATACCGGGGTTACATCGCTAGTCGGCAAGGATAATGGTTTCCGATCTGGCGGATTCTCCCTTGTTATCGAAGGTGCCGCCTTGAGACAAGTAAGCCGACTTCTCCAACATGCTCTTCGTTGGATGACGGCTGATTGACCCATTTTGCAGGCATTTTCGGAAGAAGCTACCGAAGAATTGCTACTTCATCTTTCGACCCAATGCGCCACTGTTGTTTGTTGCCGAGTGTCGCCTTTGCAGAAGGCGCAGATTGTTCGACTTATTAAAGACAACCTCGGTGTCATGACTCTTGCTATTGGAGACGGTGCCAATGATGTCAGTATGATTCAAGCCGCTGACGTCGGTGTCGGTATCTCCGGTGAAGAAGGTCTTCAAGCTGTAAACTCGTCTGACTACGCCATCGCCCAATTCCGTTTCCTGAACCGATTACTTTTCGTTCACGGACACTGGTCCTACCTTCGAAATTCAAACATGATCCTCAACTTCTTTTACAAGAACGTCATTGGCGTTGGGGTCTTGTTTTGGTTCCAAATCTACTGTGGCTGGAGTACGACATACGTTTTCGAATACACGTATCTCCTCTTCTGGAACGTGTTCTGGACCTTGCTTCCTGTTATCGCTATGGGTCTTTTCGACCGGGATATCGATGCCGAGACATTGATGGCCTTGCCCGAACTCTACGCAACTGGCCGTCAGGGTAAATTGTTTGGATTGAAACGATTCTCCTTCTACATCTTTGAAGGCGCATATCAGTCCGCAATCATCTTCTTCTTCATCAATTACGCCTACTTCACAACGTCTGCCCGATCGGATGGATACGATGTTGGCCAGTACGAAATGTCTACAGCCCTTATTTTCGGGGCCGTTCATGTGGCCACAGCTTTTACCGGGTTAAATACGGAGGCCTGGACCATTTGGGTTTACATCGGTTTGGCTGTCGGACCTATCCTGATTTGGATTTACACCGCCATCTATTCCCTCATCCCTCCCAGCACTTTCATTACCGGTTCTTATGGCAATGACTACCTCGTTTTCCGATCTGCTCTGTTCTGGTTTGGATTCCCATTCGTTTTCGTCTTGGCTCTTTTGCCTCGTTATCTCTGGCGAACCTTGAAGCACTCGTATTTCCCCACGGATATAGACATTATGGCTTATATCAGGTTCGTTCTTTTACACTTGTTCTTTGTCTTGTTCAAGATTATTTACCTGTTTGCCTTTTTCCTCAGACGATATCGACCACAGATCGACATCATTAATGACCCTATGCTAGGTGGACGTGCCAAGGATCTTCGAAGTTCACAAGCACCGCCGCCAGGACAAGCTCCCATGGGCGAACGATTCGAACCGACCGACACGCATCCTGGCTTCGGCGCTGACAATTCTGATCAAGCAATCGAGATGGCACCGCGGCCATCCTTCCATGATAATCGACGAGACCCTTTAGGACGTATGCAGCCACCATCAAAACGAGGATCAGCTGTAGATAGTGAGTATTCAAAATGCTCATGATTTTGAGAAGTTCACTAAAGCATCCTTTCGCAGTGTCTACTGGCCTGACCCGCGAACAGAGTCGAGGCTTTGGTTTCGATATCGAGGAAGGAGGCGTCGCCATCCATCGCATGCAATCGCGACTGTCGCAGATGACCTCCCGCAACAGAGACTCGTATATGCAACCAGTCGTGGAGAAGAGCTCGAGTCCGTTCAAATCGCGATTCCGTTCCCCAAGCGTATCTCTTGGTCTCGGAAATTTCCGCCAGCGGGCGGGTAGTGTGCTTCGACCGAAAAGAAAAGGATTTATGGAGGGCACAGCCCAGATGGAGGGCGAAGAAGGACCTGGTCCTGATGAGCCACCTCAGAATACATATCAGCCATAGTGGAAATGGATGCATAGGGCTTTTCGAATCAATAATTGTTGTGGGAAGATGGGTGAAATACAGTGTATAGATGGGTTGTCGTTTTTTTCGTGTTCCTTGCTTGTTGCCATTGCTCTTCACTCTCTTGAAGATTGGGAAATACTATGCCAGCCGCAGATCACCTTGTACCAACAGATGCAATGAAAATACCATGTTATAACGCTTACCAACCTCGTCAAAGTTTCGCGGTTCGGCAGATTCAGTTATGCATTCGCGAAAGTTCTGCAAGACGAGTTCTTCTGGTTCTCCTTCGCTTTGCTTTGCCGAAGTGGGACGCATATGATAACGGATCCCTGCCAGCTTCAAAATAACAGATAACACATTTCATTTCAGTCTTTTCCAGTCTAGCAGTTTGTTAACAAATATAATGCGACCTTCAGGTTTTTGAAGTCTAAATAAATAATGAAATTATGGAAGGTTGCATTGTGCGCAGGCGCTTATTTATTGTCCATTCGAGTCAAATTGTCCATGATGGGAAATGCAAATGCAGTGTCCATGTCAACCGATAGGTCTGATAGTGTTCGTTTAGAACTTGAAGATCTATCGGGAGAAGAAGGCCTACATCAGTTTGTAAGTCAACGGAGCAAAATGGCGTCAGCACGTACTTGGTAAGGGTCTCCACCGGAACATTGCCAGCTTTGAATGTCCTTCAAGCTTCCGTATGGCTTGGTTTGGCCAGGGCCGCTCTCAGCTCGAACATCCATACACTGGTTGTCACCTACGACAGCGATGTGATTATCATCCGTAATCCACAAGCTCTGAGCAGGCAGGTTGTCGTAGCATTCCCAAATCTTGGCCCCGACGCCGTTAACACCTCGGTCTGAGCCAAAGTCGACGCAGTAGTTGGTTGTTGTGTGACTGTTGGGCGCTACTTGAATCTTGGTGGCCCCAGGAGTGTAAAGGAATTGCTGAAAGGCGTAGTAGTTTGAAGAGGGGTCGAAGCAAGAGTTGCTGGCACCATCAAAGCGTATTAGTCTCGATATCGAAGGATGAACGTGTATTGATAGCTTACATGGTCAGTCCAGTGCCTGATGCAAAGTATCCATTTCCGACAGTGAGACAGAGCTCCCTACCGTCTTGTACCCACTTGATAGGCTTGCCAGTATTGGCCGGGGGAGGGGGAGGAGGAGGAGCGCCAGAACCTTCGACGATGTTCCAGGTTTGACTGCCTGAACCGCTGTTGGAAGAGCACTGGTTGATCGGAGTGCCGTAACGGCCGGTCTCTAGGCATCCACTTCCTCCCGTGATAGCGATATGTTCTATAGGGACGAAGGGATTTAGCGTGATGAGCTGTGAGAGGGGACTAGAGTTGACCTACTGTCATCGGTGTAGTACCACCTGCAAAGTCGGACAGGCAAGCGAGATCAGTATTTGTTCGGCATACAATATCAGGTGCAAGGGAAGCTCACTGTTGTTGAGGTAGACCTGGGTAACAGGTCCAGATCTTGGACGATCTCAAGCTTCCACTGAGGTCTCCAGCGTCAAGACAGAAGTCACCGCTTCCGGCTGGCAGACCGCTGAGCCTAACCACCTGGTTGTTTCCGGGAGAGATATCCCACTTGTTGTAGAAGACTGGAGTGCTAGAAGCACCGTTGGTCGTGCAGTTCTTGGTGAAGAGTCCGGCACCGTCTTTGAGTTCTTCGACACCGACGCAGAAGTCAGGTGAAACAGAAGAAGCGATGTGCGCGCCAGTGGCTCGTTTGAGTAGAGCAGGGTGCTCTTCGATAGGCGCAGCAATGGCAGGGTTGGCCAAAGCAACCAGGACAGACGTCAAAGCGGCGACTGATAGAGAGAGCATGTTGTAATTGTTACTTGATGTTGTTGTTTGTTGTTGGAGTGGTTGAGGAGCACTGTTTTTCGAAGACTGCGGATGGATAGTTCAAGCGCTGTTCGCGGCCCTTATATAGACGTTAGGGGAGGTTGAGCGAATGGTCAAGAGAGCTCGGCCAGTGAGAGCTAATGCTGTGCAGAATAAGTGGCTCTGCTTCTCTGGCGTCCTCCATTGTTGTGATGAGAATCAGCTCAGTCGAGACCTTCAATATCTAGATGTCACATGATTGTTGATTCTTCACGGAGAGCTCCGGTCCGAGGAAGCTCCGGAGCACCAGCTGGAGGAGCACCGCACCTGCATAACCTGCAACTTTCGACCAGTGCCAAACAGCGAACTTTGTGGATACTCGGCATGGATCACAATGTCAGGGGATACAACTGACAGAAGGCTATGTCAAAGGTGGTGCTGCAGGAAAGGACGGAGTGTAAGAGTATGTCGAGCAAGGCTGTGAAAGAAGGTATTTCTGCAAATAAAAGCAAAGCAAGGGTCCAGCTAGAGGTTACAGCCTTAAGCGCCGCGTGGTGGGGGTGTAGAAGCTTTCAAGACAGCTTTTCTTCTTCGCCGTAGGCCAGGGCCGAAGTCTCGGGATGAGGGAATGAAGGCCGGAACTCGCTTTGCTGTGCCCGCGTGTAGACTGTTCTTTAGCAATTGTTGACTAAAAATTGACAGGTATCCATTGTCGCGTTGGCTGGATTGGGTAATATTGTTGGCTACGTTTGGTATTTGCAAGTTGACGATTGATGATGGGCCAAGGAAACAAAGAACCGACAACTGAGGCAATTGAAGGCTAGAAGGATCTTGGTGGCGGTGCAAGCAGGCGATATTTCAACACTCAGGTTATTGCGAATGAAAATAGCAACAGGCAGGTCCCCATCAGATGGTCATTCCCCATCCTCCTCAGCGCTTGATTAAAAAGCCTTCCCCCGAGTCGACCTCCCTGCTGTCCTCTACGCTCCTCTAGGCAGCTCTCTAGGCCTGTCGCTAAAGCTGTGCAGCCCGAAGAAACGGTCATTATACCCGGTCTAGCGATATTCCCATATCGCCCTTCAGGTTGATCAGCTGCGTTGCCAACCTCTTGAGCAATCATCAGAAGGTGCCTTGCGATAGTGTTTTTTTGCGTTGCACTACTATGTGATACAAACTTCTCTTTTGGCGTTCTGGAGCAAGGGACGTTTGGGCACCAATCCTCTTTTGCAACTGGATTGACACTCGCCCTCATTCCTCTCCTTGTTCTCTCCTTGGCTCAAGGGGAGGACCGTTGGTCTGATCCCACAAGGTTTATCTCATATCACAATCACTTGAATTTGGGCTGGCTCCACCATCATCATGTTCTTGGCTCGGTGGTTCCGATCGTGGAGGGAGAATTTTTACCCTTTCGACCTATTCGGTATCGTTTACCATCAAAGCCCCGAGAAAGTATCAGGCAGAATTGATGGAAACCTTGTTCCATGGCATCTTCGGGTCAGCTGCTTCTGGTTCCCGAATAGTTGTTCGAAGCGATACTGCAATTGAGATTCGCCGTGTGTTGGTTCTCGAGGCGATGGAGAAAATCCACCCCTTGCGCCTTGAGCTTTGGTCAGCAGCCGCATCGAGACGGGCCAGGTATAATGCCCTACCCGCTTGGGAAAGGCCACATTGTTGCACTGGTCGTTTGCTGGGAAACTTCATGGCACAGATCAATTTGGCACAAACGAAAGTGCATCTAGCCATCCGCAGCAGGATGTTCGCAGCAAGCAAGTGTCTGCGGATCGGAGGTAACGATATCGCGTAATACAGAATGCTGCCAACCGAGAGATGATCCGAGCACAGTCCATGCATAAAGTCGCCAAGCAGGATGCTACGGTGCCTTGACGAAGAAAAAGGACGTGAAAGACACCAGTGCAAGAATTCAAACATAATTTGGATTTGATATATATCGTGCACTCGTGAACGAGTATATAGCAGAGCAACAAACACAGAACAATTTGGAAGAGTCCATCGAAACATGCTAGCACACCACGACGAAGGACCTCCCAGGCGAACACTCTAGTAAACTAGAACTCCTCTCCAAGGTCCTTGTATCGTTTTTACCCCATTTGAGACTTTGAAAATGCTTAAGCCATGACCATCATACCACCCATGACGGCCAATCCGACAAGACCGGCAACCTTGATGCTGGCGCTGTCGTAGACAGACGAAGCACCAGACTTGGCAACAGCCGAGGTAGCGGCAGCAGCGCTAGATCAGACAGGGAATGATTAGTCGTGTGGCGCGGGGCAAGAGAACAAGGTTTGGGGAAAGTACGTACGCTGAGCTGGCTGCGGAGGATGCCTTGCTGGCAGCTGAGGCAACGACACCACCAGCTGATGATGCGGCGCTGTAAATGGAAACGCAAGACAATCAGACCTGGCACCGCCTGGACGGACAGAGAAAGGAGGGTGATACGTACGAAGACGAGGCAGACTTGGCGCTCGAGGCGGCGCTGCTGGCCTTCGAGGAAGTAGAGGCTGCGGCACTATTTCGAAAGATATATAACGGTGTAGTTGAGCGACCTGGCCGACTTGACAGTGTAGAGGGATGAACTTACGACGTGGCAGAAGCAATGGCGGACGAGACACCGGCGCTACCGGCAGTGGAGATGGCCGAAGAGAGGGAAGCGACGTTGGTAGACTGAGTGGCAGCGGCGGAAACGATGGAAGACGCGATAACGGAGCTGGCTCCCGAGGCGGAGGCTTTAGGAGAGGAGAAAAGGAACAGCGTACTGTATAAGTCTGGACTCATACATTCCAACACGTCAGGCTGAACGGAAGTGCACGTACCGGTTCCACAGAGAGCGGATTGGAGGACCAAGGCAGCTTGTTGTTCAGCGGCAGTGCAGCTGGCGACCAAACAGGTCTGAGCAGCCGAGACGAATGCAGCGCTGGAGCAGATACAGGCGGTGTCTGATAGGAGAGAGTCGCGAAAGGAGGAATTTGATGGACAAATTTAGGAGCGCACACGGCAGTGATGGACGGATAGAGAACTCACCAGTGACACTGGAGCATCCAGCGGTGGTGGCAGCCTGAGTGGAACAAGTCAAGACACAGGCGGGGATGCTGGAGAGATCCTGGGCCGAGGCCATGCCAGCGAAGGAAGCGGCGAGAGCGGCGAGAACGAAAGATGCCTTCATTTTGTTGATGGTTAAAATGTTGAGGTGGTTGAGGGAATGGATGAGGGAAAGCTGAGTAGATGAATCTAGAGGTAAGGATCAACCGGGAAGAGAGGGAGGAGGAGGGGTACAGGCAAGGCGTTTGTTATATATTTCCCCCTTCCCTTCCCTTCCCTTCCCTTCCCTTCCCTTCCCTGCCTTTGCCTCTATTGTCTATTGTGTGAGTGTGTGAGCAGCGAGCTGTCCAGCGGATCCAACGCGCCCCATGCGGAAAGCCAAAAGGACCTTTCGCGTCCCAAAGAAGCAACAAACACTTGGGACTTTCTTCTTTACCATGTAACCGGCGGTTCTCCACACGAGAGCCCCTACACTTCCCCCGCCCCCTCCTCGTCGCGCTAAAGCAATTCCGCAGCAGGGTGGTGCAGATCAATCCGGAGCAGCTAGCTGAGTAGCTTCCGAATTTCACAACAACGTGCGGCATCTACCCGGAGTGTTTGACTCCGCCCGTATCCTTCTTCTCTTCTCTCGCTCTCTCTCCAGCTCTCTTCCCTTCTCCTCAGCTTTCTCCTCCCCAACGCGACTCGTTCAAAGTCTCGAATGTAACGTACTGTGTTCTTGGGCTTTGCGACGTCGCCCGCTGGGATGTATTGACAGCGGAATATCGCTCGAAAGGAGCGTCCTCGCAACGAGCTTGTCCAACAGCTGCTGGTTGAACAGCTCGTTGAACAGTGTTGCATCAACAGCTTTCCCCGTTGCCTTCCCCACTCTCTGGTCATGCACAATGCGATCCTCCTTCTGGCGCTTTTTATGCTTTACAAGATGTCACCTTAAGCGACTTAAATGACTCCTGCGAACAATGGATGTAGCATCTATTTTACATCCATTTTTGGCTACGGTACACTTGAAGCTACCCGACTAAAGTATTCCATTGCGCAGTCGTCGGTCCAGCAACCAGCAACTTACCTAGTCGAATGCACAAATTACGTCAAGCGATTGCAACGTGAACTCGCTGCTACACCTGCCTCTACTGATCGCCTTCCGGCGAACTTGCTCCGTCTAGCTCTGTCACCAACAACCACTACAATGCGACAATAGCTGCGACAATGCGGCGCTATCGCCGAGCTCATTATCCCGGTTATGTCGGGATGTCTTGATCACCCGTAAATGTGCTAATCCTGGATATATTGCTAAGAGTGTGTGTACTGTAGTGTAGCGGAGCCTCAAACAGCAGTCAGACAGCAACACCAACGAACTCCCAGAATACGAACACATCGGCGGCTATCTCATTCTGGATGAACCTCGTGAATGAGGATTGCCATAGGTGTCCCTTCCAGCTTCCCTTCCCCACGACTCTACTCAAAAGTTTTGACAGATATCCCTTCCGTGCGCTTTGACCGCCTTCAATAGCAACACCCAAACCCAGTATCTTTTCGCCCTTTTCCTCCTCTATCGTGCACCCTGGACCTATTCTTTTCTCCGCCCGGACAAAGGGTTCAAGATAGGTCTGACAAAAAGACTCGGATTGCAGGAGTCGTCGGTAACACAGGATAGACAGCTATTCAACAGTAGTGTTAGAGGACCAGATAAAGAAAGTATTTGTTCGCACTTGCTTAAGCGCTGATCGCCGAGCAGAGGCGAAGCATATGATGATGTAAGTGTATGCCGCGCTTCCGCCAGCTCTCGAGGACGTAGATGATCCATTCCACCGTATCGCAAATCGGCAATCTCATTGCCATATGGAGGAAGCATTTATGGAGGAAGCATTGATGGCATTTCCTCTTTCGAGGGAACCTAGAAATACCTTGTGACCCTCCTCGTTAGGTCAATAATACAACGCAATGCTACCCACCTCAGCTGTTCCGTCCCCCCCCCCCCATCTGACCATCTTCCCTTCCCCAGTTGACCATCAAGCAGCGACATCCTGGCTAACAACCTTTTCTGAACCCTTACTGAGATGCGCATGATCGTCAAACCGCTCCACCACCCCGTGTCCGTGCGAATCTACTTTCACGGCGGTGATAGATGTGTTGGCGCAATGTCGGAAAGGGTGCTCTTGCGCTGCTTGCCCTGTAACTTCATACGCAAATCCCGCGTGGCGGGCTTCTGCGACTAGTTGCCGGAGCAAAGTCTGGAGAGGGAACGCGATATGAAACTGGTAAGGTCACGGTAAGTCGGACGTCTTGGTGGTGAAGTGCTCACCAAGATATAGGCTCCATGACTTGTGACGAGGACAGTATGGTCGCCAGGCGCTTTTGCGAGTGGTAGGATAGTTGTCGTCCACCATTTTAGACAACGGCCAACAAAACTATATTGATGCAGTAGTAAATTATAAGGAAGAAGGGCAAGGAGATGGCTGGCGGTTCAATGCTTACACTCTTGATGACTCGACACTCGGTGGTAACGGACGAGTAAACGGCCCTTGCTTCCCAGATAGTTCTCCCATATCCTAGCGTTGCACATCATGGTCAAGGTCTACTCGTTGCGCCGCTTTCCACAGTGTGAAACAAGGACTTACTCTCTCACGCAGTTCTTCTTGTTCCTGCAGCACTACGTCTGTGCCTTGTCTTTCCAGGATCGCAAGCGCTGTCTAAAGGCGGTGGTGGCGGGATCAGCTTATCGACATCGAAGGTCCAGCGCTTTGCACATGGCCATGTACGAGCAAGCGAGAGGGCAATAGACACTATCCGATCCTACGCTTCATCTCGCTCCTAGATATCGTGCAAAAATGGTAACTCACATCACTTGCTCGATCACTATCCGAACTGAAAGCTTGGTCGAAGCGTACTCCTTCCTCCTCTATCAGCCGTTTGGCGACGGTCTGAGCTTGCGAACGACCAGTATCGTTCAGTGGTGTATTCAGATGCCCCTGTGAAGCGGCTGTCAGCGAAACTCGTCTACAAGAAATGGATGCGCAAGCTGAGCGTACTTGGACAAAGCCGTAGAGATTGCTATATGACGGGCAACGCGGGGCGCATCAGCGCCTGTCCATGGAAGGGTAATACGAAAGACAACATACTGGTTGGTCTGCCCATGACGGACAAGATAGACCGTCAGCATGCTAGGTCGATGTTCAGACGATGCCTGACTTTTTGGACTTTATCGAACGAATGGCTATGTTGTGAAGAGGGAGCCAAAGGAGTCATAATGTAGGACAAGTCGAAGAGTGTGATCCTTCCTTTATCGCAGGGAGTCTGCAGGACCTCTCGTCGATCTTGTCGATTCAGTTTGAAGACATGTTGCTCGATCGCTAAGCTGACGAATTATGGGACAGGTCACGTGTGAGGAGCTGTGTGAGGTGTAAGGGGTCGGCTTTGTGTCCATATGTTCGATATCAGTCTGAATTCTAATGGCATCAATCGGCAGACACACCCCACTACTCGCACATCCGATATCATCTAATGCCGTTCCTCGATGTACCTTCCGCACCAGGCGAATCCAGTTTGTCTTCAAAGCCAGAATCTCTCCCGCATCTCAAGCTGAAACCCGGAGATCCAGGACCTTCAGCTGTGCCGAGGAGAGGTGCAAAGTGAGTAGGTCAACATTGTTTTCTTCTGGATGTATTCCATTGACATTTCATCTCTAGACTTCAACAGGTAGAAATAGAACCCAAGGTCAGTTATAAGCGTATCGTGTTACCCATGAAGTCCGCTGAAACGGTTCCAGGGTTCTTCGTACAGGCTTCATTCGTAATCAAGACCCACCTGCAGACTCCTCACCACCTCACAGGATCTCCGCCGCTCACAAAAGTCTTTGTAAATGCGACTTATGCCGACGAGGTTCCCGAGCAGCAGGACGCGGAAAAACTGCGAGGAATCGTCAATTGTGTAATTAGTGAAGTTCGGGAGACAGCAGATAAAGGTATGTTCATCATCTACACGCATTTGTGGATCGCCTGACGAACCTATATGTCTTCAGCTGGAAAGCCGTCACTTGTAATCGATGCGACACTCGCTCCAACGCCGATACAACAGTCGAAGCGGGATAAATCTTTCAAGCAATGGCTGATACAGGTAATACTGGAAAAAGTGGAAGAACGAATGGGTGTCGAGCTGAGCAGAAGTCAGTACCTCTAGCCTCCACCTTGTCACGGTATTAAAAGAATCGCGACTAATCCCTAATGTACTGATTCGCTATCAGACTACACCGAGCCAAATATCAAGAGCAAAGGTGTCTTGTCACCGCGTACAGCCGTCATCCCCATGGATGCAGAAACATTTGAACGTATCACAGCGGCAAAGGCAAAAGAAAAGGGATCGGAGAGGATAAAGTTGTTGAATGAGGATGAGGTGGTGGCACCCGCCTCTGCGACGGGGGATGGAGTTCGTGAGGACAAGTCAAAAAGCAAGGGGAAGAGGGGAAAGATGGAAGGGATAGTGGACGATGGGCAATCCGTGTCCGCGGTACCAGCTCGTATTGGTAAACCCATCACACCAAAGCACGAGTTTGAGGTGTTGAATTCATTGGCGATGGACGGGCGGAAGAGGTTTATCATGATCATCTCCCTGCCAGATGAGGTGAGTGCAGGAACTTGTCGCGATCAGGTGTTTGTCAAAAACGCTAATATCGCTTTACCCCTTCAGCCAATATTAGCTGAGCAGGACACGTCAGGTATTACTCTGTCCCTCGCACATGATCACCTAGATTTCTCCTCGCACATATACACATTATCCACGTCCCTCCCACGAGATGTCGATGTAGATAGTGTCTTGAAGAGTGCGGATGGAGTAGAGTGGAGTGTGGAGGATAAGGCATTACGTATACAGGGTGTACTTCAATGAGATGGATGAATGTTGTTCAAGACTGAGGCACGAGCCAAGCATTCGGGCGCACCCGGGGGGTTCTTTGGGCATCGCTGGCCTGTCTGCCTTGGGTCCGGTCTGGTTCATTAGGTCTTCTCATCATGGCTTCGTTGTAGCCCTGTAATCTATGGAACAAGCCTTCACAGAGCCACACCGCCGTTGTCTGCCCTTTTACAATGTACATGTCCTACAAGCTGAGATTCGTTCCTTCGGAATTGCCAAGCAGAATCGAAGCATGATAGATTGTTGCGAGCACCCTGCAAGCAGCAGTCACACGTTCTCTCGACATCCTTAGACTGTTAGAGTGTCCCTGCAAACACGGTAGCAAAGCCTCTAGGGGTTCACTCCCAGACATGCTTAGCTGTTGACAAGATCTATGGATGCAAAGCCAAAACTCAGACTCAGAAAATCATTACGCCTCGATATCATCTCTTTGTGCTTTCCAATCGCCCTAATGTGCCATTCATCAATCTACTTCAAACGCGTCGCGTGGAAAAGTCCGATCATTTCGCGTCGCTAGAGCCTAGCTTCCCTGCGTCAGCTCCTGCGTCTCTCTAGCAGCTGTCTCTCTTGAAGTTCGTGATGTCTGTCTGGTATTCAATGTTCATTGCTAAGCCGCCATCACTTTAGTATAGTATCTCACGCACCGCCCAGGCGATTCATCATGAGCTCCAGAAGAAGTGGAGAGACCAAGGCCGACAAATTTGCCGCTCTCAAGGCTGCAAGAGGAGGCGCATCTCGTCTCAAACAGTACAAGGTATGCCCCAGAATCTATTATAGCTTTCGTTGTCTGACCGAGTGAAACCCCTATAGCCACAAGATGCAGAAATCTACGATTCGGTCTCCGAGGATCAGTACAAGCAGATCGTTGGTGGTCGTCTAGCCAGGGATGATTTCATCGAAGACGATGATGGAGGCGGGTACCAGGATAATGGTATGGACGATTGGGATGAAGAGAGATACGACGAGTCCAGCGAAGAGGACACGAGGCGAAAAGGTAAGGTTCCGTCAAGGAAGCGATGTATGCACTGGACTTACACAGCGTTATTTAGGGGCACGTGCGACAAGAGCTGCTCCTAAAACGGCCAAACCGAACGGCAAGACAAAACCTCCTCCGGCACAACCTGTGAAGATGACTGCCTACAGGCCTCAAGTGTCTGAAGCCAAGGAACAGGATTTTCTTGCCAACTTGTTGTCCGGAATTGACTCGACAGCCGCCGCCATTCCTTCGTCTCCACCTTCGCATACTTCCTCGGCTCGTCGAAAGCGAAAATCATCTCCAGATTACGCTTATATATCCGGTTCCGGACTAGGCAGTGAAGATACCACAGCGTTTCCCAGCTCAGACGCCGATGGCTTTGGGTTCGAAGTCGAGGAAAAGCGGATGAGCTTTCCGAAAGAAATACGTGCACCAGATTCTGCCAAGAAGCAGCGACTCCGCAAGTCCAAGTATGAGGAGAATGTCGACGATACCCCTCGAGGTGTGTCTTTCGCGGTTGACACTATACCGGATCACATCGACGACAGCATGGAGGTCGACGAAGAGTTCGAGGTAAAGGTCAAACCGGAAGCCGAGGATGAAGAAGACGAATTCGCAACCAAATCAGCAGGAACAAGCGGTATTCGTTCCAACCAATCTTCTGCCAAAGATCGACTACTCGCCGTGATGCGAAAGGGTGCCAAGAAGGAACCGAGTGGTTCAAATACTCCTACTCCTGCTACCAAGATCAGGCGTAACTTGGTAAACTCCACCTCGGTCTCTATCGCCAAGCAGGCTCAAGCTGAAGCTCAAGCAAAAGCGCAAAAGGAGGCCGAGGATCTTGCCAAAACGATACAGGCAGAAGTCGGCCTGAACGGAGATGCCGGTGGCCCAGTGAAAAAGGAGAATCCAGGCGCTGCAGCTCGACGAAAGAATCTTATGGCGATGATGCAAACGCTCAACAGCGGTGCAGCTGAGGCAGAGCCTTTGGGAACCCCCTTCACGGAAAACCAAGCCGCATCAAAGCAATACGTACCGAGGATCCGGGTGGACGCCTTTGAGCCGTTGCTCGACGACGAAGGGAATGAAATCGAGGTCGAGGAAGCGGACGTCGCCCCGGCGGCAAGCAAGGGCCGAGGTAAAGGAAAGAAACAGCAAGAAGAGGAGGCCGAACAGCCGGAACGGACGCTGAGGATGTACTGGCTTGATTACCTCGAGACTAACGGTGTTGTCCACCTTATCGGGAAAGCGCTGGACAAGATCACGGGCAAATACATCAGTTGCTGCGTCAGTATTCACGGGATTGAGAGGAATTTATTCGTACTGCCGAAGGCGCGTAGACAGGGTAAGTTTATTGCTCCGAATCTAGTTGAACAGATCTGATGGCTGCTACGATGGACAGATGAAGACGGTGAAGATCTCGATGATGAGATCTCCATGTCGGAAGTGCACAATGAACTCGATTCTATTCGGCGGCAACACGATATCAAAGGCATGTTCGGTATCAAGAAAGTCTTGAGAAAGTATGCGTTTGAGCTGCCCGATGTCCCTCGAGGGGAGAACGAGTGGTACAAGGTCGTATATGGATTTGACCGTGAGTGAATTATACGCGAGCAAAGGAACCGTCTTGTTAACGGCATGCATATCGATCAGAACCGGCTTTGCCTGCCAATATTGAGGGCGCAACGTTCAGCAAGGTATTCGGTGCCAACACAAGCGCGTTCGAACTGCTTGTATTGAAAAGAAAGATAATGGGTCCCTGTTGGCTGGAAATCAAGGGTTGCGTTCGAAAGACAGTTGATCCTGTGAGTCGCGCAGTTCAAATCCCTCGGGGGAAGTTGACTCATTCAAAAAATTCATGCAGTCTTCCTGGTGTCGTCTGGAAGTCAAGGTAGACGATCCAAAGAACGTCAACCCGTTCCCAGAGACCGACCAAACAGCACCGAAAGAGCTTCCGCCACTCACAGTAATGAGTCTTGCTGTTCGTACCATTGTCAATCATGAAGCGAATAATCAAGAAATTCTCGCCGTCACAACGTCCGTCTGGGAAACATACAACATTGACGACCCGACTCCTGTGGACAAAATCTACCACACGCCCTATACCATCGTGCGACCGCTTGGCGACAAGTTTCCGCCAAACTTCGAACAGCGTTGTCGAGGGGAACGGCAGGTCGCCACTGCAAGAGGTGAAAGAGAAATGCTCAATTACATGTTGAATACCTTTACCAAAACCGACCCGGATATCATTGTGGGACATGAATTCTTCGGTACAACGTTCGAGGTGCTCTTGCAAAGAATGAAGGAACTCAAAGTCGATCACTGGTCGAGAATAGGAAGATTCAGGAGGAGAAATCTGACTATTGCCAAGCATTGGAATTCAAATACCAAGTTGGCAGCAGGTCGTCTCATCGCAGATCTGTCAGGTGACGGCGCGAAGGTAGCTACGCGACTCAACACTGCCATGTCTAACTTTGACTGACCGTCTTCTTTGCAGGGTATGATCGATTCCGTTACATGGTCTCTTACAGAAATGTGCCAGAATCAGCTTGGCTTCACAAGGGAAGAGATCGACCCAGACGACACTGCTGGATACTTTGATAGTTACGCTGTAACGCCAGATCGTTTACTGCATTTCGTACGACACCTACAAATGGACGCCTACGCGCAGATGGCCATTGCATCCAAGGTGCAATACCTTCCGTTAACAAAACAGCTAACGAATTTGGCCGGAAACTCCTGGTAAGTAGATGATCAATCCAGCGGTCGATCGACTAAAGGCTGACAGGCTATTCTCAGGAATCGAACCCTGACTGGTGCGCGAGCGGAACGGAACGAATACATTTTGCTTCACGAGTTCCATCGTCTAAAGTATATCTGCCCAGACAAGGGCGAGGGCAAACCAACATCACGCTCCGCCAAGAAAGTCGCGAAAGACGAAGATGGAACCGTTATTCCGGAACAGAAGCGGGCCAAGTATCAGGGTGGTTTGGTATTCGAGCCGAAAAGGGGTCTGTGGGACACCTATATCCTTGTTATGGATTTCAATTCTCTTTACCCAAGTATCATTCAAGAATATAACATCGACTTTACCACTGTCGAGCGGAACGATGATGAGACTGTAAGTCAGAAATGGTTTACGTGACCAAGCCAGAATACTGCTGAATTAATACACTTCACTTCGCCCTTCTTCTAGGCGGTCGAAGACGAGATCCCAGAAGTACCTGGAAGTGAAGTTCCGCAAGGTGTACTTCCCCGTTTGATTGCCACCTTGGTCAATCGAAGAAAACAGGTCAAAAGCCTAATGAAAGATAAAACGGCTGGGCAAGTTCGAATGCTTCAGGTATGGTCTCATCTCACGGACCTTCGATTCGCCCGCTAATCTCGGTCTATCGTGATTCCAAAGTGGGATATCAAGCAGAAGGCATTGAAGTTGACTGCCAATTCCATGTACGGTTGTTTGGGTTTTGCGGGTTCTCGTTTCTATGCCCGGCCGCTGGCAGCCTTGACTACTTTTAAAGGTCGAGAAATCTTGACGCAGACGAAAGAGTTGGCCGAGGGGTTGTCTCTTGATGTGAGTCCTTTCAGGTATCTGCTTAGCTGTTCTTTGCTGATCTTTGATGTGCTGTGTAGGTCGTTTACGGTGATACCGACTCGGTTTTCGTAAACTCGAATGTCACCAACTATCAAGAAGCGATCAAAATCGCAAATGAGTTCAAACGACATGTCAACGAGAGATACCGGCTACTCGAAATCGATCTGGACAACGTCTTCGCTCGGGTGCTTTTGCTGCAAAAGAAGAAATACGCTGCGGTCAAGATTTCAGAAGACGGCTCTGCCAAAACCGAAATCAAAGGTTTGGATATGGTTCGACGAGAATACTGTAAACTCTCGAAGAATGTTTCCAGGTAAGAATCGATTGTCAATACCTCTGATTCGCTTCAAACTGACTTGTGCTTGACTTTGCAGCCGAGTGCTGGACCATATCTTGTCCGGTAGACCAACAGAGGAAGTGGTGAACGAGGTTCATGAATATCTCACCACTATAGGGAACGATTTGCGAGAGGGGCGAATCGATTTAGATGACCTGGTTGTCCATAAGGTAAGTCATTACCCAGTTCGCCCGTGGACCTTGCTCACCCGCTATATTTACTACGCTAGCGACTTGGTAAAAACCCGGAAGATTACCCAGACAAGGGAAGCCAGCCCCACGTTCAAGTTGCGCTTCGATTGAAGCAGAAGGGTACAATGGTCAAAGCTGGTGATGTTGTGCCATATCTGTTCTGCATGGGATCGGATGGAAAGACCGCAAAGTCTGCGCAAGCGGATCGGGCATACCATCCAGATGAGTTTAGGAGACCCGATTCTGAGCTCAAGCTTGGTAAGTGATCGGTTATTCTATTGGTTGGAAAAGTTACTCATCCTTTCTGCTTTCTAGACTTCGACTTCTACCTTTCGCAACAAGTTCTTCCACCTATCGAACGATTGTGTAACGATATCGAGGGTACTGATCGCGCGAGATTGGCCGAGTGTCTAGGTAGGTCGCTCGACTGCACAAAATATCTGCCGACCACACTGAGACCTTGCATCACAGGCCTTGACCCGACTCGCTTCCAGAATAATAACGGTACTTCGTTCCAGGAAAAGGAACTGTTCACCTTTTCGTCGCAGATTACCGACAAGGAGCGATTCAGAGAAGCCGACCCGCTCACTTTACGATGCCGAGGTTGCAAATCTGTTTTCGTCTTTACGCCACTGGCAGAGGACTTGGACAGCGTGAGTAGCGTCATTTCCCTCCAGACCCGTACAAAACTTACCCCCTGGTTACAGACGCGGACGATACAAAATGATGGAATCACTTGCACATGCGGCCATGTACAGAATACAGCATCGGTTCAGATTCAAACCGAAAACCAGCTGAGAGCCCACATCACGAAATACTACGAAGGCGTGCTAGGCTGTACCGATTGTGGCGAAAAGACCCGAAGCTTGAGCGTATACGCCAAACGTTGCGTGTCGCGTCCAAATTGCAGAGGGGAAATGCGACTTCAGGTAAGGATGCTCCCTTTCTCTGACTTTGCGCGGTAGATATTCCACAAGCTGACTTGGGTCACCTTTTCCAGTATACGGATTCCCAGCTATATAATCAGTTGCTATACTACGCGTATCTCTTTGACATCGAGAAGGCGATCAGTGTCACTCGTGGGACCGCCAAAGCAGGTTGGTTGTCGGCTTGTAACATGCTTCTCCGAGCGGATACTAAACTCTTTGACTTCTGTTTAGAGGAAGCTCGCGCACTGGCATTACACAACAAGGCGACGTTCGATCAGATCCACGGTATGGTCAACGGCTACTTGGACCGTTGCGCGAGGCGGTATATCGACATGAAGTCGCTCTTTGGGTTCATGGAGAAGTTGCAGGTCTGATCTAAGCTCTCGCATAAACTATCACGTCAAGGTTGTATCCCTTACTGTATGAACTAGTGTAATGATATTGACCAGACACAACGGCATATGCGTGGAAGTCCGGCACAAGGCGCACCCGCTTCAATTATGGTCGAAGCAGAAAACGCTTCGAGAGACCTGTTCAGCATCTGCTGCCCGGTTCTACGACATCTTATGTGTATGATTTGACAGTTCGTTGCATGCTTCGGTAGCTTACGAAGGCGCTGTACATCGTTCTGTCGTAGCTTCAGCAACTTCCGTTACAAGTCGTTCAAACTTAAGGATTGTCGTTTGCGACTGAGTTCATGCACCTGTCTTTCAAATCTGAACTCCTGGCATCGCCGCCTTCTCTCGCAATATATAGCTCTCAAGGCACTTGCAAAGTTTCGCACGAGGATATCAGCCCGAGAGATATTATTTGGGAGCCAACCAGTGCATTGCAGTCAGGTCATTCTGGATTGGGCAATCGGAACGGAGAGCCGAGCATTGCTAGAAGACTGGCGTAAGAGCATGAAACTAATAACGATGCACCATCACAGATCGAGCAAGCGGCTTCTTTAGGATACTGACCACCACACTGATTGCATCCCGGCTGCTACTGTACATTCTCCATTGTTCTTGCGCCGTTCGGCATGCGCCAACGACACCTCTTCCACGACACAGCTTTGACGGCTGTGCTGCAGTGGCAGATACTCAAGACGCTTCACCATTGTCGTAGCCAATAACACGGGTTTAGCAACTGAATGTACAATGATGGGAAGGCTACGGTGCTCTTGTTCGTCGTTCCGTTGCGAGCAGCTGATATCGGCGCCATGCATCATGGGAATCGGGGAAGAAGCTGCTGACAAAAAAAGGACTTGTCGTAGGCTTATAACACGCAGAACTGCAAAAGGTAGGATAAGTCCATGATTGAGTGGTTGCAAGCAGTAGGGACGACCATGCTGCGTGGGCAAATTAGCAGACCGAGAGCTGACTAGTCGACGGTGAAAGATACGCGCTCGAGTTTTGGTTCAGGAGCTGAAGGCTTGCTTTATCTGGATGTGCTTACATCTGCTGGTATAAGCGCCACGTCTCGGAAAAGTGAATGCATGGCGTTGTTGTGTCGTTTGGTTCCTTTCTTGGGTCTCAGAGAGCCCGTTGGAGAGGATCAACACAAACCAGATCGTATACTTAGGAAGCGCCCAACAACTCACGTGCAGTGCTCGTCCTGCTATAGTCTTTGCCATGCCCTATGTCACGACGCGATCCCTAATATGCTAGAGACATGACAGACAGCGAATGCCCAATGTATAACAGAAACAAAAAGTCGTCCCAACTGGCAGAAGTGGTATATAGTAAACTATAGAAAAAGGAAACACAAAAAGGTGGTGAGCCCTGTCGTCACAAGCCGGTAGTGCATAGGCAAGGACAACACGATCGGACATGGGCAAGCCCAGCGGTCCAGATCAGGCGGAACAAATTACTTGACGATAAAGGGTCCAGTGGACCCGTAATACTCGTCAGAGTATTAAGAACAGATACTACACATGATCTAAGCCAATAATTGGCACACAGAAATGTACTTTGTTGTGTCCGAGAAGTTACCCAACGTCTTACGGCCGTGTACGACGTTTGGAATTCGGGCTCTTGGCCAATTGCCCACTCTCGCACCTTCGGCCAGCCCAACTGAAAGCTCTCTATCTCCTGTCCTCCTCCTCTCACCAGGCTCTCACCTCCTCATGTACCACCGACGACCCTTGAAAACCTCGAAAACCCCACCTGACGGAACCTGAGCTAGGCGGAGCTGCTGAGGGACTGCTCGAAAGTCGAATGTACAGAGACGAGCTGTGTGGTGCGCTGAGTGTCGAGTGTAACGTTCAATTCCCCGTTTGTTGCTGATTCTTCCTCTGGCCTGTTCTCTGTTCATGCATCAGCAGCTGCCGAATCATACTTTTACACCACACCACACCGCCACTCTATACTCTATACAATTGTCCCTCCACCGCGTCGGTGCTCGGCTCTTCTCCGATCGCAATTGAATAGCTTCTTCATCTCCTTTACAAACTGCAAACAGCGCTCCACTGCAGGGTGCGACAAGGAAGGTCACGTAACCCTCATGCTTATCAGCTTGCTTATCCTACCAGATTACCAAAGTTATATCATCCACGAACTCTGAGCGGCACAACTTCATCCTTTCATTTGAACACTATTTGAACGCTATTTGAACCCTCAACCCTTCGGTGTTCCGTCCGATTGTGGCCGATGGCCGAACGATAACGTGCTTGCGCTTCAGAAATTTCTCATAGCCCCGAATAAACTTTTAGCCGATCGTCGGGACTGTAACCTGCTTCGAACCGCGAGGTCGTGCTTGAAATGACGTCGATGATGATTGATTGTGATCGTCGTTTTTTTTTTAAATCTCTCAAATGGCGAATAGACCTGTAGCTCGCGTGTTATCGAAATTATTCCCTTTTCAGAACTCTTTTCAGCAACCGGCTCCTCCAGCTAATGAGCCTGGACACTTTCCATCCGACCAGCTCCCACCAGCTCTCCCACCGCGCCGTTCCCATGGCTGAGCGGCTCAGCTGCGAGCTCGTGGTCAGTCATCAGTCAGAGATTTGCAGTTTGCAGAGCTGTTTGCAGATAGCCTGAAGTTCCGGGGTCATAATAATAATCTCGCCTTCGTGTATAGCCGCTTTCGGTACGAAGTTTTTGTCTCAGTAGCTGTCCGTGACCGCTTCACCGGCCTGCTTCACATTTTGACAAGATACAAGATAAATGATATATACGAACCGATCTAATGAAGCTTCTAATGAGTATCTTGTATCTTGGTGTCTTTGAACTTAGTCTTGAGTCTGACCCAAGTGACTTGCGCCCGAGGTCCCATCCACAACACTCACTTCCATCATGAGCTTCTCTACTTCAAATCAACGTAAGTGCAAGCAGAGAGATAACGACGGTTTGCTATAGCTCATTATCCACCTGCTGCACTTTCAGATCCGCATCTTATCGACCGTGGTCTACCCGGCGGACCCACTACAGGCTTTGACCCGGAAAAAGCAAACAATTTATATGCAGACGAACGTGGACCTCTCCGTCGAGGATCATATGCCTCGCCTACGCTCGTTCGAACTCGATCTGATGTTGCGGTTCGAAATGGCAAGCCATATGGCAGTTCAAAGGTGGAGGCGGATACGTCCAGCATAATCGTAGACGATGAAAGTTCCGCACTGGTGCAGATTGAAGAGAGGACATTGACTTGGCAGCAAACGACGGCACTGCTGCTCATTGAGTATGTCGTGCTGGCCATTCTGGGTGAGTGGAAAACTCATTGCGGAATCCCTGGACCTGCCTAATATTTGGACTGTTTAGCGTTCCCTTACTCTTTCCAAATCCTCGGCATGGCTGGAGGAATGATCACCACTGTCATTATCGGTCTTTCAGTCTTGTACACCTCGCATGTGTTATGGAGGTGCGTGCGACCGGATAAAAATCTGCTTAGAGCAGACTGAGCTGATTTTAGTGTTTATTGCCTAGGTTCTGTCTCGTACACCCCGAAGTCAGAGATATCGCAGATGCAGCCTACGTCGTTGCCGGTAAACGTCGAGTTGCTTGGTATGCTGCGTGAGTATTTGCGCAAAGCTTGCGAATCTTCGAATGGAGCTTATATGAATTCTCAATAAACCAGGTTCATCGGATTAGCCCTAAACAACCTTTTCATCATGTATGCAAATGCGGTTTCACTTTTGCTACTTGTGACCCAACAACTTATTCTTGGTTCCTTCGCAGGGGTCTACACGTCAACGCTGCTCAGACCGCAATTAACACCGTCATTCAGTATGAGTTCTGCACTGTTGCTTGGGGCGTCATCTTTTTGGTCGTCATGTGGGCTGGATCCATGATTCGTGGGTTTAAGGGCACGGAAATTGCCGCAATCCTCTCCGCTGGGACCATGTTCATTTGCTATTTGCTTGTCGTTATCGGTAAGCCGAGGAGTAAATGATATGCTAACAACATGACTAAATGTCGTCCTTCATAGGTCATGCTGTCCAAGGAACGCCCAATGGATATATGCCTGCCACTGCCACAACGCCGGCCACGAGCCTGGAATGGACGGTCTGGGCGCCGAAAGGGACAACTTTCGTACAGGGTGTCAATGCGGTATTGAACATCGCGTAAGTCTCGACCTTTCACGCAAAGTCTTCCGAGCGACGGTTGTCAGCTGACCTAATTTTACCAACCAAGTTATACGTTCATTGGCCAGGCTCTGATTCCCTCGTTCGTCGGCGACATGAAACACCCTGAAGATTTCCCCAAGGCCCTCTACATTTCGATGGCCGTGGAAATGGCGCTGTTTAGTACCTGTGGTGCAATCGTATACTCATACGCCGGTACTGTCCTCACCACCGCGCCAGCGTACGGAAGTTTGATTGCGAAATACGGAAAGCCAGCTGCAGCCATGGTACTGCCCACGGTCGTGAGTTTAGAGAGAAGGCTCCCTTTTTCGCGTGCCCTTGCTGACTTCAGCAACTAGATCATCGTAGGTATACTTTACAGCCTGGTAACCAGCCGGGCCGTATTTTTCCAAATCTTCCCCGAAAAGTCTGTCCACAGACAGCGACACACTGTCAAGGGTTGGGCTGTCTGGGCAACTATCGTTTCTATCGGTTGGATTATCGCGTTCGTTATCGCAGAGTCCAGTAAGCATTGTGTAGTGTCTGTGACGGATGGGAGCCGTGCTTATGTATCTCCCCACTCCTCTCCATTAGTCCCTTTCTTCAGTGACTTGCTGTCTTTGAGTACGTGGCGAACCCATTACATTCCGGAATGATATTTGCTGAACTCGATTCGCTTCCTCCAGTTTCTTCGTTGTTCGACTCCTGGTTTGGCTACATCCTCTGGGCATTCTGTTACTTCCACTTGAACAGGGGAAAGTCATTCTCGGACAAGAGGCATTTGGTCGAATGGATCCTGAACGTTGTCATGCTAGTAGTTGGTAAGCTGGCTATTTCTATCCTACACCGCCGGAAGGTTTTACTCACTCACTCGCACTTGCACTCTGGAATCAAGGTTTCTTCTTCTTCGGTGAGCTAGCCCGCAGAAATACTGTCATCCGATGTACTTACTCTGCTTCATTCAGGTGCCGGCACATACGCATCAGTGCAATCCATTATCAACTCTTATGCCACGGGCAATATCAAAACAGCTTTCAGCTGCAACAATTCTGGATTCCTCTTTACTCGTTAAAAATTACGTTGTATAGGTCTTGCTGTTGGCCGGACTAGCCGGAACCCGAGTGTAACATGTGCTCATAATATCGTGAACGCTGGTTGACGGTGGCGCAGTGCAGCCACATACTTCAGTGGTATAATCAGGAACCGGAAGCGTATTGTGGAAATCGACATTCAAGCTTGGGCAGCGCTCCTTGAATCCAGCATTGACGGGCCGGTCTTTCAGCATGACACTAGCATGTAGTAGCCCCTTCTCTCAGTCGCGAATGGCCTTTGGTAATATAATATTCATGATACCCAAACAAATGACAACTAGATCCCTAAATCACACAGTAAAGACAGTCGGGGTAGCATCATCGCCAGGATGAAATGCATATGCCCTAAACAATAAGAAAAGTGATGCCCGTGAATGAGCGCGACGTCGTTGAAAAGTAAATCCCTTCCAGCAGAAAATGGTGTCGACTATCAAAGTGGTCAAACGAATGGTGAAAATGGGTATTTCGGTCAAACGAGTCGATGGTATGCGTGATGAAAATGTCCTTGAGGAAAACCTGTAGAATACCTGGGGGTAGGTGTAGCCTGTACATGTATCCCCCCTACGATGCGATGCAGTCCTATGTATGATCGGTAAACTCTAGAGAATTGGCCTGCAAAGTAGGTTGGCCAATCTGGTTCTTGCTGATTGGCTTGGGAGTGTTGGACCGGCGCCAGGTCGAGGCCCCGCCGCGGTTCGGTCCCTGATCGAGGTACGACCGATGAGCAGTATCCGCAAACGGATTCTGAAGCTGCGTCATCTGCGGAGGTGCGCCACAGCCGTCCCCGTGTGAGAGGCGGTTCGAATGCGAGTTGTGGCTTCCGCTGGATCGGAACCACGAGCTGAAACCAGTAGTTGACAATCGATCTGGTCTGCCTTGCTCGTGACTGCTAGGTCTGGCGTTCCATGTCGTACGTTGAGTGGTTGCATGCGATTGTCGTCTGTTTCGTGCCTCGTTCTCACTTGGATCAGCGTAGAACGAGGAAGGTCGGGCATCGATTTCACTTGCAGCAAGAGAACTGGTACGTGAATGCCTGCCTTGCGCAAGATATCCTCCAGCCATGCCACTTCCCACGAAACTGCCATGTTCAGAAAGTCGCTTGTGAACGCTGGCGTCATGGTTGCGCTTGACTCGACGGTAAATCCAAAAGACAAGTGCAATCCATAGTGCGCCACCAACACCGACACATACGCCAATGATAATGTCCCGATGGTTGTTGGATTTGGATGCCGAGTCGGTAGACTCGGAACCGGACGAAGTAGAACCCGTAGTGCTGGAACCCGTCAGCGGGTACGACGAGTCGATCTGGGCCGCGAGTTGACCAGCGATACCAGCTTGCCGATAGAGGGGGCTAGAGGGCGTCTTGATGTACGATGATAGATCCGACACCTTGGCTGTGGGAATGTACCCAATCCACCGGGTCAAGACCGAAGTACTTTCGCCTTGAACCGCCGCAGGAGAGTATGCTTGCAGCGCATAAGTAGTGACATTGGATTCTAGTGTTAGATGGCCTGGATTAGCGCGGTCACACACACACAAACACACACACAAGACCTATCAAATAACATACCATCTATTTCGAGCGCGTTGGCAATCATCAAGGGAAAGTTGATAAACAGCTGGCTGGTAGCATCCGAGTTGCTGACCTGCTCGAGAAAGCAAAGTTTAGTTTTCAACCGACACTGCATTACAAAAGAGATACGTACGACAAAGTTCCATGGGTAATTGTTTGCATTGAGTAGGATACTGATCAACGACGAAGCGCTCGAATCACTGGACGAGCTCTTGGCCTGTTCCGTTCCCGCTGTTGCCGCTGGCGAATTGTAAGGAACGATGATCGTGGGCACGTTGGACGGAATCGTTGCGGTCGAAGGCATGATCACGGCAGAGGAAGTAGTCACCGTGGCTGGCCCTGTGGCCCAAGACGCCTGATCCTCGGTCCACGAGGAAGACGAAGACGTCGGACTGGCGTAGATCAGGTATGTCTGCGATGGAATGTAGGGTTCCTCGGAGCTACTGCTGGCTGTGGGACTGTAGGTATCGGACGTGGAAGCCCATTCGAAACTTGAACTCTCGGAAGCCGAGGCCGTAATCACAGGCGATGATGTAGCTGTGCCTGTGAAAGTAGCGTTGCCCGTTGTACTGATGGTCTGATTATCAGAAATCGTATTTGTGGGCTCTGTTATCTCGCTCGTAGTGGTGACGCTGACCGGTAGATCCGTTTGAGTCTGTGACATGGTCGAGTTGCTTCCTTCAGTCGCGGTGGGAGTTCCAGAAGATACGGAGGTACTTGACTGCAGGTCGGTCGAGTCGGTAGACGTGTCTGTCACTTTTGCCTGCGTGGATTGACTTGATGATGCCGTCGGGGCTGCTTGACTGGATTCCGCGCTACTGATGGTTCCCGAAGTACTGGTCGGATCCAAGGGCATGTCTGTTGACGTTGTGGCGGTAGGAACGAATGAAGATGGGACGCTTGAAGTAAACTCAGAATTGGACGCGTTCGTCGATGACTCTGCAGAGTCTGTCGAGCTCGCTGCGGCGCTGGACGTGGGGAAAGGCGCCAACGATGACGATACGTCTATTCTTGTGCTTCCAACGGCTTCCGCGCTGGTCTGTGTGGACGAGAAACCTGTAGTAGGAGTTGCCTCGGGCGATCCGGAGCTTGCAACCGAGCTAGACAGGGTATCCTGGGATGCTGTAGGTTGAGCGATTTCTGCCGACGTAGAGCTTCCGGGCAGGAGAACGGTGCTGGGGATCGTGCTATCAGAGCTGATAGATTCTGAAGAAGACGGTATATCGGCGAGGGTACTCGAGGGCTGCTCAAACAAGGCGGACGTGCTTGAAGGATCCTCAACTATTGTAGAAGTAGGTGGGATAGCGCTTGAAGAATCGCTGTTATCGGTGCTAAAGGCAACCGGTGAACTAGACGTTGGGCTTCCTACCACGCCGGTAGAAGTGGCAGAAGCCAAAATCGTTTCCTCAGACGTACTCGTCACGATGGGGCCTACTCAACAGGGCAGAGAGGTAAGAGTCGTCACATCAAGCTCAGATCACGGACACTCGATGACTTACTGCTAATAACCGACGCAGTAGGCTCGACGGTCGGCAAAACACCTGTGGCCGAAGATTCGACAGCAGGCGCACTAGAAGCAGAAGAAGGTGCCGACGTATCGCTTTCCGACGCTGTGACCTCGGTGAAAATAGTTGTGACTTCAGGCAGTGCGTTAGAAGTTGGAGCGGTGGCGGAGATTGTCCCCTCTGCGAAGACGACAGTGGAAGAGGGCGAGGTTGCCGCAGGAACATCAGATGCCGGTTCCTTGGTGGAAGCCAATGATTCGCCTTTTCAGAAAACCAGTAGGTGAGCAAAAGAAGATGGACTTCCACAGGAGTGTGACTTACTGGTCGAAGAAGCGGAAGCCGTTTGCCCTTCCGTAGAGATTGGTGAAGACGTAGGGCTAGGATCGCTTGACGATGCTTCGGCTGCAGGACATCGAATTGTCAATAAAACGGGATATACACGAAATTGGATAGAATAGAACCTTACTCGTAGGAGGCGCAACGACTGTAGTCTGTGGTATGAATGTACTTGAAGCTGGTGGTGTCGTGGAGGATACTGCATCGATTTCGGAATGATGATGAAAATATCCCGTCGTTCCGGGAAGATTCGAAGGTTTTACATTGTGATTGCGGGAAGCGGACACAAGAGATGGCGGCGGCAAGGAGGGCATCGTGATGGCGTCAGGAGGGAAAGAAGAAGTGGGTGACGTATAAGTGAATATTCCGGGACTTTGAGAAGGCAGTCCGCTCCAGTCTCCAGTCTCCTGAACATCTCCAACGTTACTAGTCGTTCTGAGATATGCCGTGGAACCAGATCCAAGTGGATATAGATTGGAGACTTCGGACGCAGCCGCAGGGGAGGAAGCGTCTGAGAAAATGTATACAGACGACGAAGGCACGGGGCCCGACAAGGCCGATACGTCCATTGCACTAGCTGGTTGGTCGGGCATGCCAGTAGACTGGACCAAGTTAAACACTCCTTCTCCCAAAGACAAGGTATCCCGTGTTGTGGCCACCAACGTTTCCGTTTCGACCTCTTGCGATAAAGCCGCTAGCGTCCGTGTTGAGGTAGGTCCCAACTCTGCTCCTGTTGAAGACGTCACTAAGGGATCCATTGCACCCAGCCCAATGCCTTCAACTCCTGCTTGAGACCCCCATGTGCTCGTACTCGGCCTCTGATCCGGCAAATCCACATTGGAAGAAGATGTCACCGCCGTTGCCGACCAGGTGTTTAGATCCGACACGGACGTTGACGACGCGGTCTGCACTGGTTCCACAGAAGCATGCCACGAGGATTCCATAAGAGCTGACCCCATAACTGGACCCGACGTGAGCGCCATCGACGACTCAACTGCTGCCAACGAATTCGATGACGCGCTTGGCACCGGCTCTACGAAAAAAGTCGTCGAAGACTTTGTATCGATCCACTCAGTAGTTGGAGCCGACGTTGCAACCACTGCTGATGAATTCGCCGCGACCTGCGTCACAACCGCTTCATCCTGTCCATCTGCATTATCAACGTCCCGTCTCTCCAAAACCCCAGCTTGCATATCTCCTCTTCTCCGAAACCTTGGCAGTGACCACGGTTTCACAAGTTGCCAGATCCGCCCCACTACACAGAGCACAACCGACCCAAAGGCGTGAGAGGAGAAATGATGAAGGAACCCGCAGACCAGATACGAAGACACACGAAAAGGAAAAGGAGAATCGACGAAATGATGGGTATTGGAACAAGAAAGGGGGAAAGGAAGTATAAATGATGAACTTTCCGACTCACGTTCTATAGTTTCCGTGCGTGTCACCGTCTGTGTACTCGACTCTATCACTTCCTCACTCGATACTGTTGCAGAAGACGAACTGATGTCCATTGTACTGGTAGGCCTCACAGTGGATGAGGGGGCCGCCGTATTAGCCAAAGGACTCGTCATTACGTCCGTTGCATCACTTTGTTTGGACGATGTCGATGTCGCAATGTCGGTAGCATCGGTCTGTTGTAAAGATGTCGGACTTTCCGTCGTGCTCGCAGTACTGCTTGTTGGTAGAACTTGGCTTGTAGCGGTAGATGAAGGCGTGATGGCGCTTGTGCTCGCGCTCGCGCTGCTACTGGAGCTTGTGGCCGACGGGCTAGTCGATGTCGCACTCGTGCTCGCGCTGGAGACAACTGTGTTGGAGTCACCGGCGACGATGGACTCTATTAGGGCTACGTACATTCGCATGCATACGAATCAGCGAATTCCTACGGAGAAGTTAGTAATAAGGGAAACAACATCCGACTCACCGGCTAGCTGCACAGCATCAAATGTGTTCTCGTCAGCAACCACAACAGGTGTCTCCTGCTGTTTCTTCACAAGCTCAAACGTTCCTCCTCTGCCAACATGGATTGTATCTCCATCACCTCGACCCAACTTTCTCCTCATCGACTGATCGTTCCTCAGACTCCCTACGAAGCGCTTTTCCATCTTTTGATGCCTCGGTGGGACAACTCCAACGTCGAGGTTCGATTGTGTGCCGTCAGCCATGGACAGGTTGGATGTCGAGATAGTGGAGGCCATGACGATTGCTGGGTTGCTGATAGCCAGTAATGCCAAGAGCAGAGCCCATAGTGAGTTTGCCTTTGATGGGTGCATTGTTTTGGCGTATTTACGTAACGTGAACCACTTTTTCGTCTAGAATCGGTCCATCACCTAGATAAGAGCGCCTCGTTGATGATCTCCTCGCTCCTCGAGCAGGCTTTGATCCGTTTCTTTTCGGCCGTTCGGATGACCTTGATTTCCGTAGAACTAACGAGTGTAGTGACAGGCCGGACTTGTCGATATTACTGAAGCCGTATTGGTGTCAAGGTCCGTTGCGGTGTGTGGGTGTGTGGTCGAGAGAAGCGATGGTCAGAGTGCAGTCGAGAAAAGGGTTGGAGAAAGGATCGGGTCAACGAGTGTCGAGTATTGTAGAGTTCAGGGGAGCCGCGGGTGACAAGTCAAAGGATCCCGAATTGTTGTGCTTGAGTACTTGCTTTGTCGTAGGTGATGTATTCAAGAGGGTGCCGCGGACAGCCTCTGTGTTGTATAACGACGAATCCTGTGTGCTGGTCAGTCACGGCCTGTAGTCGATACTTTGAAATGAAATGTTTGCCACGTCCGTAAACGTCTAGCAAGCAAACAACCCGCTCGAAGTGTTTGATGGATTTCGAACATGAAACACAACGAACACAAGGAACAGGTTCCGACGCGTCGGATGAGAAAGGGGGGACCCTTACTTTCACAACGCGTTGGCTGCGGGGGAAAATAAGGGGACGAGGATGGAATCTCAATCAACTCTGTACTCTGTTCAGTCTCCTTCAGATATACTTGACAACCTCATTGATGACTTCACCCAGCTACGTTCTCTATACCTGGAAGAGATGATGCAGCTGGTGGTGGCCATAAAGATCGACATGGGATCTGCAAAATCGCTAGTCCATTATTGCCTGTCATGGCGCTCGTTGACCCGCCCAGTGAACATTGTGCCCTTGAGTGAGGGCACTTTTATTTAGCGCGGTACGGAATGTATCTAGCTTGCTCGCTTCAAGCAGCCTCCTCCGGAGCTCCCACCAGCTCTCTCACCGGGTCAACTTTATGGAGGCAACAGAATTCATTAGGGGGACAAAGCTGCAAAGACAGTAAACCATCAGCAAGTTTTTCGGCCTCTTCGACAGCAAATCTGAGGGTGGCAACTATAAAGTGTGGAAGCTGCTCTTCTCTATCTTTGCCAAAAAATAACTGGCCCATGTTTGGTAACAGCTGAATTCTAGCAAAAGAAGTGTATGCCTCGCCTCGCTGATTGATCATCATTCTAGGCGACAGCCGCTCAAGTTTTCTAGGGGCAAAGCCTTTATGCAAGTCGCAGTAGATTATTCCCAGTGAAGCAATGCCCAATGCAACGCGTACAACCATACATACACTCCAATAAGCCAATCAATCTCATGCCCGCAAACACAGCTGCAATCACCTCCTCGCATGCCACCACACCTCGCTCGCCCCACCCTTCTTCCCAGACCCCTTGACCACCCTCACATACTTGACCACCAACTTATCCAACGCCTTTCGATCCCCCACGGGCGTCAACCCTTTCAAGAATGGCTGCATATTCTCTGGCCGCCACTGGGACCGCGTGGCGAACAGGTCGGAGAAACGTTGGGCCGGTTCGGTCGGGAGGGAGGAGACGCTGAATGGGATGAGGAGGGGTGAGCGGGTGGTGGAGAGGGATGAGGCGGCGGCAGCGGCGGCGGGGGAGGGGTGTTGGAGGAGGTATTCGCCCTGCAGTCGCGGAGGAGAAAAGGAAGGTAAGCGACGCCTTTGCGGACAAGTCCGGAAGTAGGGGGGATCAGATACGGAGCGCGACACACACCTCGAGTCGATCCAACTTTAACAAATGCTCGTATCCCGGTCCTACCTGTTCCCCCCAGCGCGCCATGAAATCATCCACGGTCGGTGGATCGAGCGTCTACCAATCGTATCAAGAGTCCAGAATCCCGGGTGAGTGGGTGGGTGGGTGTGGAATCCGCGTCAGCGCTCGGTGAACATGATGAAGAGGGAACCGGGAACGCGGGAGGCGGGGGGGACCAAATCACTCACGCTCTCGAGCGATAGCAGACCTTTTCCCACCTCGTTCACCAACCGCGAAAGCTGCACACGCCATACCGTACTCTGATCCAGCGTCGTCGTCGCTACCCCACCCTCAGCCTTGGCCTCCGCGGCAACAGCAGCGTCCTCCCCGACCCGCACAAGGTCCCCGAAAACACCCATGACCCCCTCCGCGACGTCCTGGGAGACGGAGAAATCGTTGGATAGGTCTTGTGCTATAGGGTAGGCTTGTGCGTAGCGGGTCTCGGCGGCGGCGGAGGCGGCGGAGGCGTCGTCGTTGGACGGGGTTGGAACGCGTCGTGTGGTATTTGTGGTGATGGATCGTGGAAGGGTCGTTGGGTTTATTGCGTGAATTGTTAGTAGTGATAATAAGGTGGAGAGGAGTGGGAGGAGGTGTCGTGTGGGGAGGTGCATGAGGTGGTCTGCGGTGCGGAAGGCGGGAGAGGGGAGGAGGGACGGGTGTTTGTGAGTTTCTCATGGCGGGGAAAGGAAGCACGAAAGCGGAGGAAGGAAACAAGGGAAAGAAGGCAACAAGAAGCAACCAGGAATGTAGAATGTAGAAAGGAGGAGAGGAGAGGAGAGGAGAGGAGAGGAGAGGAGAGGAGAGGAGAGGAGAGGAGAGGAGAGGAGAGGAGAGGAGAGGAGAGGAGAGGAGAGGAGAGGACGCGACGCGACGAACGAACGAACAGACGTACCACCATCCACTTGAATAACATTCCGTGCCTTCAAACCCTCATCCAACTCTTGATCACTTGCCTGAACAAGACTTTGTAGCTGTGCGCGGGTGTACCGGCGGCTGCGGCGTTTCTTGGCTATTATAGCGTGGTCGTTGTCGTCGTTGTCGTCGCCGTCGTCGTGAAGAGACCGCTTCACACCCCTCGACACGCCGCCCCTATTCTTATTCCTGTTATTACCGAACCCAGGCATCCCAGTCCACGCCGTATCCCGTAATAGACGCTCCAGACGGTCCAGCCGCGGGACCGTGGGTGTCAGCTCGAGGATTTCATGGCATGTGTCTTGTATGAGGAGGGTTTGTTCGGGTAGTTGCGAGGCTGGGTGTGAGGTGGTTGGCTCCGAGGAGGAGGAGGAGGAGGAGGTGGTGGTGGATGGAAGGCCCGACTGCGGCGGACGAAGGAAAAGCATGCTATTCGAGACGGTGATCGTCCGCAGTGCGAATGTCTGGGAAGGGGTGCAGATGACTGCATCGTCCGCGGGAGCGCCTTTCATTGTTAATCTGGGAGGATGGTCGTTGGTCGTTGTGTGTGTGTGTGTGTGAGCAGTCATCATATAGGGCAGAGAACAGGAAAGAAAACAGAAGGGAAAAAAGAAACGCACATAACACCCTCCTCCCCCTCCTTACCCGCCTGCTCCACCACTTTCGCCAACTCGGGTGAAATCTCCAACAACTTGTACGACTCTGCTGAGCCTGTGTGAGGGGAGACGGAG
Organism: Naganishia onofrii; assembly: GCA_030039215.1. NCBI lineage: Eukaryota > Fungi > Basidiomycota > Tremellomycetes > Filobasidiales > Filobasidiaceae > Naganishia > Naganishia onofrii. The sequence continues at coordinate 136,716 of JASBWV010000022.1, read as the reverse complement.
GGGTCGTAGCGGACTATGAATTGGGTGGACATGGTGGGTGGTGGGTGGTGGGAGGAGGCGGAGAGGGAGGAGGAGGAAGGGAAGGTGCCCATAATTAATCAAGGACACGCTCAGGAGCAAGGTGGAGGTTCACTGGACGCGTTTCCTACTACACGGCGGCCGGGTCAAAGCCTTGTTGGAGGAATCAAGCTGACCAATGCATTCATTCTTGACGGCGGTCATCATCGTTTACCCCTCTCTTCTCCTATCAGTCTTCTCCTCTCCCACTACCCGACCATGGACCAGAAGAAGAAGAACAAGGAAACTTGTATCCCATGGCGCACGTGGAGGACCTTGCTGAGGGATTATGGGGGGCAGGTACAGGAGGAGGGGCAGCAGAGGAAGCTGGGGCCGGGGGTTTCGTCGTTTCCCGTCACGCCATTATCAACCACCAAACAACCGCACCCGCCCCAACCACCAACAAACCCCTCCTCCTCCACCTCTACAAAACACCCACCATCTCCCCACCCGCTACCGCCCGGAACCATCCTCGACGAAAACGGAAAACCATGTAAAATCTGCAACTCGTGGCAGACGTGGGCAAAGATTGCCAAGAAGGAAAGGGGGCAGCAGTCGGATGGTGCAGCGGTAGGGACGGGCAAGGGGAAGAGTGGTGCCGCAGCGGGTGGGAAGGGTATGGCCTCGGTTTTCGGCGCTGCTTCAGGGACTGCAAGCGCTACTGCACCCTCGGCTACACCCACCACCACCACCACCAGCGAACCCACCACCACCAGCGAACCCTCGCGCCCCCCCACCTGCCCACCCGACGTCGCCGAACTCGGCCGCGCAACATGGACATTCCTCCACACCACCGCCTCCTACTACCCACTCACCGCCACCCCGGTACAACAAACAAAAATGCGGGCCCTGATCGACGCCCTAGGAGAGTTTTACCCGTGTTCCCACTGCGCCGAGGATTTCCGGCGAAAGGTCCGTGAAGCGGGGGTGAGGAGGGAGGATGTGCAAGGAAGGGAGGGGTTGGAGAGGTGGTTCTGTGAGAGGCATAATGAGGTGAATAGGAGGTTGGGAAAGGGGGTGTTTGATTGTAAGAGGGCCGGGGAGAGGTGGAGGGATGGGCCGCGGGGTGGGGAGTGTGATTAGTGGTGGGAGGGAGGGGAGTTGTATGCATGGCATTGCTTGGTATGGAAATCATCACTCATTGCATCGTTTCGTATGATTACTCGTCACCTATTACCCATCACCCATAGCTCATCGCTCACACTAGCATCGCTCACCACATCGTCTCGGGCCGACGTCCATATCGCGCTCACCTGATCCTGATTCCCTGATTAGCGTCGTAAGAAGGAGGAGGAACAGAGGCTTTCACGGTATCAAGGAGAGACGGGAGGGGAAGGACTACCATACCATTCATCATCATCAGCTCGTCGTCGTGCGCATGTCCAATCGGATCGGATCGAATCGAATCAACTCGAGTCGAGCAGAATGGATAATACCAGTCGAGGCGAGGCGAGAAGACGAGACGAGACGAGAGGAAAGGAGACGTCCATGATATCTCGAGATGGCGAAACGCGATCAAATACATGACATGATGCGTTCGTTGGTCTAGCGTCGGGTCGGGTTGGCTTGGTTTGGTTTCGCTATATCTCTGTCAGGCGGCTGCTTTACGGTATCACTCATGACAATTACTATAGACCTCGGAGCATTTGATGGATACTTTCCAACCTCCACGCCGAACCCTACCGCGCGGGGACGGTGGGGAGGATTCAAACACCCGTTTTGTTTTTTCGTGGCCGTGAGTTGGATCTAACGATTCTACGACGATTGGGCGTGCTCTACTGCCCTTGAAATGCTTGTGGGAGCTTGGAACAGTATTAGTTGACCATGTAGGTTAGTCGGTTAAGCAGTAGTGTCACGTTTGATTGCGGTGCGCGATGTGGTGCAAGAGGTCAGTTTTGGGTGGCGAGACGCGTTGTTTTCGCTCTATCGCAAGTGGGCGGCTGCGATATCGTTAGTGACAATTCTTATAGGTCACAGAGCACTTGATGGACACACTGAAACTAGCTATACAGGTCTACCTTAACGCCCAAATCGTGCAGGGGTTCATTCAGGTCGGACCATGCCTTTTATGGCTGTGGGCGGAATCCAAATATCTGACGCTGGTAGAACAATTGGGCGGGCCTTAATCTCGTTGAAAGGGTGATGACAGGTTGATCGGCATTGTTCAGCTATATGCTCGAGCTCGTTAAGCTTCAGCGTTACGCCCAATTATGGTACGCGATATAATGCAAGGGGTCAGTTTTGGGTGGCAAATCGCGTTGTTTGTCAATATCTCAATTGGGCGGCCGTGTCGTATGGTCTATAGCAATCATCATAGATTGGAGAGCACCTGCCAGCCATACTAAAGGTAGTCTTTTAACCGTAGTTGAACGCCCAATCGCATGACAAGATCTCATCACCACTCAGCTTGCGCGTTTGATGGCTGGAAGCTGAATTGGACGGTTCTATAGCCATTGGGCGTGCCTTGAACTCTCTTGGATAGTGATAGTAGCTTACGGCGGGAGTGCCTGGATATATAGTGGAGCTTGTCAAGCTTTAGCGTTATGCCCAATTGCGGTACGCGATATAATGCAAGGAGTCAGTTTTGGGTGGCAAAACGCCTTGTTTTGCCATATCTCAATTGGGCGGCCGCTGTATCGCTCATAACAGTCACTATAGGCGACGGTGCCCTTAGTAGATACAGTGAGACTAGCTACATAAATCTACAATAACACCCAATCGCGCTTCAAGGACTCCATCAGGTCAGCTCACGCGGTCATGGCTGTGAGCCGGATCTAGCGCTTCCACAGCAAGTGGGCGTGCTCTGATGCACTTGAAAGAGTGACGGCGGCCTGAAAGATCCTAACCCTCTATATGGCCGAGCCGGTCAAGCTTTAGCGATATGCCCAATTGTGGCACGCGATATGTTGCGAGGGGTCGTTTTTGGGTGGCAAAACGCGACTAAAACGCGCTGTTTCGCCATATCTCAATTGGGCGGCTGCTGTATTGTTAGTGACAACTTTTATAGGTGGCAGAGCTCTTGCGGAACACACTGAAACTAACTATACAGGTCTACCTCGACGCCCAATTTCGTTTCGAGGGTTCATTCAGGCAGACCATGCTTTTTATGGCTGAAGGCAAGATTCAACGCTTCCGTAGCAATTGGGCGGGGTCCAATCCTCAAACGGGGATGGTAGCTTGACCGGTATCACTCAGCAACGTACCGAAGCTGGTCAAGCCCTAGCTCATTGCCCAATTGTGATACGCAATAAATGTAAAAGGTCGTTTTTGTATGGCAAAACTCGCTGTTTCGCCACATCGCAATTGGGCGGCCGCTGTATCGCTCATAACAGTCACCATAGGCGACGGTGCCCTTGGTAGATACATGAAAACTAGCTATCCAAGTGTAGCTCGACGCCCAATCGCGTTTCGAGGTATCAATCGGTTCGGTTCACGTGTTTTGTAGCGGTAATCTGGATTCAACGCTTCCGTGGCAAATTAGCAATTGGGCGTGCTTCGAGCAGCTTCAAAGGGTGATGGCAGCTTGAACAGGAGCACCCGACTACGTACCCAAGCTGGGGAATCAATAGCACATAGCCCAATTGTGATCCGCAATAATATAATGCGAGAGGTTGATTTTGATGGCGAAAGGCGTTGTTTTCGCTCTATCTGAATTGGGCGGCCCCCATAACGTCCAAAGAAGGGATCATAGATTTCGGAGTACTTGTCGAACAGATTGAAACTAGCTAGATGAGTCTACCTTGACGCTCAATCGCGTTGCAAGGGTTCATTCAGGTCGACCATGCCTCTTACGGCTATAGGTGGGATCTAAGTATCCAACGCTGTAGAGCAATTGGGCGGGCCTTGATCTCGTTGAAAGGGTGATGACAGCTTGATCAGCACTGTACATCTATATGCTCGAGCTCGTGAAGCTCCAGCGTTACGCCCAATTATGGTACGCGATATAATACAAGAGGTCATTTTTGGGTGGCAAAATGCGCTGTTTCGCCATAACTCAATTGGGCGGCCACTGCCTCGCCCATGGCAATCATCATAGGTTGTTGGGCACTTGCTGAACGTATTGAGACTGGTCATATATGTCTATCTCCACGCCCAATCACGTTTCGCGGACTCCCTCAGCTCAGCTGAGGCACTTTGTGACTGTGAGCCGTAACTAAGGCTTCTAAAGCAATTGGGCGTGCTCTGATGCACCTGAAAGAGTTATGGTAGCTTGAACAACACGAGTAAATGATGTAACTGGGCCGGTTAAGCCCCAGCATTACGCCCAATTGTCGCACGCGATGTGGTGCAAGGCGTCGTTTTTTGGGTGGCGAAACGCGTTGTTTTCGCTCTGATTCGATTGGGCAGTTAGAGTGTCATTAGTGACGGTGATCATATACTGCACCGACCAATTTCGTTTCGAGGGTTTTTTTTCGGCCAGATCACGTATTTTATGGGTGTAGGCTGGATCTAAGTATTTAACGCTTGTAGAGCAATTGGGCGGGCTTAATCTCGTTGCGAGGGGGAGGGTAGCTTTACCAGCATTATCCAGCTATATGGCCGAGCCAATCAAGCTTTAGCGTTACGCCCAATCGTGATACGCGATATAAGGCAAGGGGTCGTTTTTGGGTGGCAAAACGCGTTGTTTGTCTATATCTCAATTGGGCGGCCGTCGTATAGTCTATAGCAAACATCATAGATCGGAGGGCACCTGCCGGCCATACTGAAGCTAGTCTGGTAGCCCTAGCTGAACGCCCAATCGCGTGGCAAGATCTCATTCAGCTCAGCCTGCGCGTTGTAGGGCTGCAAGTTGAATCTAACGGTTCCGTTGCAATTAGGCGTGCCTGGATCTGGCTGAAAGACCCATGACAGCTCTAACAGCGATACTACGCGATGTGTCCAAGCTATCAGCTCCAGGTTATCGCCCACTCGCGTTACGCTCTGTAACGCAAGAATCTGTTTGTTTTGGGTGGGAAAACGCTACCTGAAAAGCGTTGTTTCACGATATCTCAGTTGGGCGGCGGCTGTATTGCTCATGCCAGTCATCCCAGATCACAGAGCACATGGTGTACACATTAATACTAGCTACGTAAACATAGCTCAACGCCCAATTGGGTTTCGAGGTATCAATCAGCTCGACTCACGTATTTTATAGTGGTAAGCTGAATTTAACGCTTTCTGTAGTAATTGGGCGTGTTCCGATCTCTTAAGAGAGTACGGTCAGCTTGAGCAGTACTATCACGTTTCATGATCGAGCTGGTTAAGCTCTAACAGCTTACCTCATCGCGTTACGCAGGATAACGCAAGAACTGATTTATTGGTGGCAGAACGCGGTGTTTTCCCATATTTCAATTGGGCGGCTGCTGTAGCGTTCATGAAGCTCAGCACAGGTCACGATGTACATGCTAAATACATTGGCACTGACCTTATGGCTCTACCTCAACTCTCACTCGCGTTCCGGGGATTCCGTTGGCTCGGCCATACGTTCTATGGCTGGAGGCTGCATTCGAGCGGTTCTATAGCAATTGGGCATGCCCTAAACGCACTTGGAGGTCGATGGTAGCTTACGCCAGTGGTGCCTAGACACATTCCCAAGCCGATTAAGCCCTAGCGTTATGCCCAACCGCGTTATGCGATTTACCGCAAGAAGTCCTTTTTGTGTGGCAAATTGCCCTTTTCGGCTCTATCGCGATTGGGCAGCTGCTGTGTCTTTCATGACAACCATCATAGACGCCGGAGCACTTGCTTCACACATTGAATCTAGGTACATAAGTCTACCTCAACGCCCAACCGCGTTGGGAGGATTTCAATGACCTTCGCTCGAAGTTTTATGGCTGCAAGCGGGATCCATCGCTCCCACAGCAATTGGGCGTGCGTCAATTTCCCTGAGAGACTGATGGTAGCTATAACAGCACTAGTGGAGCATGCCACTAAGCCGGTCAAGCTCTAGCCTGATACCCAATTGCGTTACGCGTCATATTGCCAAAGATCTGTTCTTGGGTGACAAATCGCGCTGTTTCGCCATCGTTCAATTGGGCAGGGGCTGTAGCATTACTGGCAATGGTCAAAGATCACAGAGTGTCTATTGAAGACATTGGGACTAGCTAGATAAGCCTACTTGACCGCCCAATTGCGTTACGAGACTCCAGTCAGCCTAGATCACGCATATTTTGGCCGCGAATCGAACCCAACGTTTATAAAGCGATTGGGCGTGCCGTAATCTGGCTGAAGCAGCCATGGCAGACTGAGCGACCCTACTCCGGAATTTATCTGAACTGGTCAAGCTCTAGCCTATCGCCCAATTGTGTTGCGCGATACAAACCAAAGGCTAATTTTTGGGTGGCAAAACCCGTGTTTCGCTTTATCTTCATTGGGCGGCTGCGGCGTCGTTCGTGTAAATCATCGTGGATGTCAAAGAGCATGCGGGACACAATGGACCTGATCTCCCGAGCCTATTTCGGCGCCCAATCACATTTCGGGCAATCATTTAACTCGGCTCACTCACTCTCTGGCTGCGAGGCGGATCTGACGCCTCCATCGCAATTGGGTCTGCGCCAATCCGACTCAAAGGCTATCAGTAGCTTACATTGAGAGTGTATGTATCCATCTTTTCGCTGGTTACGCTCTAGCATAACGCCCAATCGGAATATACGATTTACAAGAACATGCGAGTCAAAAAGCGAGCGCGACGGCGGAAACCCCTGATACGATAATCTTGCAATTAGGTAAAGCCGCTACCGTTGGACAAATTCATAGCGCAGAGGTGTTCAAAAAAGCTCTATAACCCTTCCTTGTACGACAACGAAAGGAACGGCCATGATGTAGAACGGGTCTCGCGCTTATTTCGGTATAGGACCCACAAGTGGGAAAATAGTTGAAGTGAGCTAGAAATGTTGGGCAGGCTCTAAGAGCTTGGCGGTTTCCTTCTCAGCATTGAATGGCGGGAGGAGCAACTTTGGGATTAAAGCCTGTTAGCCTGAGCGTACGCCCAACTGGGAGAAAATGTACGAAACTTTGTGCTCCCTTCTACGCGGCAAAACGCGGTGTTTCGGTCTATATCAATTGGACAGCTTCTGTAGCGTGCATAACATTCCTCATAGGTCGCAGAGGACATGCTAGCAACACTCAAGCTGACGAGATGAGTCTACCTCAACGCCCAATCGCATTTCGAGGTGTCATTCAACTTGGCTTACGCATTCTTCGGCTCTCAGCCAAATGTAAAGCCTCCATAGCAATTGGGCGTGATCTGGATAGACTGAAGCGTTGGTGACAGCTCACCTAGTGCTAATCCAAACCGTATCTGAGCTGGTGATATGCTCTAGCCTACCGCCCAATCGTCGTCACACTGTGCAATGTAAGAATTCTTGGGTGACGAAATCCGACTCTCCCGCGCTGTTTCGCCATATCTCCATTGGGGGCTTCTGTATCGCTGACTGAAAACAACATAGGTGACAGACCACTCGATGGACACATCGAAACTAGCTACACAAGTCTAGCTCCATGCCCAATTTCATTTCTGGTCTTCAATCACAGCAGATCATGCATTTTATGACTGTAGGCCGGGTCTAACGCTCGCAGAGCAATTGGGCGTGCTCTGAAACGGCTCAGAGAGTAACAAGAGCTTTAAAACTACTCCCCAATGATGTACATGAGCTAGTTCAGCCCTAGATCGCGGCCCAATCGCGTTATGCCGTATATCGCGAGAACTGTTTTTTGGGTGGCAAAACGCGTTGTTTCGCCATAGCTCGATTGGGCAGCTGCTGTAGCATTAATGGCAATCGTCAAGGATGGCGGGGTATTTGGTGGAGACAACGGGACTAGCTAGGTAAGCCTACTCGGCCGCCCAATTGTATTTCGAGGCTTCAATCAGCCTAGATCACGCATTTTGTCGCCGCGAGTGAGACGACCTACGTTTACAAAGCGATTGAGCGTGCCTTGATCTGGCTGAAACAGTCATGGTAGATTGAACGGCACTACTCCACAATGTATCTGAACTGGGTAAGCTCTAGCCTACCGCCCAATTGCGTTTCGAGCGATCATTCAGCTTGGCTCACGAATGTTAACGCTGCAACGCGGACCAAGCGCGTATAAAGCAATTGTTCAATTGGGTGTGCTCTGAGCTGACTCAAGCGTTGATAGCAGCTTATGTTGGACTGGTCAATTATGTACTCAAGCTGGTTAAGCCCTAGCGCTATGCCCAATCGCATTACGCGATATCATGCACTGGCTAGTTTTTGGGTGGCAAAACGCGTTGTTTCGCCATATCTCGATTGGGCGGGTGCTGTCTCGTTAGTGACAATGATCAGAGGTCATACAACACATGCTAAATACATTGGCCCTGGCAATATGGATCTACCTCAACGCCCAATGGCGTTTAGAAGATTCCCTTAGCTCGGCTTACGCGTTCCATGGCTGGAAATTAAATTTAACGCTCGCAGAGCAATTGGGCGTGTTCTGATCTCAATCAACCGTCGATGGTAGCTTACATCGGGAGTGCCAGGATGTTTCTCCAGCTGGTTAAGCTCTAGCGTTCAGCCCAATCGCGTTACGCGACATGTTTGCAAGAGGTCCTTTCTGGCTGGCAAATCGCCTTGTTTGGCTCTATCGCAATTGGGCGGCTGCGGTATCGTTAGTGACGGTCACCATATACACCGGAGAATGTGTGGAACACAGTGAAACTAGCTATCCAAGTGTACCGCAACGCCCAATCGCGTTTCGAGGGTTTTTTTGGGCCAGATCACGCCTTTTGTGGGTGTAGGCTGGATCTAAGTACTTAACGCTTGTAGAGCAATTGAGCGGGCCTTAATCTCGTTGCGAGGGTTAGGGTAACTTCACCAGCACTATCCAGCTATATAGACGAGCTGGTCAAGCTTTAGCGTTACGCCCAATTGCGGTACGCGATATAATACAGAAAGTCGTTTTTGGGTGGCAAAACGCGTTGTTTGCCTATATCTCAATTGGGCGGCCGTCGTATCGTTCATGTCGATTATTCCAGGTCACACGGAACATGGTGGACACATTGAATCTAGCTGGATGAGTTTACTTGAACGCCCAATCGCCTTCCGAAGGATCAATCAGCCCGGTTTACGCAAGATATCGCGGCGAGCTGATCTAATGCCGCTACGTAATGGGGTTCTGAATAGACTTAAACGTCGTTGGTAGTTGACATAGCACTCCTCGAAGTGCCTCGAAGTTCTTCTTGAGCTGATTGAGCTCTGGCCTACCGCCCAGTTCCGTTACGCGATATACTGCAACGGGTCAGTTTTGGGTGGCAAATCGCGTTGTTTGTCTATAGCTCAATTGGGCGGCTGCGGTATCGTTAGTGACGGTGACTATATACCCCGGGGCATGTGTGAAATACACTGAACCTGGCTTTACAGGTGTATCGCAACGCCCAATTTTGTTTCGAGGGGTTTTTTGCGGCAAACCTCACGTATTTTATGGCTGTACGCCGGATCTAACCCTTCCATAGCAATTGGGCGGGCCTTAATTTCCTTGCGAGGGGGAGAGTAGCTTGAACATCACTACCGAGCTATATGGTCGAGCTAGTTAAGCTCTAGCGTTACGCCCAATTGTGGTACGCGATGTGGTGCAAGGGGTCGTGTTTTGGGTGGCGAAACGCGTTGTTTGTCTTTACCTCAATTGGGCGACTGCTGCATCCTTAGTGACAATCATCATAGGTCACGGAGCTCGTGGTGGATACATTGAGATTAGCTACATAAGCCTATCTCAACGCCCAATCGCGTTTCGAAGTATCATTCAACTCGGCTCACGCTTTGTGTGGCTGTCAGCCAGAGCCAATGCCTCTACAGCAATTGGGCGTGCTCTGAGCAGACTGCAGCGTTGATGGGCTACTCACCTAGCATTAATCAACCACGTATGTGAACTTGCTAAGCTCTAGCCTTATGCCCAATTGCGTTGGCGTGATGTAGTACAGAGGTTGGTTTTTGGGTGGCAAAACGCGTTATTTCGCTCTATCTCAATTGGGCGGCTTCCGTATCATTCATGGTAACTATCATGCGTCTAGGAGCCCAGGTCCGACAAATTGAGACCAGCTATACAAGTCTACCTCAACGCCCAATGGTGTTTAGAAGATTCCCTTAGCTCGGCTTACGCGTTCCATGGCTGGAAGCTGAATTCAACGGTTCTATAGCAATTGGGCGTGGCCTGATCCCACTCAACCGTCGATGGTAGCTTACATCGTCGGTGCCAGGATCTTTCTCAAGCCGTTTAAGCTCTAGCGTTCAGCCCAATCGCGTTACGCGACATGTTGCAAGAGGTCCTTTTTGGCTGGCAAATCGCCTTGTTTGGCTCTATCGCGATTGAGCGGCTGCAGTATCGTCCGTAAGGCTCATCATAGCTCAGACAGCACATGCTAAATAGATCAAAGCTAGCTATGCAAGTCTAGCACAACGCCCAATTTCGTTTCGAGGCTTCAATCGGCCCAGATCACATCTTTGGCGGCCGCACCGAATCCAACGCTTCCATAGCAATCAAGCGTAGCCCGATTTCGCTGAAAGAGCCATGAAAGCTTGAACAGCACCATTTGACTATGCACTTGAGCTGCTTAAGCAAAGTAGCTGCCCTGATGCTTGACCGCTGGTCGGTCGCAGGCGGGTTGTTGTTACGCCATCACAAACGCTTGCAGGTAGCGATTTCAGCGATTATACCGCCGAACACGATGACGCTCTCGGCGCTTGAGCTACCATTCGCGACACGTTGTTTCCAAGTCTAGAGAGGTTTGCTTCCCAACCATTGCCAGCGTTGTTTCTCACAAGCAGTAGGAGAACGATTCCACTGCGAAGGATCAGGTACGCAGCCACGACGATTCGCTGGCGAAAAGTTGAGCTTGTACTCACGTCGCGCATTCCGATGGCTCCCACGCCGTGCATGCGGCATGCCTGTCTGCCAGATCAGACCCAAAATTGGAAATGTAGGGGAAGAAGCTTGGATGCTGCCTGTTGTGGGCAAGTCCAGGCAAGAACTGCCCCTGAACTCTCTCACACTTCACCTCCGGAGCGCGATGTTTGCGCGGCGGCGGTGTAACAACTCCGTCGCATTCTGGTCGAACGGCAACACTTTTCCGCGTGCTAGTAGACCTGGGAGGGAAATGCATATACGAGACACGACAGCTCATAATTCGGGGCATGTGCGGAGTGCTGGCCAAGAAGGCATTCTGTCGAGTGGGCTACAGTCTCGATAAAGCCCGGGTTCCCGTTTCCACAACATCGCGTTCGACGCAGCCCCATCTAGGTGAATCCGGTATCGGAGCCGGGCTTATAAAACAGCTGGATATCTCCAGGGTAACGTGCAAACTAGATAGTCACAGAGAACAAACGTTGCGTCATGTCATAAGGAAACTACATAATTTACGTTGCAAGACAAGGGTGGAAAGTAGATAAAAAAAATGTCCATTTTTGGTTGAAGTGACACGTAATCTGGAAAGATTAACAGCGGTCGGTTTTTATGGATGGACCTGCTCAGAGCAACAAGTGCACTCACCTATACGTTGTCAAAGTCGGAGAGCACGTGTGCAATGAGCATGTTGATCGTTTCCTTCCTTGACCCTAAATCGGTATTAAACCTGCGCTCAAGTTCTCGACGGACACCCTTCTTGGTCAGCTGATCCAAGTCAGCCGCACGGCAGATATCCCTAATCTCCTGCTCCAAGTCGCGATCAGAGATCGTCGATGCTCCGAGTGAGATAGGTTGAGCGGGTGCATAATCTGGCAGCAACGGCGCAGAAGAATCCTGGTGGTGCAGAGACGGCGGAACGGCAAACCTCTGCTGACTTTCCGATTTGACCATGGCTGGAACGCCTGTCAGCGGATCACCCGGCACCTGGGTATATGCACCATAGGACGATCCTCGGTCGTACACGCCTACAACGGGCAGATGCGCTGATTGGCGTGCAGAACCTGGACCGCCAACGCCGTGCAAGCTTGCCTCGTCGCCGCGGTACGAGGCGAAACGGTTCTGCCCGAATCCGGAAGAGGGGCGGGAACCCATGTGTTGAAAACCGCCATAGCCCCGTTCGTAGTCGTGGAATGATGGCACTTGAGAGCCCTCGAATTGTTGCTTCTCCGCGGCGTAGCTATTGAGCGAGTGGTTGTCTGCGTCGTTGTCCCAAAGTTCGTTTCTGATCATCGTAATGCAAAGTCGGTCAGGAGTGTCAAGTCAATGCATTCAATGTGGCAACTTACTCGTAGTCACGCCATGTTTTTTCTGGAATGGATTTTGGATCGAATTTGCCTTCGTCCTGTGAACAAACGTTTCAGCTTTCAGTCGACCGATTCGCACAACAAGGGTGAGAGCAAAACTCACGTGTACCAGGATGACCTTGCCCTTTTGACCAGCGAGAACACGAGTTGCACCCCAACTGAAACGAAACAAGGATTAATGCCACCGACTACGATGATGAGAGCACCTCATCATTTACCTGAAATCATCCATTTGCCAGAAAGAGTAAAGCGGCAGGAAAAATGAAAACAAGGGAATGGCCAAGATGTAGACTGTGGGAGGTCACGATTTAGTACATGACAAGGGGAAGAATCGTACACGAAAGCCACTTACAAACCATCCAAGCAATCATATCCCATCGCAGCCTGAAGATGAAGATCAGTGCCTGCAGACCGTAGATGGCCGCAAGCAAGACAATGCTAAGAACGGGGATGGTTTTGCCCTCTCCGATCACCAGGTAGAGAAGATATACGATCTGTCCAGACGAGTCAGTCAAAGTCCATGTAAGAGATCAAGCGCGGAATACTCACATATGCAACAGTGACAGGTGCAATAATGGTACTGAGAAGATCGACAAAGACGACAGCACGCATCGAGAAACAGCAGAAACCGCACAACCCTTCGATACCGGTCAACTCTACCAAGTTGTGAATAGTTGAATTGATCCATCGTCGACCTAGAGACAAGCAATGTCAATGATAGGCTGTGAGTGCAAAAATGCAACAAACGTACGTTGGGAAAGCAAAACCTTGTAGTCATCAGGAGCGACGGTAAACGCATGAGCGTCACGGACAAACTTGGTCTTGTACGTCGGGAAATGCTTCAAGATCAAGGTAGTGAGGTATCGATCTTCACCGAGCAGGAGCAGATTCTTCAGATGCAGGGTATCTACCCGGTTCTCGGAGTAATCGTGGATGATCTGGTTGGAAATGAACAGTGGTTTGTGCGTGTCCGGGGTGCGCAACCGATAGATCGAGAAACAACCGGGCAGACAGGTGATGGAATTGAATAACGACTCGAAAGATTTCGCCAGATGATGCGAAATGAAATATTCATAGACCTGGATTGATTTTCGTCAGTGTAGCTCGAACACAGATCGCCTAGCTGGTGACTCACTTGCATCATCGTGATGATAGTCTTTTTGGGGTTGGCCAATTCGGTTTCACCACACGCCGCGATGATTCTCTTGTCGTGTACCATGCTATTGCGACCAAAGGTAAGCGGATCTACCCTTCAACACTTCCCTCGAGCACTTACGCGGATACCAATCGATTCAAGGCATATTCCTCGACAGTAGTATCTGCATCAACTGTGAAGATGTACTCGTAGAAGGTCGGGTTCACGCCAATAACGTTCTTGATCTGGTGGTACATCTCCAATTCCAAGGGATTCATGGGGGCATCAAAGTGGACCTGAAGGGAAACGAGGCAAGGTCAACTACTGCGGGAAACTCCCTTGCTAGGGACACCAATTGGAACACACCTTGTTCAAGAAATGCATGATCACCATCTGGGAATCTCGCTTTCCACGATTTCCGGGTTTTTGCTTTTCAGTCGGCTTTCCGCTCTTTACGACGACCAAGTATGGCACGACATGTCCGGCACATTCGTAAAGACCCGAATAGACCTTTCCCATGTTGTGCTGTTTGGCTCCATCCCCGAGCGAAAGGAAACTCAACTTTTCCGTCTCGTCATTGGGGTTTCCCAAAATATCGAGCACGATGTCGGGTGTTGGTTTACCGTTGCCTGCTCCAGTAACATTGCCGTCGCAAATCACCAAGATGAGTTTTCGTTTATCATCATATTTGAGTCGTGCAAGCGAATCTATCGTTCGTCGCAGCGAATCCTCGCCTTCAGAGTAACAGGGTACTTGACAGATTACAAATTTGTCGTGGTCTTCAGGCGCTCGAGTAGATGAGAAATGGATAGCCGCAATGAATTTGAAACCGATGATGGCGACCATGATGATCGAGAGCACGAGCAAAATGTACGTAGCAAAAAGACATTGCGGTGAGTTTCGGTTGTCAACTTTACCAACGATGAACAGATTTCGCAAGCAGGTCCGTTGACGATCGACAACGTCTTGACCGAGGGAACCAGCCAGGTTGTTGAAAAGCTGAGTAATATCTTTTCCAGCATTTTGCTGGAATAGTGAGACGACCGAGTCTGCCATGTATTTTCGAGAAGTGTCGGACGGCACTGCATATCCGTCGGGAACCTTGAAGCCACCACCGCCTTGAGACACGTAGGTCGTCATGTCGTATACGAGATTGTCGTAAATTGCAACAGCTTTACCGGCCTTGGCCATGCTCTTGATTTCCTTCGAGGTATATCCCATGAAACCAACTCGATGATTGTATCGCAAATATACCTGAGAAAGGAAAGAGTTGGTAATCTCACTCGTGACAAATAGAGGCGGAAAACCGTACCATTTGCTCGTAATACCAATCTGGTCGAGAGTCATTGGAATACGCTCGGAAATCATGGTACTTGGCGTTGACGTCTGTCGTGTTGGTGGCACTATCTGCCACCCACGGACTCACCGACCCATCTATGCCGTCACACAGAGCGCTCACCTAGATATATTCAAGAGAGAATTGAGTATCAGGTGTGACTGGCAAAAGTGAAAATTTGCTCACTTGAACGGGGAACAGAGAGGTAGCGTCAATACCAGAATACTTCATTATACTTTTGGTTGGAACGACGGGAACGACACTCAAATGCGTAGCGGCAAATGATGTCAAGTCAAACACCTACGTCGAGCCGCAATATATATAAGCATCACCTAGAGCAATTTGGGGAAGATCGCGACTTACCTCGCCACGGATCGAAACGTATGCATTACTGGGGTCATCGTCGTGATTGTGCGCAGCAAGTTCCCCTGTGCTGTACACATGCTCGGTCGGGCAGATCAGATTACCCAAGATCGCGATCACAAATACAGCGCAACCACAGATGAACCAGATAATCATGTTGATGGCGAGCTTCTCTTTCCATGCCTGCCGAATGTCATCTCGCCGGAACCTGGGAATACGTTTGAGAAGCCTATGCGGCAGGAAAAAGGTCAACATGGCGACGAGAATGACCCATCGTTTTCTCGCTGCTGAAATTCTGTATTCTTCGGCAATTTCACCGTCCAGCGGTTCCTTGTCTGGGTCCTTTTCGTTGATGAGCGCTTTCGTGTCTACATTGTCGAACATGTTCCTTGAAGGTGCGTAGGCTTCGGTGCCAGCAAATGACATTGTATCACCGTATCGACTGGTGTATCTGTCGTCATAGTCGAGGGTTCTGTGATCTGCAAACCCGTCATCCGCCTCTGGTGGTAGTTCTTCGTACTCGCGAGCTTGTGTTACCATAGGAAGGTTGGCATGCGAGCCGTTGTCGCCGAAAGGGCCCTGATAATTCATTATCAATGCCGATTGACGATAAGGCGAAAATGGGTCCTCCTTGGTATCCTCTCCTCCAAGGCGGCCTGTCTCCTTCCCTGCTTGAGTATTGCCCTCGTAGATGCGCAGACGGTCTTCCAAACTATGGAACGCCCTATGTGACAAGAAGACCTATATGAGAGTAAAAGGTGAGTTGATCATGGCAAATCATAACGCAGATGAACTGCATACTTTGTGATTCCCGATCGCAATATCCCGTTCTTGCCAATGTTTCGCTTGAGCCAAGGATCGAATAGCATCTACCGATGATGAGACACCTCCATGCGGAATACCATAGGCATTCAGTTCGTCGGCGTACCGCTCACACGCTTCTCCATGGGTCAGTGAAACTTCAAAGCTGGTCGCAAGTTTACGGCCAATCTCTGTAAAGCCCAAGCTCTTCACAGAGGCCCGTAGACCTCGAGTTTCTACCTGATTGGGAAGGTGTGCGTCATTCGGGTTCAAACAGAAGATGAACCAAGGTTGACAATCGGTCAACGCTCCATAGAGCAAGTCCATTGCTCCACGGAATTCTCCCAAAACGCATCGCACACCTCTGACTGGCGCTTGATCATTGCCTCCTCCGACTGCAGTCGAGTCCTCCTTATCTTCTACATCCTCCCTTTCTTCACCAACGCTAGCCAGCTTTGCGCCTCGACCGCCTTTCCGCCTAGTGGAGGGGGCACGTCGTGGCTTGATGGGCTGTTGAGCAGCCACGATGGTGTCATTGTCCTGCGGATGATGCTCTGTCGACACGGCTTTGCTCTCGAACAATTGTTGAATAAACTCGTTGGTCGATCCGCCTCCTTCAAGTGTCGCTGTTGGCACTCGCTTGGCATTACTTTCCACTCCGGGACATCTTCGCAAAAGCTGAACAAAATCGGGATTGAGGACATTGGCGTCCTTCTCAAGGAAAGATTCTGAAGAGTAGGTTACAGGTCCATTGTAATGACTGATAGTGAACGTAGCGTAGCCAGATCGATCCATTCCGCTCAACTTGAAATGATCATGATTTTCGTGTTCCTTTTGGAAGACCTTCATCATGTCGTGCTCGGAGTTCTTCGGCTTGCGGGCAAGATTATCGGTTGTAGTAATGATACCATCGAGAAGTTCCAGGCACTCCCGATTGTCAAAGAAAGCCATGGGTGGTGAAAGGCCGGTTAAGCCTTCCTCGTTCATCTCTTGCTGCCGACTGAGCATGATCCGGTCATAGATGAATCCTTGCAGCCGTTCATTGGCGTAATTCACACATAATTGGTCGAGCGAATTGGGTCGAGATGAGATACCAGAGAGGTTTTGGAACCCAGGGAAATCGAGCAGGCCGATCAAGCTGGCAAAGTCATCTCGACACAGCTTCTGGTTGATATGTTCGACAAGCCACGAAAACAGGAGCGAGTAGAGGGTATGGGCGAGTTCGTCTCGATTGGCGCTAGCGGCTTCGACATCCAAAAAGATGGTGCAGAGCTCCTTGTTGATCAATTTACTCTTGTATGAGAGAACGCCTTCCAGGGCCGTGGTGGTGACACCCAAGAATTCGGAAACGGTTTCAAGAACATCCGTATTTCTCACAATCGCAGCCTCCTCGTTCTTCCCCTTGTTCTCCTCGAAATCAATGTTTCCAAGATGCAGAATCGCTGCTGCCAGTTGGCATACCTGTGCGACCCATCGTTTTGACATGCCGACCGCCTTGAACGCTTCTTTGAGTTGATCGAACCGTGCAGCGTCCTCTTCCGTGTGCGCGTTCCTGCCCGTATGGAAATTGTGACCGAACCGGTTTCCGAGGTACCGATACGCGCTAGAGTCTCCCAACATGAGATGAGCACGTTCTTCCTGTGTTGCTCCTGCTGTCATATAGTAGAAGATATGAAAGCTTCGTTCTCCCGTTGGCGGCGAGGTAGCTCTAGCCTTTTCGAGGTAATAAGTCAAGGTTTTGCAGCCGACGAGTTTGCCCGAAGAGCTAAACTGTAACTCTGTATATTTTCCGAATCTGGATGCATTCTCCGTTTGATGTGTTCGAGCGTTGCCGAACGTTTCGAGGATGAACTGGCGGGATCGGGGCAAAGCGTTAGCGGTCCGGTGATGCGAGCTTGACGGATACATGCTCACCTCTCCATTAGCTACTTGAGCAGCCATCTTCACAGGTCTTTTCCCCATACCGACTGCGCTTAGCTGGCTGATTGCCTTGATGCTCAGCCGCCTAGCTTCGGATTTCCCTGACCCTGTTTCACCGCTACGACGAGGGAGGAGAAACGTGAGTAGTGCGGAACAGGAGGAATTTGAATGAGAAGGACTCACTTGATCATGATGGCCTGATCTGTTCCTGTCCTTTTCATATGGTAGTATGCGTCCATTGCCAGTTTGAAGATATGCGGCGGAGTCGAGTCCGCACCTTTGGCCCAACCACCATCCTCTCCTTCTCGGCCCCTCAATGACTCTTCATCAATCGACCAATACGCATTTGCGTACTCGGCAAGAGAAGTGTCACTGTTGGCCTCAAAGTGCTTGTGTGGATTGAGTGAGATCAATGCCGCAGCGGACATGGATGTGTAGGGCTTGTCATTGAGGTATCTTTCTCGTAAACAGGCAAGAATCGTGTCGTCCGCGATGGACGGGAGCTGCCTGTGTTGCGAGACATTATGAGCTCCAGATGGACGGCGATCAAGTACAAGGTACGTACGTAATGTCATCCGTCGCCTCGAACCTAGAAGGATTTCTCTGCGCCATGATGTTGCGTCCTTTATACGCCACTGCTCGGCTTGAAATCCTCGTTTTCGGTCCGACTGCCCAATGGTAAGATCAACAGGCCTTTCTTGTAGTGTACGAGTCTATATGCATATACATGATATAAGCAAAAGTGGACCTGCAAAAGACGACTGCTGAAAGGAAGCTTACCAAATACCGCCACTCGATCACAAGACAACCAAATGGAAATGCCGTACGGAATTCGCTGAGAAAAGGTCGACCGTTCGCTCGAGCTGTTTCCTTTACCGTTCTGGGCTATGTCGTCGAGCTGCGTGTCCGACCTATCGTCAGCGTTGTTGAAGCAATAAACCCTGATGAGAATGTAGATTCTTCCACAGCCTACCACAGCCCGTTCAATCGACCAGCATTTGTTTCACCTTGCTTTTGTAAGAAGACGCGCTGCTTAGCGCCCATTTATAGCTTCGCGTCTCCGGCCGCCGGTGTGCAGGTACAGTGCTACAAGCCTACAAAGAAGTACACCATGTTGAAACGGTTTCTACTGCCCATCAGTTTCTTGCCCATCGCTAACTGATATAGGCATGAGACTGTCATGGTTTTCCAATTACAAAGAGGATGGAGAATCAACCAAGAGGCGTGGTCGGGACCTCCTAGATTTGTAACCAAAGGCATCAAGCAGCTTTCGATTCGAGTAAAAAATAAAAGAAGGAATCTACTCAGGTCTCGCCTCCTCTCTTCTGCTGCTGTAGGCTGTAGAGTCCTGTAGTCGGATGCTCCTCGGAGGCTATAATCCCATCGTGTCAGCCATCACACTTCATTAGACTTCCACACGGCACAAGTTCCATTGCTCAATCGTGCACATGCATTAGTATTATGTCATGTCATAATATCATACTGCGCGACACTGCAATGCAGCCGGACGAACCAGCGTCCGATGTCAAGAGGGCGGAGAGAAGAAGTCGTAAAAGAAGGACGGGAAAGGAGCAAACGGGATAAAAACACAAGCTCTACAGTTCTCCCACTACGGTATACAATGTAAAAGGTTGCAACGGAGACACCCAAAAATTGTCCGATAGCTAGGATGTAACCTAGTTGTACTTGGAGACGGCATTCAAGTATGCCTGACCAGATTCGCTATTGGAGGAGAAGACATGGATCAGCAAGGTGCAGATGGTTCTCAAACAATCAATATGACGCCTGCTTACCTCAAACTCGAACCAGATGAAACCAACTTCCATGTGCCACCCAAGCCGTCACCAGATGAGAAAGCATAACCGATAACACGCGGGTCGTTTTCAAGAATGTCGACGATCATGGTAATAAAGTTGTTGATCTCGGCTTGGTCTTCAGAAGGGACGAATCCATCGACATCATTGACACAGGCGAATTCTGTAACAATCATCGGCAACCCGTAAGAAGCGTAGTGGTCCAAGTCGGCCATGATGCCTTCTCTCGTGTTCTTGTTGATGTGAACGTTGGTAACCGTGGGCTTGACCTGGACACCTTCCATGAAGGGCTTGAGCCATCCAGATTCGGCGGCTTGTTCTGAGAAGAGTAGTTATAGAGGAATAAGCAAAGGACGGTCGGGGTAAGATGACAAGAGTAGATTGACTTACTGCACATCGACGGTCCAATCAAAATAGAACCCTTGGCGGCCCAGGGTCCAACGAGCTCGTTCCACAAGCTGATACCGGTCTGAACGTCAAAGCCAGCCGAGCCGGAACCTGCAGGGCAATCAGGCTCCTCGTAACCGATAATATAGGCCGGAGTGGCCGACAAGGACTTGAAAGCCGCCAATCGAGATTGGTCGGTACCGCCGGCGGACCCGGCTCCCCAAAGCATGTTCATACCCGTGACACCGGATGCAATGTGTCCCGATGGGTCGGCGCTCCAGTCGTACCACCATCCAATAACATCCTTGAAATGCTCAAAGGAGTCACCGGCAGAGATACCGGCCTTTTTGCCGTTCGGGATCAAGTGCGCCCATTCGCCCGTGTAGGAAGAACCAGAACCAGAAGAGGCCGAGGATTGGGCAGCAGCCGCGGAGGTGGAAGTCGAGGACGCAGCGGTGCTGGTCCATGGCGCGGCGGCTTCAGAGCTTGCTTGCGCCGAGGACGAAGCCTGTGCGCCGGCGGAAGAGGTGGACACATCCCACGAGTTTCCGATAGTGGTGGAAGAAGCCGCGGCGGCGGCGGAAGAAGCATCGGTGTTGGTAGGGAGGACGCTTGACCAAGCACTGGAGGCGCCAGACGAGTAGGCTACCGTTCCAGTGGCAATCGAAGCGCTCGCAGAAGAGCTGTATGCGGACGAGGAAGCCATTGTCGAATTTTGCGACGAAGATCCCCTGATCCTACAGACTTTACCATCCGCTCGCTTCCTGATCTTGTAAGAGGAAGCCTTCTTCTGGACAACATTCTCCATCTTCTTGGCCAAAACAGCGTTTCGAGGCGGGTCCAACGAGGATCGCTCGTAGTTTATGTGTTTGGTAGCCATTCGGGCGTGGTGCCGACGCATGTCCTTGGAGCCGGAGATACCGTTGGTATGAGTGGCAGAGGCAAAGGGCAAGTCTGCCACGAATGGTAATGCCAATGCCAAAGCAGAAAGGGTGGATAGGGTGAACTTGACCATTGTTGCTGTGTGTTTGTTGTTTCTTTGTGTAGATTCGAACGAGTGTTGCTGGATAGGAACGTTATGTAAAACGGAATAACGTCTGGAATGGGTATTGCACGAAGACTACCGATATATATGCATATGATGGGGCGCAAGTGAATGACGATGCGAGAAGGATAGATGCGGTGCAAAAGAGCCGAGAGAGGGGATCATCGTGAGCATTCGCTTCGTGACAGAATCACCAGCGATCCTAGGAACACAAAGATAATCCGACTTACGAAAACTAGGGGATTCAAGATCAACTTGGAATCAACAGTAAACGTTCAAAAAAAAAAGTGTGTGTCGAAGAAAGGCCGAAAAGGTTGCTGTTTTTTTGCCGGATTGGTACTTCTGGGTCGATATCGACGACGGTGCAGACACGGCAGACGGATGGCAAGATTGTATTCGGTAGATGTTGAACGAGTGTCGGGTTGATGATGAATCGCAAAGAGGGGAGAATAGTAATCAGCAACGGGATCGTCCGCACATGCGTTCAACTGCAACGTGTTTGATGATTTTGCTTCTCTCCTTCCTTTCCACGAACCAACGACGATGATCCTGATCACCTTATGACAAGGCAGAGGATTCCACACGAAGCAAACTGGGTTGCTGTGCTTGTTGAAAGGGTTTGCCAGCGAATTGGCCGGACAATGCAGACAATTCACAGAACAAGGTAATCCAGACTCACCTTGGGATTCGCACAGCGACCGATATGGAACTACTCAATATTCAATCAAGGGTACTGTGTGAGCAGGAAAAGCCAACTGAAACGTAGCTTTCAAGCGTTGTCGAGTTGCTGAACAAAGGATTGTCGGGATTTTAGGGAGTCGATCGAAAGGTGTGCAAAGGGCCAAGAGGGGTCGAGAACGGTAGACTTGAAGGGATGTTGGAATTGTCGATGTCGAACACTACTGCCAGAGTGGTGATGGTTGATTGATTATTGTAGCAGGATATGGAATGGAAATGGCGAGCTGGTGGAAGGTGGTTTCTCTTTTTATCATTGTTGTTGTCTCTGCGTTTTTCCGCGTGGCCTCTTCTGTCTCAGACCGAAAATCGATTGTCCACCGACTATCTACTGCGGCGTGGGGACTCGTCCATTGTGCTGTGTGCAGATACATTACGCGTGTCGACGCGTCTTGTACTTGGCGAAAAGCCTCGAATCTGGGCATGAGGGTGCGGGATGAAAGGCAGCAGAGCTGGCAGCAGGGAGAACAAGGCGCACCCTTGTCCTCCTCGGAGGCAGAAAGAATCACACGTTTCATGTAGTTTCAGGTTTGACCCTGTTTCGTAGAATTTCAGACAACCGCGACAGCTATCGCGACGGTTTGACAAAGCGCTAAGCACGACGATGGTCGATCATTCAAGATGGTAGTGGCAAATACCCTCTCAAGCTCCGTCTCATATAGCTCTCCACATAGCATCAGTTTTAGTCAGTATGGGTGGTACTCCTCAATGGCCATATGACAAGCTGCCGACCAGTTCGACCGGCTGCTGTCGCGAGTGGAAGCCGTGATCGAGGGATCACCGTTGCACGATAGAAAATAGAAAACGAGTGACAAGATCATCACGACGACTTGTTCGGCTGGACAGCTGGTATGAATTCTGGAATATCATGTAATGGATCTCGGAGGAACCTGGTGCTGGTCGAGGATGAGATCAGCTATCATATCGGCAGCTATGAGCCAGCTATGTCGGCTGGTGCAAACAAAGCAGCGCTATCGCCGCCAGCCATTTTCAATGCGACCAAATATCATCGGAGGTGCACTGGTGGCTCTATTACTGTCTATTTCGGCGTGCATTTCGCCATTGATGCCACCAAGTCTTATGCAGTTGTATCTGTGATTGGTCAGCCATGTACATGACATGGATGACGAGAAGAGAGCTTTGCTGAGAGATGGCAGATCACCTGATCACTTGCTCCCGAGAGCTTCGCCAGGGATTCGATTAAGATATGCCACGCACATGCAATCCCCTTTTCGGACTCGCTCGTCCGTGTCAGGGAAGAGTTGAAGGGTGCGACTGCCGAATGAGCATACCTGACGGTGATTCCGCCGATGATGCACACAGGTCTTCTAAGCTCTAAGCCTTAGCAGGCCTTAGCTAGCTCCTTAGCTCATCTGATTCTGGGTCTGGAGTTGATATTAGCTTACGTAAGCCGATCACGCAAGACCGCCTAGTTGGTAGTGCTTCTGTAGTCCATGCCAGCCACTTCCCCAACATCCAACGTCGTCGTGATATGGGGTGATTACTACAACAACATCGAAGAGTCTTACCTGAGCTCCCTCCTAGACCACGAAACTCGTACCACATCCACCCCGCCTTCTACTCTATTGCCCACCGACCATTCGTTCCTTTGTTCCTTTGTTCCTACATCCTGATTCTGGAACTCTTTCAGCAAGTGGAGGCACGTCACCCGTCAATAAGTTGAGAATCGGTCATAACAGTCAGCCGCTAGTCAGCCAAGGTGAGACGAAGACGAAGACACCAGTGTATCCTACAAAGCCATCGTACTAAGTGTCCTTTTCACTTTACCTAGAAACGAGCAATATCCTAGACACCCCCACCACTTAGAAGCCAGACTCGTCAACCCGAACACCATGTCTTCCCGGTATCTCCTTGGTCGGTACTTGGATCCCATGCTTGGAGTGTTTACAGGTCAGTTTGGAATACCCGTTCCGCAGTCCTGCTCAACGTGGGACTCACAACCTCCTTTCCAGGTATCCTTGCCTATTCCCTTCACGAATCCAATCCCCGTTCCCGCCCGGAACCTGGACATCGGCTCCAAGAACTCGTCGCCTGGCAATGGAAGCAAAGCACGCAGAGCAGAAGGTCCCGAGAGGAGCGATATGGAGTGTTTTCGGAGCAGGACGAGGCAGAAATTGAGAGACTGCGGAGGGAGTTGACAGGGAACACGATGCCTGAAAAGCAATAGGCACTTCGTCCTGGGAACCCCTATCTGGATCCGTCACTTCGCTCAGCCTTCTCTCACGACCCACGGACTGGCATATCGATACGACCTATCGCTCTTCGTGCCACCAGATTGTTGCATCTCATCCGACTTTCGGCTGGGAGAGATTGCACAAAGTTATATTGATACGCTCCCGTTTCCATTTTGACTTCAACAAGCTACGCTAGTGCATCGTTCCAGTCCCGCATATACCCAGTGACGGATGAAATTGGCCTACGATATGCACCTCCAGCATATTCAAGAACCCGCTTTCTTCCGCCAACACTTCACTCGACTCGACATTTGTATTTTAGCTGTTTTCAGATTCTGTCTGTGATAATGTATTGGTAGATTTTTGTATTCTCGAAAGAACATATGGGCAGCCTGTATTGATATTTTCTACAACGTATTGGTGACACCTGACCTGGCTTGACGGCAATGCTGGTCGCTTCAAGCTTGATACAACGGAAAGTTTTTCAGTTTGTTCACAGTGGTGTGGTTGATTGTGTCCATGTTGTGGCGCTGGATCGTATTCACTATTTCGTCGCAAAAGGACGAGTATTGCCGGCGCAAGTCAATTCGGCTGGAAGGTAATGACTGAAAGGACATGATGGTCAATAGAAAGTTTGGAAAATGCCACTTGCTGCTTCTTACTTGATAATTATGCTGCATCGTCCCAAGTAGTACGTTCACTAATCGGTAAATGAAGCTCTTGTTTGAAGCAGAAGTGCGATTTGATCTCATGGCAAGAGATATATTGACGGACAAGACTACAAACGACTGGTCAGTCCGTAGGTTCGACTACCATAAAAAGGACGCACTCACTTCCGATCAAATCTCGACGCTCTGCCATGAATTCCTCTGCCAACCAATCCTTGGCTGGAAAATTGTTGAGTAAATACCAGTCTCGACTTGCTGGAATATACAGCAAGGCCGCAGCGTACTGGTGCTCTATTGTGGCCTGTCGCGTTACGAGTCCTTTTGCGAATAAGAGCATAAAGTCTTCACAATGAGCCTGTATTACCATCCGTCAGCTTTAGGACCAGAATGTTGCCAGGACACGAACATACCATAAAAGCTCCTGGATCCATTTCGAGGACATTCAAACAGAAGCTCATACCGACTTGGCGTTTGGCTCCTTCATCCGCTAAACGCTCATAAGATTCTTTGCCATATCCCATAAAGAATGCCCAGTCCTTTTACGCGAAGAATAGTCGTTTCAGCCAAACCAAGTGTAGACCAAAATACGGCGATGCACATTCACTCACCCGTAAATGATGATCAACCACAAGGACACTTGCGCAATCTGCCCAGCACTTCGAAAGTTTTGATATCCAAATTTGCCTGTCGGCGATATCGATTCCATCTGCCTCAGCATCCTCGTTGGAAGAGAATGTATTCGAAAGAAGTTCGTAGATACCTGGAGAGATATGATTGGCAATGATCTAGAAAGCAAAAAGCACTTGTACAGTCAGCACAGATACACACACTAGCCAGACGGCAAAACAGACTTGCCTCGGCAAGGGCCTTTTCATTTTCCACAACGATATCGAATGTACCAGTGTCTTCTCCTAGCATCATCAAATCCTCCCTTGTGAAATCAATGCCCAGGGAACCGAATTCACTTTGCTGACTCTCGTCATCCCTTAGCTTCTCCTGCCGGGCGCTTCTGATATGATTCGGAAGAGAAGCATTCCGGTTATCGAGAAACGCTTGGATTGTCTCGATCACCTCTATTCCAGCTCGACGATCCGTAATAAGGTCGGTAGAGCTTAGACGACTCGTCCAACCTGAATGAAAGCCAAATGAGACGTCAAGTAGGAAGTACATAACAAACTAGTTGAGCACTTACACTTGTGCAATAGGCAAGGATCTGGATACGAAGGCTTTCGCTGACGATCCTTGTCGAAAGAATGCCGTTCGATCATTTGCCGATAACAACTGACAAGGAGAATGAGAAGGCGTTCTTGCTCCCTGATTTTGTCTCCATGATGGGCCGCAAATGACCTCTTTTTCGCATGCACGATTTCGAAGATCTCGGCGAGGCGTTCGACGACCGGCTGAACCGAGCTTTTGTGATGACGAGCAGCAACTCCAACATATATCAAGCCGCGAAGGCAGATTCGTTGCACTTCAAGGTCTCCACAGTCAAAATCAACCCATTTTTGCGCCGCTTTGAGCAGATACTGAAGCAGGGACGGCACAAACAGGACTGCAACGACCAACGCACTAAATCGATTGACCAGCGCTCCGAGTTGCCTACCATTAAAGAGGCCATTTGACCCGGAAACCACTGGGCTGAAAGGAAAGATAGCGAGCATCAACCTCCGGACGTCTTTTACCGCCTGTTCCGCTTCCGCCATATTACGAGCGCTCGCAATGAGATCGGAAGCCGAAACGCAGACCAACTGCAGGTATAAGTTGTACGTGGATTCTTCGATGTCGACCTCGGAGCTACGCTTCAAATCGTATTCCCGGATGAATGCAGGGAAATCGGAAGAGGATTCGTTTGGCAAATTTCGAAGATGTCGCTCCTTGAACAAGAGGCCAAGATCGCGAGTGGCAATGGTGAAACTGTCATGATCACATGTCCATAGCCATGTACACGTGAGGTGCAGACATCGGATGACCATGATCTTGATGTATTTATCGCGGCTCTTGAGTTGATGTCGCCTTTCGAGCTCTTCAGCTTCAGGATATGATGGAAATTTGATCAAAGTCAACGCCTTTCGAACGAGAGACCACTGCGGGTGAGCTTGGAGATCTGGAAGAGTGATACCATTCAATCCAAACTGGTGAAAGGCGGCAAGCCCAAAGGTAATGTACCATATTCGTTCACTCGCACGTGGTCCAGCTTGATCGTCAACGTACAGCCGCTGGACAACGCTGTCCATGGCCTTTGCGAAACTCGGCCCCGATAGTGACGTAGTGTAGAGTCGAGCGGGACTGGAATCCCATGTTCGTAAAAGGTGAATGACAGTGATCCAGCATTCCGCAGTGTATCCGCTCAGGACCGGACTATCCGCAGCGAACGCCATGATCGCTTTTAGGGGCTTCATCGTCCTGTCGAAGCCAAAGGCAAGAAGCCGCTCGATAATATTTTCCGCCGCTCGTAAAATTGACGTATCAAGCGATGGCGAGGCGCCGGCATCAGGCCACTGAAAGTGCATCTTCAAGAGCAACTTGAAAATAATCACAGCCATTTCTAGCAGATGGAGATGTTCAGGATCATCGGCGCACGGTTGTCGCGAGCTTCGCAAGCAGCAAAAGCGGTCGAAAAAGTCTTCGATTAAACGAACGGTATCGGCTGTAGAAATGTTCGTTATATGCCCGGGAACGTAACGTGCAAGAAAGCCGAAGGCACCCAAGTAATCCTCTGTCGATGAGCGGCCATTGCAGCGTGATACCAGTTCATCATACACTCCATTCAGAATGGTCGGTAAGAGCTGAAGTAGCTCCGCATACGGCATGTTGAGAGTCAATGTCATTCCGAAAGCGGCTACCGAGGGGATGAACCGGTCGGCGTCTGCCACAGATGCAGCGGACAAGCCCAGAACAAATTGCTCGAGCCCTCCATGACCGATCCAAGTAGTCGGATCAAACGATACCCCGCTTGGCAATGGCTTGACGTCAAAGTCGACCTGAAAATCCTGAAGATCACTCCATAAGCTTGCTTTGTTTTTAACAGGACTGCGCGGCGGGGGTACATTGTCATTCCAGATTGCTGCAGGGGTTCTTCGTGCGTGCATTCGCAAAGGTGCGGGCGATTGCGTGGAGACCCTGGGGCGTTGTACCTGCGGTTGAACGGTACGAGCAGCCGGTCGCGGAGGTGTTGGCATACCCATCTGAATTATGTCCATCTCGTTCTCTAACGCAGAACCTAGTTCGTCATCGGAGATTTCGAAAATCGTTCGATCATCCAGTAATCGAGCTGTAGTTTTCGACGAACGTTTCCGTTGCCTATCTTGCGCTGCGTCGTTGGACTTGAGACGAGCTGCAGGACGGTTTGCCGCCGTTTGAGGGAAAGGCAACCGAGTTTGCTGCTGCTGAGGCGGTCCCTGCATCCGGGACAGGTTTTGTTTGCTCTTCTGCTTCTTTCCTGCTTGACGCCGAACAACCCCTCTTGCGCTCCTCGCAGCTGTCAGTAGGCCTTTACGACGAGCCTGAGGTTGCCCAATACGGCGACGCGGATTCGCAGGCTCCCTCTCGCCATTTAGTAACCGCTCGAATTGGCCCGCGTGGAGGAGACGGACGCTGTCTGCTCCATCTGCATCATCGTCATCATCATCGTCATCATCATCGTCGTCAGCATCGGATGAGGTAGTGGAAGATATGGAAAACGTCCTGCTGTTATTGGTGATTCGATCGGAAATAGTGCCATCAGGGGACAACGGGACGGAGAAACGGAAATCGGGAGGCGGTGGCGAAGTAAGCGGAGCCGAAGGTTGAGGCGATGACCGGAAATCATCAAAAATACCAAGATCATCATTCCCGCCCATGTCTCCTCCATCGTCGTCGCCAATTCCATTGACAGCCATGTCCTGTGCATCCTCCAGCACTCGACCTACAACCACCCCGCGAGTCCGAACTCTGACTCGACCTGGTCTGTTCTCATCATCATCCCGCACTCGGGCATTCCCAGCGGCAGCAGGAGTTGCGCGTCTTTCGAGTCGCTTGATCATGAACGCAGGTAACATTCTGTTCAAAGCACGTGCTTTATCGCGTGCAAGAGGCACGCCGAGGGCGCTGTTCGATTCATCATCGTCCTCTGACGAACCCGACGAGCTCTTTTCTGATTCCAAAAGCAGCGTCGTGGCGGTCGTAGGACGACGAGATGACGGACCGGCAGAGGGCAAGGTAACCTCCATCTCTAACCAGTTATCGATCTCCATTGCACTGCTTGTATCTAGTTCGACGACAGGCACACGGCGTGCCATTTCACGCTCCGGTTCTCGTTCCCGTTCGGGTGATGGGGAGCTCGAGTCCCCGCGCGGAAGACCACGCAGCAGATCGGATAAGTCGCGTCGTCTGCTCGCATGTGCAGACATGGTGGTGGACGTTGGATCGTGTATTCGTGCTCGTTTTGCATAGGTCTTGTGCGGCGGCGCGAGTGGACTTTTCCGTGGATTTCGTTCCTTCTCCTGTCTACGCTGTTCTTTGAGTTTTGCTCGCTCGGCTCGAGCTCGTTCCGCGATTTCTCTCTCCAACTCTTCGGCGAACCGCTTTTCCTCCCGCGCGAGCCGTTTCCGCTTGCGTTCTTCTTGCTCTGCTTGTCGAACCCTTCTTTTCACCATTGCCTGCAAGTCACGGCTCGTTGGAGACGGTGTGGATGCCTCGGGATATCGGTCTGCGAAATTGGCGAAATCTTGAGAAGCGGGTGTATGGATAGGGGAAGGTACGACATCGACCATACTTTCCTCCATCTGCTCCGAGCCATTGAGTTGGTAGATTCCATCTTCATCTTCTGCTTCATTGCTTCCCGGAACGACATCTAGCTCCTGAACCAAGCCCCTCCCTCCTCCTCTTCGGACCACTTCTTGATACGCCAACCGTTCTCGAGTATACGGCTGAAGCTGAAGTGCCGTTCGTGGCCGGAAAGTTCGGGCATTTTGAAAGGCTAACAAGTCTGCAGTGATTTCCAGGTTCTGTGGAGGTGGTGGTGATGGTGGTGGCGGCGGCGAAGAAGGATGTCGATCAAGAATGACGCTAGGGACAGCAAGGGGAGTGAGATTAGGTCGCGGTGCGAGTCGTTGAGCCGGAAAAGCAGTCGGTGGCGATCGGGTGCGGTCACGCCGGATCGGAGTCGGAGTGAGTGGAGATGAAAGAGTTGCTGGCGGAGGTGCAGGTGGTGTAATATTCGACGGAGTTGAAATCCTTTTCCCTGCTCCTTCTGTAGTTTGAATGCCTGCTTCTCCATTCCTCTGCTCTACCACACCCGCTGGTCGGCTTCTCCTCCGAATCGCTTCTACCCAGTACTGACCACCCCACTCGGCTGCTCTCTCCAACTCGCGCTCGTCATCGTCCGACGTCGGTACCGTCTCCCGTGGTCCAAGGGCGAGCGGATCGTCGTCGTCGTCATCATCCATGGCGGATGAGTCAGGTAAGGGAAGACGAAGTGACAAAAGTAAGGTGAATCAGGAAATAGCTCTTCCTCCTCTTCCAAAAGCCAAGTGCATCATCATATTCCATTGACTGCATTTGGTGAAACGCGGCTCAAATGACACGCGTCAAGTTCGATCAATTGTCGATCGTAGAGATTCATCATCAACTTTATTTCATTCTGTTGTAGTACAACAAACTAATTGAGTGACATAGCTCACGACCTCCTTTTCTTCTATGCTCTATACAATCTCGAACCGATCCACACTCAACACAGTCTCATGCGAGAACTCGACTTGTTCGCCATCCTCCACCACCTCGGCACGCGCAACAGAAACTCCTGCCAAACTTTGCGCAGAGACGAAACCGACTTGGACGGGGTAGAAGTCACCCGTGTCATCGCCTGAGATGTCGACGACAAACTCGAGACTGCCCGAGGGTGAGGCGGAGGAAACTTCGTCTGTTGTCCAGATGAGGTGTGAGGAGACCGAGTCGTACGTGTAGTTTGAGGTGCTCGAGGTGATTTCGGGGAATGCACCGGTACTAGGCAGAAAAGCGCATGAGTTGTATGCCCGAATCCGTCAAGCAAAGGACGGACGGGTTGCTACTTACGGCAAGGGAATCATGATCTTCATATCCTGTAACACCATATCAAGCGCTTCGAGTTCATACTCAATATTCACATCACATTTGCCGTCTCCTCGCGGTGAAGGCCAACAGTTGACTAGTAGTGCAGCAAAGGTTGTAGCGCGCGGTCACAACACTTGTAGCACACAAGTCACAGCAACTCACTATTGATAGGCACCAACGACTCATCCTTGCTCGACAACCTCCATCGCAAGACTCCTACACCTTGGTTGATCGGGAAACCACGTTCAGGATTCTTGAGCGCGATCGACTTCTCTTCACCAGGTCCACCAGGACCAAACTTGCCGACATTCGGATGCTGCTGGAATTGCAAATCCTTATTACCGGGGGAAGCGGTGATACTAGTGATTCGAGCGGGAGGTGGGGCAAGAACGAGTCGGAGGTGGGATTTGTCGGATGAGGCGATGCGCAGATCGAGGTCGCCGCGAAGGTCGAGGTTGGAGAGACCGCCGTTGTCTCGGAGGAGAGTGAGGGATAGGCGTTCACGGATAGTGACGTGGATGCTGTGAACGACAGGTCAACAATGAGCAATTGCGCTTTGTCATGCTCGAACGAAACAAACAACACTCACCTGTCTTTTTCGACTTCGGGCAAGACGTGCTCGTCCGCTTGAACGGCGTTTCCTACCTGATGCACTTCCTCCCTAGCCGGCTCGGGTTCAGGTTCTTGTACAAGTGCTTCACTACCCAACGCCTCGATTAACTCATCACGTCCCTTGTTACCCCTTCCGGCGCCGAGTTTCATACCGGTACCCTTGAATGCGGGAGCCTTTGCTCCAGCAGAGCTGAATGCCGGGGAAGAGGTTCGAGGTGTGGCGTAAGGGTCGTGTGTGATGTTCGATGTGGACACGGGGGCGTATCCTCCTGCCATGCCACCGGATGAGTAGCCACCACTGCCGCCGCCACCGGAGGAGGAGCCAAAACCGCCGCTATGTGAGGCAGGGTAGGAAGGACCTTGGGCACGCTGGATGCGCTGCTGTTCTCGACGTTGGTGTTCGAGTTGTTTTGCTCGGCGTTTGAGTTCTTCTTTGGCTTCCGCTTCCTTGTTCTGCGTGATGAGACCAAGGGGTTAGACCATGCTTTAGTGTAACAGAAGGAGTGTCAGAACCTACCCTAGCGATGATCTCTTGAATCTTCTCTTCGTGACTTTCCCCTTCTAAGACGTTTCGTACCTGCTGCAACGAAACGTTTTCCTTGTATCCGAGACTGACGACTTCGTCGAACGCGCACAGCAACTCGAAAGAGGATGCGAGAATGGATGGTTCGTTGAGCGCGGGAGTGAGCGAGGAGATGAGCCGGACGAGGAGGGAGAGGGTTTGAATGTCCTGTCGATCGAACTGTTAAGAGGTCACGCCGGGCAGGGAGAGAACGCTCGTCGCCTCACCTGTAGGATATTGCTTCCCTTGTTGGTCACCAGCACGACGTAGACCTCGTCAAAAGGCTGATACACGAATCTGACACTTCCATCGGGACTCTCTACGGTGGTATGCTGTGATCCGGGAGGAATCAATTTAGGGAAAGAGGAAAGGAGTGAGTCGATTCTGGGTTTTGTAAGAGGTCTGAATTGCCGGGAGACGAGCGCTGAGGGAGAGGTAGATGTAGGGTTAGTATACTGTGAGCGTTGCGGAAATGCAACGGTTGGAAAGTGTAACGTGACTTACGTTTCCCGCTCTTTGTGCAGACTGATGCAGCGAGAACGACCTACCAGAAGAGGCAGAATGAGCTTGACTGGATGACCCTGGGAGCTAAAGTAGTTAGTAAGCTTACCATGATGATATCAGTCAGAAATGTTACGCGGCGGAGGGATACTTGTCTTGTTTCTACTTGTCTTGCAGGGACTGTGATGTATACGGGCAAGGGAACGGAAAGGTAGGCAGGAGGAGGGACAAGGAGGAACGCGACACGTTGCCAGATGGTGCACCCGGTACCATTTACTTACCTAATCATAATGCGGGGAGGGGGGTGATGTCAGCTCTCAGCTCCCTATCATTATCCGTACACACCTAGTACTTACAGTCGGGTAGTATATCCTCGTTCTACCTCTACCCCTCCCACCAACAGCATTCATCCATCCATCATGGAGGAAGTACGATTGTTGAACGATGCTCTAGGGTACGTCACATATCCTTCACTCTCAGGCGATCCAGTCTCTAGGTGATTCACTAACGTCTATTCCGATCATGCACAGCGTCGTCAAAGTCCAGTCGGTGCAAATGAAGCGAGCTCTCGTGCGCACCTTTCTTTCGTTGTCGCTCTACATCCGACTATACTGACAGCGCGGACTGTCCTCTTCTCACTTAGGATGCCGACCAGATTATGGATGCGCTTAAATCGGCCTCGGCGATGCTTGCAGAACTGCGCACATCGTCTCTTACGCCCGTGAGTGCTTCAAAGATCGCCCACCGATCTCGTAGTGTGTCTTCCGCTAATGTTTCGGTATATCAATAGAAACAATACTACGAGCTCTGTAGGTCTAGAATAACGAGCCATATATTGACAAACAGCTTATCAATCTTTACAGACATGAGTGTATTCGATACGTTGAGACATCTTAGCGTACGTCGGATTCATTCCCTTCTTGCCGATCTTGCATCGTGGCTAACCTTTAACGTCTCTTCTAGAACTATCTCTATGACGCGCATGTTGCAGGGAAACATCATCTGGCAGATTTGTACGAGCTGGTACAGTATGCAGGTGCGTTGACGGGTTTCATGGCGGAGAGGGAGGAACTCAAACTACCGTTCCTTGTGTTATCTTCTTGCATCTGTTCCCTCGTACGTCGCTGACCAATTGCTTGGCTTCTTGAATGCCAGGAAATATAGTGCCCCGGTTGTACCTCATGATCACCGTCGGCTCGGTGTACATGTCGATCCCAGACGCACCCGTCAAGGAGATCATGAAGGATATGATGGAGATGGCACGGGGCGTGCAACATCCGACGCGAGGCTTGTTTTTGCGACATTATTTGAGTGGGTTGACGAGGGATTATTTGCCGGTCGGAGATAGCGATGGGTCAGTCGTGTTTTTGCGTGGATCGGATAGCGAGAGAGAAATCGCGAGTTGTTTCCGCTCATTTTTCCGTCCCTTCTCCAATAGACCCGGGGGTAACCTGCAAGACTCGATCGCGTTCGTGCTTTCCAACTTTATCGAGATGAACAAACTCTGGGTCCGTCTGCAGCACCAAGGTCCGTCCCGTGAAAGGGAAAAGCGGGAGCTGGAACGCAAGGAATTGCGGATTCTGGTTGGTACGAATCTCGTCAGGTTGAGTCAACTCGAAGGAGTTGATTTAGACATGTATATGAGAGGCATCTTGCCGAGGGTGCTGGAGCAGATCGTCGGGTGCAAGGATGTGATTGCACAGGAATATCTTATGGAGGTTGTCATTCAGGTATGTTCCCGGATACGAGTGATTGCCGCGAGGTGTTATTCTGACCTTACGTGCGCAATGTGCGTTGACTAGGTCTTCACCGACGACTTTCATCTCCATACTCTTGGTCCTTTTCTTTCCGCCACCGCTGCACTTCACCCGCGAGTAAACATTAAGCAGATCGTGATCGCGTTGATCGATCGTCTCGCGGCGTATGCCGCACGCGAGGCGGACAATGAGAATCCTGAAGAGAGGAAAAGGGGCGAGGAGGAGGCTGCGAAAAGGTTGGCGGAGAGAGTTAAAGGCGCTCGAATCGCGGGCAAGGGAAATCAGTTGTCGCCCGTCCACGCCGAGGAGGGATCGACGGTGGGATCACCAGGATTGGCTACGATGGAAAGTAACGCGTGGAGCTTGGATACGCCTTTTCCCGCTGGGGGGAAACAAAACGAACTTTCCGCGGACAAGGCAAGCAACACGGACGGCGGAACAAATGGAGAAGAGAAATCTGCATCGGGCGATACGACAGCGGCACCGGCAGCTAATGCTGCCGTCGATCTCAAGCTACCTACCCCGCTGGATAAAGGCAAGGGCAAAGAGGGCGACACCGTGAAAAAGTTTAGAGGGATTCCCGAAGATGTGAAACTGTTTGAAGTCTTCTGGCAACAGATCGTCCAGCTTATTAGGGCAAGTTACTCGCCTATAAGACAGCTTGCGGAATCATGCTGATGGCGAATTCATCCAGGCCCGACCGGATCTCTCGATGCAAGATATCTCGGCTTTGCTGGTCTCGTTAATCAACCTTAGCTTGAGCTGTTATCCTGATCGGCTCGAGTACGTCGACCAGATCCTGGCGTTTGCGTCTGGCAAGGTTCAGGAATTTTCGAATAGGCGAGTCATATTGTGTTTGTCTGCCGGCTCGAGGCTGATGCCGACATTTGGGATTCGACAATCCCTGTAGTTCCGAGTTACATACACCTGCAACGACAGCGAATTTCCTTTCCCTTCTGGTATCACCGATCACCTCTTACGTTTCCGTTCTCACTCTACTCGCCATACCGAGTTATATTCCCCTCCTTTCAATACAGCCATTCGCAACCCGGGCGTCAATCGGTCAAGCTGTTGTTGCTAGCGTATTAAAGAATGGAACCATCATGGAGACGGCGGAAGATGTGTCTGGCGTTCTTGGATTATGTGCGGTATTAGTCAAGGACCAGAAGGACGTGGGATCGACACCGCAACATCCTGGCGCCAATCTCACACAACAAGGGCCTGGGCAGATAGGACGAGTAACAAGGACAAACACGCAGAGTCAAGTCAACTCCATGGCTCATGATCTCGCGGAAGAACAAGGGTGGTTGGCAAGAATGGTGCACTTGTTCCGGTCAGATGATTTAGGTACACAGTTTGACGTACGTTGACCGTCGAGCGCTGGACTGTCCCGTTTGGTAGTACCGCTAATGGTCGTCACAATTCTGGGAGCAGCTTTTACAGGTCGCACGGAAAATTCTCGCCGAGGGCGGCCAGAGAATCCGTTACACTTTCCCACCACTCATCACATGTGGCATCAAGCTGGCTAGACAGTATAAGATGAAGGAAGCCGAGGTGAGTCGTCCGCCTGGAAGTGTTTGTATCAGTTTTTGTTGAAAACGCAAGGAGGCTGCAGGTTGATGACTGGGAAGGCAAAACTTCTTCCGTCTTCAAGTTCGTGCATCAGGTCATCTCGGTCTTATACAACAAGGTCGAAGCTTCCGACCTCTGCCTTCAGTTATTCCTGCTCGCCGCTCAGGTTGCGGATGAATGCGGTCTTGAAGAACTTGGTTATGAATTTTTCGTCCAAGCCTTTGTGATTTATGAAGAAAGCATTAGCGAGAGTCGAGCCCAACTGCAAGCTATCACTGCGATCATCACTGCCTTGCAAACTTCAAGAGTTTTCGGCACCGACAATTACGATACACTCATAACGAAGGCGGCTTTACATGGCAGTAAGCTCTTGAAGAAACCCCACCAAGCTACAGCTGTCTTCTATGCAAGTCACATGTGGTGGCAGGGCGAAGTTCCGGGCAGGGAAAAGGATGGTAGGGTAAGTATCCCTTGACTCGCTCAGCACCGATTTGATGCTTAGGCCTGTAATACTCGGTTGATAGCCATTGTTCCGGGACGGCAAGCGAGTTCTGGAATGCCTTCAGAAATCGCTCAGAATCGCTAGCTCGTGTATAGACGAGGTCCAGAGCGTTCAACTTTATGTTGCTGCGCTCGACCAGTACTTATACTATTTCGAACAATTGGTAGAAGCAGTAAGCCGAGCTAATTATACCGCCTGGGGGGAAAAGTATTTCAGCTGACACAGTCTCCTACGCATCTTAGGTAACTGCCAAGTACATCAACAGTCTAGTAGAATTGATTACAAGCAACATCGATCTTATCCATGGTACGGACACCCATCCGGCTTCTTCAGCACCCCCAGGATTGCTTGAGGGCATACATAGCCCCGACATGATTGTTCAAGTACGTTGCCCGTGTATTGAGAAAGGCTCCCATTGAATAACCGCAATATTAACATTGGTATTCTTTCCGTAGCACTTCCGCAATACCCTCCTCTATATTCAGGGGCGTAAGAATACCCCGAATGATGATGTGGATGAACCCCGTCCAGACTGGGAGGCAGTCGATATTGCTGGAGCATGTGTGAAATTGGGTTTGATGTAAAGCTCTGTCCGACCGAGTCGTCATACACTTTGCACGTTGTACGGTAGCCAAGTCCAGGTTCACAAGTGTCTCCATACGGCTCACCGCCATTTTCACATGTGTTTTTTTGTGTTTATTTTGATGCGATATACCCGAAGCCCTCCGCTCTACTACACCAATCTTCTATCCCCTTGATTTACACTGTCTCGCCAAGACAAGTCTTCAAGGTGCGGAGGGCTAGCTGGCTCCCCTGGTTGGCAATTATGGGTATCTCGGTTCGTGCTGTACATATGAAGCGGCTCGGGCTGATGGCCCATAAGAGGTTCGGTCATCCTTATGACGGCAGACGCGAACGGATGTAGAGATGCATCCAGATTACGCATATGCGTCGACGTGGTTCCTGACGAATCTGAATAACTTCGTTGAGAGATCACTTTCATCGAGCCGAATATGGGAGAGGAGTCTTCCTCCGTTGCAGACAAGTCGTCGGAATCTAACCCAGACGCTGCCGCCAAGTCTTCAATGGGGATGAGACTCGGAGCTGTATTCATAGCCCGCTTGAGACGAGAGACTTCCGCTTTCAGCTGCTGAGTCAGATGATCGGCTCCATCGACCCAATTTCGGCGATTTTTTTCAACTTCGGCCATCCAGCTGGTCGAATGTTGTTCCAGGTTTGCCGTAATCTCGTCTTTGAGCTTTCTTGCAAATCCGACACCAGTATATCCAAAAGCAGTATATGCTTGCACCATATCGGCACCAGCGTTGAGGAAATCTACCGCGTCGTCGCCATCGGAGATGCCGCCACAGCCGATGATGGGAATCGAAGTTGGCAGAAGAGCGCGCAAGGCGGAAAGGGTGAGGATTGACAGAGGTTTAACGGGTTTGCCGGAAAGCCCACCAGTTTCTGCTGCGTGAACTGTGAATGAATATATTCGAGGTCAGTACGCACGAGTCCAGCAAACAGAAGAGAGGTTCGGGCGTACCGGACTGCAAGTCAAGACCCGCCCGCTTCACCGTGGTATTGCTGACAATGACGCCGTCTACACCGCTGCTCCTGATGGAATCTGCAACGTCCTCGATTTCCTGTTCATCCAAATCCGGCGCGATCTTTACAACGATCTTGGGTTTCAAAGCCTGAGGTACAGGCAACTGATCGCGTTCTAGCACTACATCCTGGAGCAGTTTTGTAAGGAAAGATTTGCCCTGTAGTCCCCTAAGACCGGGCGTATTGGGAGATGATACATTGACGACGAGTATGTCCGCATAGGGGCCCAAAAGTCGTACCCCCGCCACGTAGTCAGTGTTGGATGCAGTAGATGAGCTTTTGTTTTTCCCCAAATTGACAGCAAGAAGACATCCAGGTCGCAGCGATCTCGGTAATGATGATGGCGGGAGAGGATTCAGCGGCAGCGGGTTTGGAAACAGCGAGGGATGGTCTAGAGCGAAATTCCGTATTCGGCCTTGTAGCTGGTGGAGCGCATGTCGATGGCCCAGGGAATTGAAGCCATACCGATTGATGCACGCTTGGTCTTCTTCTAAGCGGAAAAAACGGGGCTGAGGGTTACCGGGCTGTATAGTGCCGTCAAATGAGGATGCATCTTATGAGAATAACAAAAAAACGACGGTATGCAGCCTACCTGAGGTTCGGGAGTGATGCTGCCTACTTCGACGTAGGCGAATCCGAGATCGAACAATCCTGCGTATTTAACGGAGATCAGCGTCGCACTGAGCTTTGCCGATGCCAATCTATCGATATTCACCGTCAACAGCTTGAGCGTCTTTGTCAAAACCAGCAGCCAGTCCGACGGGATTGTTGAGAGGTAGCCCGAACAGCTACCCGATAGGACAAGATAAATCAAAGGAAGCATTAGCTCCTGATGAGGTGGTAGAGGTAATTCAGTAGCCACTCACTTCTGTCCGTATGCTCTCTGCATCTGTACCTCGGTCTTTCGGCCTGACCCACGACGACATTGCCAACAACTTGACAGCGAGCTTGTGACTTGTCTCCGCATCCGTCATCACACGCAAGACAGGCATGGCCACATGTTCGTGTATGGCTGATCGCGAGTCATACATGTACGCAGCAGCAGCCATTACGCCAGCCGCATATATGCCAGTGCGGAAGGCATCCCGTAGACGAGGACTGGAAGGCGATACGTTTGAAAGGGAAACAAATGCGCGATGGGAGTGTGCTGTCTTACGCCGGATTGAGCGGTAGCATCGATGTGCACCGGAGAGAAATGCCATGATTCCGGTGTATGGCTGTGTGACTTGATGAGTTGGCGAATTTCCTCTGAACTACCTGCTACTCAGATGCAAGGGCAGTTATTCGTACGTAGTATTGGACAAACAGAAAAAGGGAGCACGGGGGGGGGGGGACACACGATTCGAGATGAGCATTTTAGGGATGCTGAGGGCGCTAAATTGTGTCCAAATTGCCCGCAGAAGGGTAGTTCATGTAAAGACCGCTGAAAATAGTTATTTCCACCCTCTTGACGCGATTCCGGACCAGCCAATTTCCGCTAGCGGAAACTGCGCCCGAGTATCATCTTTGAAAGCGTGAACTCGGCCGAAACAGCTCATTTGCGATTGCGTACATGACGTCGTTCCATCCGCCTGGCCGCGTGTTTCACCATAACTAGGCCCCACTGCAATGCCATTAAACCCCCGCCGCGTGGTGGCTGCCCCGTTACTCTATACACCGGCTGCCTTGGTGTTAGTGCAGCTCGCTGACGTCAAGACAGCTTCACCTCATCTAACTCCTTTTGATCGCGATCATCCTGTATACAATGTGTTTACCGCCCTTCTGCCATATAGCGATATGGATATTCTCCTTTGCTCGCTTGCTATCATCGCACGTTACTCCCGATAACACTGACATCCCCCTGTCTCCGTTCAGATGCTCCTCCACTGAATCCAAGGCGCAAACCATCCGCGATCCAGGGTCAGTGAGGCTATTGGCCAGTTCATACGGAGCTCACTAGAGCTCACCCCTCTGTTGACTTCCTGCAGATGCTCCGACCCTCCAGCAAGTCGAACGGTCAACCCGTCTTTGGGACCCTGGCCTTCCTCCAAGAAGCCGACCACTGTTTCCGCAGCTACGCCTTTCAAGCAAACACGAACATCGGTTCAAGACTTGCGCGGGACCTCGCGATCGTCCCGCTCGGTCTCCCAGAGTCCTCGCGTGTCCTCCTCGAGCCAGCACTCAAGATCGACAACGCAATATCATCAACGTCAGAGATGAAGTGGCGTTGCAGATGAACGAGCATTCGAGGCTTACCGGTATGAAAACCCGCTTGGGTGGACTTGCGCCCGGCCTGAAGGAGTACACCGCGTTAGAGACCCG
Organism: Naganishia onofrii; assembly: GCA_030039215.1. Taxonomy (NCBI): domain Eukaryota; kingdom Fungi; phylum Basidiomycota; class Tremellomycetes; order Filobasidiales; family Filobasidiaceae; genus Naganishia; species Naganishia onofrii. The sequence continues at coordinate 96,576 of JASBWV010000022.1, read as the reverse complement.
GGTTACCAGGGTTACCACGCTGCAAGTGGAAGTGAGAGGTCTCCGGGGGGGATTGGAAAGGCAGAACAGTCTCGGACAAGAGAGGCCCTCGACGACGAGTCTGAGAATCATCCGGCGAATCGCGAAAGCCTCCTTGATTATCGATATACCTTCACGGCGACATCAAATCGAACCTAGCCTCGGTTCCCACCACCGAAAAGTTTTCTTTCACAGATCCAACCACCGGAATACGAAATTATGAATGCAAGCCCACAAGGTGAGGTGGAACTTGTACGAAACTTTCTACTCACCACGCCGACACCTCAATCTCCCTCGGAATACCCATGGCAGACGTCCCACTTTTCGAAGATTTCCCGGATTCCTATCGCGACGCGGTAGCGGCATATTTCAAGCAAGAGAAACAGACCTATCATGACAAACTCAGTGTCGAGGCTGCCAGAAGAGGCATCACTTCTGACTCATACCGCGTCCAAGGTGTCGAAGACAAGCTGGTCTTACAGCACCGGGCTTCAAAGATGCTATCAGTAAAATGGTGAATATAATGATCATAATATTGACTCAAGGCTCACCTGGAGCTTGTTAAGCGCTGGGCTAACTCAACTTAAAAGGTTGAGTTACTCAACTTGTCGAAGACAAAGGTTGATTTCCCGGACTTGACAAAGCTATTTATTCCTCGGAAGCACGCAGTTGTAATGTAATGCTCACCTGTCTAATAGAGTCCGATACCTTAACTGTTGAACTTGTAATTGAACTTGTAGGTTAGCTCGGCCTTGTAGTTGGACACAAGGTTGGAACAGTTGTTATCGAAGTACTATGCGTCCCCCTTCAAAGGTCATGACGGGTAGGCAGATGAGCTTGAAGTTGGATTATCATATATAGTCATAAGTCGCCACCGTTCACAACTGAGGTCCCTAAGGCTCTCTGAGACTGCTACATGTCCTTACCTAGTCAAACCGCCTTTTGGCTTTAGACGTCTGGCATCTAGCGTCCAGCGTCCGTCACTGGGCGTCTGACGTCTGATGTCTATTGTCTAGCAGCTTGTCGGTAGACGTTCGTCGTCTATTGACTATCTGTGTGATTGTTGTTTAGCTGGCTGGTTGGTGGGCCGCGTGACATGCAGCGGCACTCTGGCTGAGTTAGCGGTTTGGCTGAGAAATAATGACGTGGCAATGATGCGACTAAGTCGAGGGCCCGCATTTCGAGGTTCTTCAGTGTTGGTCCAATGACGTCATATAGCAGATCGTTAGATAGCTACCGGGCTGAATAAGAATTTGGTAGCGGAATGGTGTCGCTGACGTCATTATGAGAGGATTTATAGCGAAAGGCCGTTTTGCCATAGTAATTTGTGATTCGTCATCACCTTTTTTCCATTTTCAGCTACATCGTACAATTTCGACTTTGAGCTAAGTTTGTTATTTTTCGCGTTTCAGGACTTGTTATAACAGATTTCACTACAGTACCTCCCCGTCGAACTAGACTCGCCTCCAGGCTGGCCTCGCTCGCCATAGAGCAAGAAAAGTAGGAAGCGGCAGGTAGTGCCACATGATTTGTCTGTACCAACCCTCCGTACCAACGTGAGCAAGGTGTCGCTCGACGGTGTCTTGGTGGACTCTAGGTCGATGAGCCCGATATTGCCATAATGCACATCGAAGACCACACAGCTGCCCTTCGAGATGATCAGCGGTACCGTAATAAGGTCGACGATTGACATGAATGCGGTAAACGACATCGAACGTAACGGGAAGCCATTCATGTTTATAGATTCATTGACGCGAACGTAAGGTAAGTTGTTGTTCGACGCATGTTGGCGTATGAAGCGGTCGATCTCTGCAAAATCGAGATCTGTATGGTCAAGCAGTCGGAACTGCGCAAGACCTTGAGCCTCGAAAATGTCATTGATCCAGTCTTTGAGGAGCTCTCGACGGAAACGACCTTGTAGATCGTTGATGCCTTGAAGGTCTTCGGGCATAACGATGTCATTATCATCATCATGCATAACGAGAGGGACTGGCGGCTTGTCCATCTGTCGCGGGCCAGTAATCAGTGTTACTGTAAGGCACGCAGTAGTTGAGTTACTCTAAGTCCAGTATTACTTGGACACCAACCAGCTCTGTTACTATAGCTGATGTTAATTTAGAAGTTTGTAAGAGTACTAGCTACGTTGTAAGTATATAGATAGTATGATATATAAATATGATATATCTTATAACTACAGAGCTACATCTTCGGTGGGTTTAGTCAAATGTATTATGCTTTCGCGACGATAGTATCGTAGAATATAACTATAACAACTATATGTGATGAGATAGATCACTAATTCACTATAGATAGCGGTTCTACCTTGATTACTTAGTATGATATATGATAGTCGAGGACGGTTGCTCGGATCTAAGGTTGGGAGGTCAATCGTGAATCGAATAAATCATGGTGGCGAAACTATTACAACTAAATGGGTTTCTATTATACATAATGTGTCGCGGGCAAGTACTTGTATTACGTAATATACGTTCTACCGTACCGCCGTTGTATAAGGATCCCTAGCAAAACTTATATAACTACTTATTACGTAAGACTGGACAACTACTTACCGGAAGTGGTAGACGAAGGGTAGCTAATCCTGAGAAAGTCTTGCACTCAAGGTAGCTTCGGAATTAAGAGGTAATCAAAGGGTGAGATAAAAGTCATAAGGTAGTGTTACAACTGAGGGGGATTCCCTTTCTATATATACTTGTCAGAACCATCCCTTGTCGATCCGGAAGGTATCTTTCGGGAGAGCAGATATCTGGATATCTGTCAGATATTCAGATATCGTACATGAGGTATTCGAATACTTTGCTGATATCTAGATATCGATGATTTAGCTATTCGAATATTTGACAAGTATTCAGATAGTACAAAAGTATTCGGATATGTGGGATATACTTGAAGAGTTGGGTTATATCCGGATACTTCCCGTAGACGAGTGTTTGGTTGGTTAACAGATAGCCAAAGGAATCCTAAGTTCTCAAAGTAAGGTCAAGTTCAGAAGGCATATGATGACATAAGCTACTGTACTATTACTATACTACTGAGTGTTGAACTACAGTTATCGTTCTACCTTAAAGGTTGTTCCGGGATCACTACATAATGCATTTGCCACCAAGGCAAATGGCTCTTTCCTAAGGGCTCCTTGAGGACGTGCTTAGGTGGCACAGTGCATTGCACAGGGCAAGTGCACAGTCGCATTTGTGTACCTTGTAGCAAAGGCGCAATTTATTCCTAAGACAACGGTACTGTCTACTTGTGCAAGTTGTGCAGACTTGTGGAACTGCATCCGCAAGTAGAGAATATCCTTCTATTAACACGTATAGGTCTGAATACTACAATTCAAGGATCAACTAGCAAAGGTGGCACTTGGAATTTATTGTAGTACTCAACTGCGACTATCTACTGATACAACAGCAGCAAAATGGTTACCGATCCGGGAGTCGAACTTATCGAGGTGAAGTCGAACTTATCGAGGTGAAGTCGAAGATAGGAAGGTGAAGTCCTATAAGCGGAAGGTGTAAGTATTGCTCGAATGGTGAAGCTCTTGCAAAGTTGTATAACAAGACTTGTGATAATAACTGAGTGTTTACAGTATCGGGATGATACACAAGGTACCAGGTTCGTGTGATCATATTATCTACGACTAGCGGTAATGTGTAAGCTGGTTAAGTTGATGTTCGAAGTGGTGATGAGGTTAAAAGGCTAAGTACAAAGTTGGTACAAGGCCAGTGGCGCTTCTAGTTACTCTGGTAAAGCGTGTCGTAAGAAATCATAAAGGCGAATGTTTTATGTTACAACTGAAATAGACGGCTATATATACACGTTTTGGAATGGCGGCGAATGTTAGTTTGCCCTGGGGAGCCCATGCAGTCTCTAGGGTTTGTGGGTAGTTGCATTGTTAGCTGCATCCTTTGCAATGTCAGCTTAAGCAATGGCGAGACGGGCAAGGTTTGTGACAGAGCGGGCATAGATAGCATAGCGATTAGCTAGAGGCTAAATCCTCCTTAGGCAGAGTTGGCAGACTTTGGCAAGCGCAGCAAGCGGGCAGGCAGAGTTGGCAACTTAACGGCCTTTGAGATTACGATAGATGTGGGTTGTGACGTGTATATCAAGCCGACAGTAAGCCTCTGTAAGCACTGACGGGCTTAAGCACAGTGAGCTGTAGCTCAGCTGTTGCAAGGTAGAGGAATCAGTTCGGCTTCTGTGTGATTTACAACAAGTTCCGGTTCTAGACTTCAAGGCGATATTATTACAAGTCAAATCAGTCACAAGGCTATTCAGCTACAAGTCCAGAAGGGCTCCTTTTGTATTTGGCTTTATCTTTTCAGCTACAAGTACAACAGTAGTGTTCCGAAAGAGTTCCAGACAAGTTCCAAACCTTCTTCTTCTTCTTTTCATCCTACTCGATGGCCTGCCAGACTCGGAAGAGCGGGGCGATGGCAGCCATGGGTGCGGGAAGGCTGTAGCCAGGAGGGCTGTGTATATATCATCAGTCACCTTACAGTTACGTAATATACGTCCCACGGCACCGCCGTTGTAATTGGGATCCCAGCACAAGTTATCAAATACCTTATTACGTAAGACGGGACTGTTATACACCTAAGGTGGAAGGCAAGGGTAGCTAATCCTTGAGAAGTCTTGCACTCAAGGTAGCTTTGGAATTAAAGGTAGATAAAGGGTGGGATAAAAGTCATGTAGCTAGTTCGGAATACAAGGGAAAGTAACGGCTATATATACTTATTCGGGACTAGCTACAGAGTAAGCACTTCGTGGTGGAGTCCTACGTCTAAGCACTTCGTGATGAAGTCTTATGGCTAAGCGCTTCGTAGCGAAGTCAAGTAGTGGCTAAGCACTTCGTGAATCCTGCCAGTAACTCAGTAAGCACTTCTTGACGAAGTCGTGTTATGGCTAAGGACTTCGTAGAGAAGTCTCATGTCTAAGGACTTCGTTAAGAAGTTCTGTGACGGCTAAGGACTTCGTGAAGAAGGATTACGATTAAGCACTTCGTCAAGGAGTAGTATCGTGAATGAAGAGTTTTCCTGAGGAATGGTTCGAGTTGGCAGAGTCAAGTGATGGAGTCCAGTAGTTGAGGAGAACATGTGATGTCATCATCAGTTATCTACGGGAGTACTACAATGGACTAGCTGTATCTCTACATTTAGTCTCGCGGAAGGGTTATGCTCTACACGACGCTACACGGGAACCGGAACAAAACCTCGAGAACGCTCTGAAGCGTTACAAGCCTACATGCTGTCTATCCGTCCTGCTAAATTGTGACCGACGGCCGCAAACCAATCGATGAGATGACGACACCGATGAGCGTCTGCTCTGATGTGTCTGTGAAATGTATTATATTCTGCCAACACTCGTTCTGCTCATCGTCTCATTCCTCCCGACACCATATATCGTGCCAACCTAGTCGCAATCTTTCCTTTACGCTAGCTCTGGCGAAACAACACTTACATTCTGTAGAGAAACGACTCTTAGCTGTACCGTACAATGACTGCTCTCCACGAATTCAACTGTACACGTCATATTCAAATACAATAGCTTCTACATAATAACCCAACAAACAGCTTGACTGCAGCCTTCATGTAATAGATGGGCCTCAGCCTTAGCGCCTCAGCAACCGCTGTGCCTCAGCGACTGATCATCATCGGATGAGCATCACCTGGTGATCACCAACACGAGTGACCTTCACCCGCTGATCATCAACAGATGAGCCTCAGCACACAGTGGATGCGCCTCAGCAGTTGAGGGTCAGCCTCGGTGACCAAGGCCGCAACTGAAGAACTATATAAAGGAAGCTACTTGACTATCACTTGTAACTTGGATAGAATATGACTCACGCAATATTGGATCAAGTGTTTGATGCTATACTTTCAGTATTGAAGAACAAGGACCCGCGACCCTTACGTCATCGGATACAAGTATCATCGACTGGCTATAGTCGCTAAGACAGGTGAGTATCACATAACAACTGTGTAGCTCCGAGCCATTAGAAGGTTATAGTGGACAAGTATACAATATCTTCAAGCATTGACTTACGATACTCGTACCGAAAGGAACGAGTGTGAGGCAGCTTAGGAAAAGTAACTTGGCTCTTAACAAATTGGGGCCGAATCCCGGAAACAGGGAAACACCCATACACCTTACTACCTAGACGTATACCGTCTGGCCTAGTATCCAATATTGCTGTCGATATAAATCGCTGGACGCAGCGTCAGGTCAAAACCAATTGACCTGTTCATCACTGATAGCCTTTTATCTTACAGATACTCATACGAGTGCTATCACTCTTCAATAACATAAAAAACGAACACAAACAGAATATCGATCGTCATTTCAATACTCTCAATATCTGCAGCCAAGGGGCGAGCTCCCTTCGAATCAGCTAGCGTAGCGTAGCTTGGTTCAGATCTACGTTAGATCTGTTGGTCACTCCAATCACGGTAACCTATAGCACCCCGTACGTGGTACTCCAACTCTAGACAGCGACACATCTGTCCAGCTTGTGAATGGAAGCATCTCCACACGAGTCTACACCAGCCACTTCAGATAGGACATCCGTCGAAGACAAAGTTATCAAGGAAGTAGTTACTCGAACACTCGAAGTAGAAATCAGCATCAAGTTCCTTTGTCAAGTCCAAGACACGACTTATGCCGATGGATCTACGAAACAGAGCTGGCAATACAGCAGCCACGCCGGAGTCACCTTTAACAGAGATGACCTCACAGACACATACTAGGAGAAGGTCTAACTCTCTTCCTTCCTTGTCCACCAGGGACATGGCGAACCCCTTCTTGGATACACCACTGGTGCCACCTGCAACGGTTCTACCCTAAACAGCTCCTGTCATTACTCCACCTGTAATCACAGACGATATCCATCGTAACACAACTCATGCAGTACCTACCGATCCACTTCGTCACGTGGAAGAGGTCCCTCCTCAAGGACTCCGACGAGGTCTTGAGGAGATGCACGATTTGACCAATCGCATCAAGGAATTGGAAGAGCATATGATGAGCCTCCAACTGGAGCGAGAACGAGTACCAGACCATGCTCGTTTCCCACACGACAAATCTGTACGAACTCGAAGATTCCGTGAAGGGACTTATGCGTCCAATTCCACTCACAGCAACGATAATTCTCGAACCAAAATCAAAGCCTCCGACCTTCCCAAGTTCTATGGAAAGGATACGGAGGATGTGGATGAATGGGTCGAGAAAGTGTCCGCTATCTTCACATACTCGGAGGCGAAAGACGTCGAGCTACTACGCATTCTCCCTCTATTACTCCAAGGAAATGCTGCCGAATGGTTTACCACACTTGGAGACGAAGGAAGATCCCACCTGGTCACTTGGTCTGCTTGGAAGGCCGCTCTCAGAAACGGATTCTACCTTCCTGATCATGAAATGACAAAGAGGATGCTTTGTCGTAATCGAATGTTGAAAAGGACAGAAACTTTCGGAGATTATTTCCAAGCCCGAAGGGTTTTACAACGATACGTCTACCCTCAAGGCACATCTCATAAGATCCTCATCAAAGATATTATGGAAGGTATTCCAGCACATCTACATCCGATTATCCGAGCCAACAGTACGGAAGTTCGCACAATCGAAGACTTCCGAAGGGTTTTAATCGATTTAGAGCCCGGCATACGAGATGTACGAGGATATAGTGGTCATTATGGGAAGGTGTCTATCGTCCTTCATCCCAATCCAAGTCATGGAATGTACTGTGTCGAGAGCAACACGCCTATGAAGGAGATATGCGTTGCTCGATCAGTAGCAAACACCACCAATTCCCATTATGCATTGGTCTCAAACTTCGGAAGACACACTGTGAAGATTCCTGCTGGAACCTTGCTGAGTGGTGTCACTCCCGTCATCAATTCTTCCAAAGAATACGCTCAGGTGAACTACGTGACTGCCACCACCAATCCACCAAAAGACGACTTTGAGGAGGACCTCAGAGCGCTGGACATAAACCCCGATCTCACAACAGAGCAAAGAGAATCTCTTCGATCTGTGATTCGAAGACAACACCAGGCTTTCGCCTACGGCAACCGCAAGCTAGGTCGTACCGATTTAGCTGTCATAAAATTGAGACCGGAGATGCAACTCCCGTCTCTCAACCACCCTATCATGCTTCACCAGCCGGAAGGAAGATAATAGATGAAACGCTAGCCGAACTTATTGCGGAAGACGACATCGAGGAGTCTGATTCTCCTTGGGCTTCCCCCGCAATCTTAGTTCATCAAAAGGGGAAGGATCGCTTTTGTATTGACTTTCACAAAGTTAACGAAGTCACTAAAGCGGTTCAGTATCCCATTCCTCGCATAGACGACATCCTATCCCAATTCTCTGGAAGAGCCTATTTCACTACTTTCGACGCCAACAAAGGTTTCCATCAAATCGAAATAGACCACAAAGACCGAGAGAAGACCGCGTTTCGCACGCACCATCAATACAAACGGATGCCTTTTGGACTAAAGTCTGGACCAGGAATCTTTCAGAGACTGATGGATAAGATTCTGGGCAGGTACAAATGGCAGATCGCGTTAGTCTACATCGACGATATCATCATATACAGCCGAGATTTCGAATCACATGTTCGAGACGTCGAAACAATATTACAACTCGTTGGAAAGTCGGGGATTACACTGTCACCAAAGAAGTGCCACCTAGGGTATCATTCGTTGACAGCCCTAGGACACACAATCAGCAACCTGGGTAGTGGGACAGCTGGCGGCACTATCAGAGCCGTGACAGAATTCCCTCGACCCACCAACAAGAAAGAACTTCAAAGATTTTTGGGACTCTGCGTATATTATCGTAGATTCGTAAAGGACTTCTCAAAATTGGCTCTCCCTCTGTATCACCTCACGAAGGATGACGCCAAATACAATTGGGATGACGCTTGCCAGACCGCCTTCGAGACACTCAAAGAGAAGTCAACAACCGCTCCCACATTAGCGCATCCCGACTACGAGAAACCGTTTTTGCTATACACCGATGCTTCGAACTCAGTACTTGGCGCCGTTCTGGCACAACAAGATAACGAAGGCAAGGAACATCCGATCGTATACTTGTCACGGACGCTCACAGCTCCCGAAGCAAACTACACTATTATGGAGCTTGAATGTCTTACTATCGTATGGTCTGTGCGGAAACTTCATCCGTACCTCGATGGTGTAAAATTTACGCTCATCACAGATCACTCCGCACTACAATGGCTTTTCGATTTCAAGGGAAGCAACCGCCGACTAGTCAGATGGTCAATTAAGTTGCAACCATATCGAGATTGGATGAACATCAAATATCGAGAAGGACGGATACACTTGAACGCCGATCCATTATCTCGAGCACCCTTGCCTGAGTGCAACAACATCACAACCGTGGAAACTCCCGATACGTACATTCAATCACTCGTTGCTGGATACACGGTAGATCCATATTTCCAACGTGTGCTGGAAGGATTAGCATCCGACCCACCTCTGAAGGAGTTTGATCGGTTTCACCTAGAAGGAAACGGTTTGATCACATATTCTGATCCTTCGGACGAACATCGCCGAGTTTGTGTACCCGTGAATAGCGAAGGTCGGAAATATCGCTTGGATCTGCTTCACGATTTCCACGATTCACAAATAACGGGACATTTAGGTATTACACGGACTCTCAACTCGCTTTGTAACCAATTCTACCCGCCGGGAATGTCCAGAGACGTCAAAGACTACGTAGAGAGAAACAAAACCAGTAACAAGACATATGGAGCCCATCAGCCACTGAGTATACCACCTCAACGCTGGCATACAGTGTAATGATACCGCCAGTCAGCTCTATATGTACCGCTCTCAGTTGATTAATTATGTAATTGCCTACTTCGCTTTCGGCCGCCGACGCGTCACTATTATGAGCCAACGCCACGATGCGACAACACCTTGCTGTTCGAACACCTCGATGTTGTAACACCAAGCCCGAATGACTGGATGTTGTAACACCATCTCGAGACGGAATGCCTTTCATAGGAGCCTCTAGGCCACTCTCTGTAGACCTTATTTAGTTATGACACGCAATATTGGATCAAGTAAACAATACAATACTTTCAGTATTATCTATAAGGAAGTCGCGAGCCTTACCTCATCACATACAAAGTAGATATTGTTAGGCAAGTCGCTAAGACAGGTGAGTATTACATAACCACTGTGTAGCTCCGAGAAGCTGGGACTAGTTAGGAAGACTCTGTTACTTAAACAATAAAGCTAGGACCTGTACAACTTATATTGAACTATAAGTTGCAGTCAGCTTAGGCTTAGTAGCATTGGCTCTTAACATACAGTTACTATGGATTTCGCAGGACCGTTTGTTCCCTCGGGAGAAGGCAGATGGGACATGGTTTTGCTCGTCATTGATAAACTGACGAAAAGGTGTCACCTGATACCTACGAAAAGTACTGACACTGCTTCGCAAACGGCCCGACGATTTTTCGATTCCATCGTAAAACTACACGGTCTTCCGGCTGTCATAGTGTCGGACAGAGACACGAAATTCACTTCCTTGTTCTGGAGAACCTTATTTGAAAGGTTCGGAACGAAACTCGCGCTATCGACCTCTTACCACCCTTAGACTGACGGACAATCTGAAAGGATGGTTCGTACAGTAAAGGAAATGCTAAGGTCGGTGGTAAATCACAAACAAGATAACTGGGTTGAACAGTTATCGTCGATCGAATTTGCATATAACCATTCGGTACACCCGTCAACCAGCATGACACCCTTCGAATTGGACCTGGGTTGTCACCCTAGAGGAATGTATTCTTTCCTATCGGAAACTACTACCGAGGTCCAATCGACTACGGACTTCATCGAAGCACTAAAGGCTTCTGAAACAATGGCTCACGAACAGCTAGAACGCTCTCGACAGTCACAAGCCTCCCAAGTCAATAAAGGACGCCCTAAGCCTACTACATACCAAGAAGGTGACCTAGTATTGCTTAGCACGAAATACATCAATCCGCCTTTCCTTAAAGGAACCGGAAGTCGCAAATTAAAAGCTAAATACGTCGGACCATTTAAAGTAGTTCGACGAGTTAGCCCAACGTCTTATGAAATCGATTTGCCAGCAAACATTGCCGTACACCCGGTAATAAACCTGGAATACCTCAAAGACTACCATGAAACACCGGAACGCTTGGCAACACGAGAAGTGCCTCCTCCGGAGCCTATCGAAAGTCCTACGAGTGGAGAACTCGAATACGAGGTTGACCACATAAAAGATCACCGATTAACCAAGAAGAATAAAATGCAGTACCTTGTGTCATGGCTAAACTATCCTCCCGAGGAAGATAGTTGGGAACCTAGTGAGAATCTCACTGGTGCACAAGACGCTATAGCAGAGTACTGGAAGAAAGAGAAAGAACGAACAGCTGCCTTAGCTGCAGCGCCAAACCAAACAGTCGCGCAGAACGCGCGTACTAGTCGAACGCGCAGATAAATTATATCTGGACCGCTCAAGCCGTTCAATAAATGGATAAAAACACATCACAAGAGAAGGATAAAAACACACTAATAGAAGGACGAAAAAGCACCAAGAGAGGCAGAAAATACACCCAGAAAAAGAGGTAAAAACACACAAAGAACGCACGTTCAAACACGATTCGGAAGCAGATAACATCAACGGCGATGAGGGCCGGATGAGCGTCAGCTATCAGTCAGCAACGAGATAAGCTGCTGTGCCTCACCCCCGGTGTTGACCGTCACCCGGCTGCGGCTCAGCAGACCTGGGAAGCAGCTCCTAACAACACAATACGTATATATACAAGACCTAGGAGCCATCTGGCAGCTTGAATAGACATACGAAATACACATTCAGCCCAAATACTACAAATAAACCCCTCATTTTCACCTACAATAACTTCAGTATGAACACCGGCTCCTCCGCATCTTCCGGTCTGAACTTCAGCGACGATGAAGTCGTCTACCTGGGCGGCCTTAACGACCAGGCCTCTGCCTACTACCGTAAGCAGACAGAACTTGGTCGTTGTCATGTGCGGCGCTGACACGAAAAAAAAAAAATCGACAAAAAGTAGGAGCCCGAAATGCCCGCGCACCGGATCGAACCTACGCCCAAGCGGTCCAGCAGGGCACAATTAATCCCAATGCTTTGAACAACGGTCAATGACTATGCCATTCATAATTCGAATGATGGTATGTCAAACAAAGTGCCATATACGGCATGCCGGTCTAAGCGGTATTCCGTATTTTTAAAGGTCTTCTCGCTCATGCACAAGTCCAAAACGACGACCATGAAATGCGGAGGGACATCCCCAACGCCGGTAACGCATCCAACAACCGTCTCATCACCTCCGCAAACCATCATTCCATGATTACAAGGCAGAATGCTAGAGAAAACGCGGTGAATGAAGAGGAAGACTTACTTTTCGACATGGAATATGATCAAGTCAACGTCGCAAACGACGTAAACGATGCTCGATTCATCCGTAACGGTAGCCACGACTATCCCGACTGGGCAGCAGCCTTTGACGCCCAGAACTCTCCTCCTTTTGTTCCTTCTGAACTAGGAGATGTCAATATGGAAGGAGACAATATCATGAATAACATACAAGTCGAACCCATTCTACCTATACAACTCGGTCATCTCGACCACCCTATCCAACCTGTCCTTCCAATCCCACCGCTGCACCCAGTCCAAGCTATGATCCTCCCTCTTCCCGCCATTGATGTCGTCGCAGACATTGTCGCTCCAAAGACGCCGGCGGAGAAGAGAGAGATGGTGCAACGGTTCCGGGACGAAGTGTGGAGAGACGAGGTGAAGGGAATGATGAGGGAAGACGGCATGGATAACATAGATATGGACTACAACGACCAAGACATGATCATCTTCATCGACGCACTCCAAAATGTCAATGCTACGGGCACGACACCGGTGATGGTGGTGGGCGACATCATGCGGCACGACTGGACCAGAGAAGGGAATTGCGTCTACACCTTGCGGGCAGCCAGCAAGAAGCTCGCTCCGCCTCGCGGCAGCGGCGAGATTCTGGATATGCGCTATCTCGGCGTTAAGCGCGCCTTGTGGCAATATTGGGCACACAGGCCCGCGGTCCATTTGCACCACATCGAATCTTACCAGCGGCACTTTGGTTTTTATTCTTTTTTCCGAGTGATAATGTGGCACCACCTGCCTGAAAACCAATGGCACGCTTTGTGGAAACTTCGACGAGTCTCGAGCCGAGACTAAATGGAGCGGGAGGTACTGTAGAGAAACGACTCTTAGCTGTACCGTACAATGACTGCTCTCCACGAATTCAATTATACACGTCATATTCAAATACAATAGCTTCTACATAATAACCCAACAAACAGCTTGACTGCAGCCTTCATGTAATAGATGGGCCTCAGCCTTAGCGCCTCAGCAACCGCTGTGCCTCAGCGACTGATCATCATCGGATGAGCATCACCTGGTGATCACCAACACGAGTGACCTTCACCCGCTGATCATCAACAGATGAGCCTCAGCACACAGTGGATGCGCCTCAGCAGTTGAGGGTCAGCCTCGGTGACCAAGGCCGCAACTGAAGAACTATATAAAGGAAGCTACTTGACTATCACTTGTAACTTGGATAGAATATGACTCACGCAATATTGGATCAAGTGTTTGATGCTATACTTTCAGTATTGAAGAACAAGGACCCGCGACCCTTACGTCATCGGATACAAGTATCATCGACTGGCTATAGTCGCTAAGACAGGTGAGTATCACATAACAACTGTGTAGCTCCGAGCCATTAGAAGGTTATAGTGGACAAGTATACAATATCTTCAAGCATTGACTTACGATACTCGTACCGAAAGGAACGAGTGTGAGGCAGCTTAGGAAAAGTAACTTGACCCTTAACAAAGAGTCGATTAAGGCAGCAAGTGCACATCGTTTGTGCTAGTTCCTTTTACAACGGCTGAGCTATCTCACTTTGGTAAGATAGACCTCTAGCCTGCGACATTATCAATTGATGTGGATATTGATGTCAATGCTGGATAGGTGTCGGAAGCAAAAAAAGTATCACGCGTCGAGAGATCGCGATAACTATGAAAAAAGGTGCGCGGCGCGTATTAACACGTAACTCGGTCGCAAAGTCGAAAATGGAGCGGGCGTAAAATAGAGAGGCGTGTATAATGCAATATGGCACGTAAACGAGACAGAAAAGTTGTTCCCTTACAACATGGAGGAAAGAAGCCATTCGTCGGATGCCGACAAGCTTGGTCTTGAGATTTTCCGACTTGAGTCCATCGAAGACAGCTGGCTTGGCTCGCACAAAAGGTTCCTTATCATCGCATGCCTTTAGTGGAGTGCTCGTTGGCGGAGCAAAGCCTTCACCGGACAATTCTGCATGAATGGGATCCGCGATTCGAGGGTGATTCGTGCTGGTAGCTTCATCTCGGCATCTAGCACAACAATATTTCCAATATTTCCGGCTACCGTGTTGAGGAACTTGTCGTGACCCAGTTCTGACTGGACTTTGACCTTCAATGTGATTTCCACATTATCACACAGCACCGCGACTTTCACTCCAGTCCCTTTCACGATTTTCTGCAATTTGTGGCGTGCTTGAAGTGAAAGGACTTTGATGGTCCGATGAATCGTCAGGTAGTGAGGGCAGAGTACTAGCCCATGGATGGCTAGAAAGGCTCTTAAGAGACCCTCGCGGCGAACAAGGTCAGACCGTACGCAAGCTGAAGTTTATTGTTCCCGCGGCTTTTATAGTAGAGGAGGTTCAGAAAGGTTTACTGCTAGAGCCTGTAAAATCTTGATGAGCAAGTGCGACCACAACATCATTCCACGCGTAAACGGACTCACCGCCGCCGTTCGTTGCTTCTCCTTCCTGGCCCTCTCATTCGGTGTTAACCCTTGTCGCTTCCGTTTTACCACATATTCAGACACATCCGAAGCCAGCGTGACGTCAGAGTCTGACCCATCGTCTTGACCACTGAGACGGATATTGTCGCAGGACCATCTTGCAGTTTGGCGATTTTCTTCTTGATCCGACTGTATGAAATCCGAATTGCACCATGGGAAATGACTCGAGTCATAAAGGGCAGTCCAATGATTTAGAGTCGTGACTGACTCTCAAAAGGGGAGTCACGATTCGTATTCTGAGGTGAAGTCATACCCTCAATGTGACAGCCCTCACTTGGTACAGTCAGATCCTGCCGTGACGCGGTCATGCGAATCTCTTCCTGACGTCCGCGTGTGAAACTCTTCGTGACCAGGTCCACTGTAGTGAAATTGTGTATAGTACAGCATGACTTGATATTACATTCATCTCTGCTTCACTCTATTTGCCTTTCCTTCTTATCTTGCCTATCATTTCCCAACATCACTCCTCGTACCTTGGTCATCATGACATCCACACTTTCGTCGACTCCAGTAAACTCTCGTCCGACTTCAACACCGTACACGTACCGACCTCATCCTTCCAAATTGCTTTTGCGTAAGTGAATGTTTCGCGCACTCACTTCCACGCCAAACTCAACCTTCACGCACTTACTCCCGCGCCAACACTACTTTCCCGTACAACAACATCTTTTGCGCACTCCTCTTGCGCCAAACGCCGTCGTCTACGCAACCTGTCATTCTTTGCACGAACTCGCGCGTTTGCGCAACACACTAGATGGAACGCCTCTCAGCCTGGCAATAAGTATTTGTAGCTGGCCTCGGGCCTCTTCTTGTAGACTCTCTTATGATCTTTTATTTCACCCTTTGATTCACCTTTAACTCCGAAGCTACCCTTCTCCGCAAGACATCTTTACAGGATTAGCTACCCGTGGCTCTTCGTATAAGGATAACGTTAGTAAGTAAGTCGATAGCATTCAATACCAACGTGTGCAGAATCCCCTTCAACGGTAACACTTGATCTTTTCTAGTTCAAGCTTAGGTGCCCGCGACATCCACCTTTACGGTCATGACGCGGCTTCAGCGGGGGATTTCTAACCTGCATTACTGGATTGCACCCTTTAGGCTGCGTTTACCAATTTCAACTCCAGCTGAAGTGAATTTCCGCCACGCGGTCGTTTTCAGCTGGCTGAAGACTCTCGGTTAAGCAATCATTCAGCTGGCAAGAAAGCGCGTTTACCTTTCCTTGCGCTATGACCCATTGACCCATTGCAGGATGAAGGAACGAAGAGCAGCGCAGCGGGCGCACCGTTTTCAGCCAGATTCCGCTTCCTCGAGCAGAAGAATCCGGCTGAATATTTTGCACTGGAGGCACCCCTTCAGCCGGGAAAGTAAACACGCCCAGCTGAATGAAAGCAGCTCCACCAGGTGGCAATTGCGCAATTTTTCGCCTAAGCGAGCGTTTTCAACTGGATTCAATTCAGCTGGCCGGAAAGTAAACGCACCCTTACTAGAAATAACATATATAGAGTATACGATAGTATTAACGGTAGACATAGTAAAATGTCAATTAATCATGTGTTTGCATGAAAATGGCTGGCGAACAAAATCATGCACGGCTGCATTAATTCCGGATTAAGAGCCAAAACAACATACACGGATCGCCCATACAAAAGTCCGTTTTTGATGCACAGCTTTGTAGGTGCCTCCACCCGTCGCTTAGCGTACGGGCAAGTACAGCTAAAGAGGAGTACCCCCCACTCATCTTCATGTGATGTGACCGGAGTTCCCTTAGCATACACAGTAAAGATTGCTTCAACCTAAGTTCAAAAGCTAGTTCAAGGGAGCTGTGATAAGTCTTCAAGCTCGGCTCAAACGACATGTCGACAAGCGTACCATCTGGTGTCATACCGCTGAAAGAAACGCCTAAACAGGCCAAAGTCCGGATTGCGGCGAAGTTGGGGTTAGAAATTACAGGTACGGAGAGAGAGATAGCTCAAAGAATCAAGTGAGTAATGCATGTCTTTTAGATGATGGCACACATGCGTAGAGAGACGAATACGACCGTGGCTGTCTGATATGAGCCAAGTCTGAGGAGTTGTAAGGTATACCACAGTTTCTGGCCTCCGAAGGGAGGACAGGGGCTCTATTCTATGCTCCTAGACCTAGTGTGTAGCTCGCGGCAGTACCTCGAACGATTGCGTTAGCCAAAGTTGGGTGCATATGAATGATATGGTGGGCACTTAGGGAACTATTGCGTTCTTGTGCAAGTTGGAGTGGAATGGAGCAGATGAGCGCAGATTTGGTTCCAGTCTCGATTGCGCTTGGTCGCTGTTACTGACGGTACTCGTATCTCTACATTCTAGAGACTTCAAGGCTACAGCAGGAAGCAAACGCAAAGGGCCAGCAGACAGTCAGGTCTCCAAGAGACGGAGGACTGGTGCCGAAGCCGCTCAGTCCGGTGATGGATCGACGACACAGGCGGAGAATGAGGATTCCCAATTGCAGCTGATTGATCCTGCTCTTCTTGCCTTATCCGCTGGTCATTGTGCAAAAGAGCAATCTATCCCTGATGAAGCGCCCGATAACTCCATCGCTCGGATACAGTTCAACGATGCGCGACCTATCCACGCGCAAATGGATTTTCTCGCCCATCAAACAGCGGCCGACTCCCGCAAAGCAGAGCCTAAGGCGTCCGACGCGACGTACAGGCGTCATATTCATAATTATGAAAATTTTATCGTCAAATGGAACGAAAGACAGCAGACGATTCCAGAAGCAACACAGCTTGCGCTGGAGGAAGAGGGAGAGCAACGGCTTCAAGCTGCTTTGGGTACGCTGGATCCATTTCCGATAACGGCTGACAAGGCTTTTTTCTTCGTGAACATGGAGAAAGAGCGCGGTCTTGGCGTATCCGCCATCAAACAACTTGTTAGTGCTTTGGAGAACCGCCGAATTAACGATGCACACCTTTGGCGGGAGTCCTCGCATCCTCTGATCGACAAGAAGCTGCGAGAGTAGGGACCTATCAGGCATTTAGAGGAGCACTCGCAGATGAACGAAAAAAATCGCGAAGGAACGATACATGCTCTCAAAGTTTCCGGTTCCTCCCTCGATGTCGTCACCGAAGCCCACATGAAACAATGCTGAGTGTATCTGCTTGAACGTCCGGATGTGAAAGGATCCGCAGCTTTTAAGGTGGCACGCGATCGAGCGATGTTGCTGATAGGATCGCAGACAGGATACAGAGGTGCCAACGTGCGACAGCTTCAGTGGAGCCACGTTCGCTTTAAAAAGATTCCCGTGTTGGAATTAGGTGCAAGCCAGGATGGCGTTGCCGAGGTGAATGTGAGTCAGACAGGAGCCTCGCAGGCATACTCTAGCTGAATTGTCTCAATAACAATGTAGTCTCTCACCTTCTGGGCCAACTGCCACAATCACAATCAAAACGGGAACGTCGAAGAAGTCAGTCTCTTTCGCCATCGGGATCCGGCGCTGTGTAGCGTATACGCCCTCGCCAGCTACTTCTTCTACTACTTTCACGCTTACGGCTGCCCACGACCGGTGTTCGCGCCCGATTACGAGAGGACAAATGCAGAGTCTTACGGATATCGCGAGTGGTTTCACCTTCAGTTATTTTACGGTCACGACAAGTATAAACCGCTGGGATATGCAGGCGAGTGTGCAATGAACGTCAAGGTTTACTGCGCCGACGCCGCTGCGAAGTCCACCAAGTTGTGTCTGATGGTTCTTCCGCGACCTATTCTACTAGCTCACAACTCGGCCTACTCAAAGGTATTCAGCGCTTGCGATATTGTATCACAAAAGAAAACCCACGCGACACGTGTCTATATGGCGACCAGCATCAGACAGAACGGCGCTCAAGAATCGTCGGTTAAGGCGCATGGAGGATGGTTCGCCGGTAGCTCCTTCGGCTCCGCGTACGCCAAACACACCCCGGTCGATGCTATAGTGGCGGCTGCCGGTTTTTCCGGGAAGGACCCAAGTACCTAAATTCTCCCCCGCGCCGAAATTGTGGTAGATGCGGAGATGGAGAACGAAATTTTCCCATGGATCGAGGAAGAAGAAGCTCAATTGCAAGAACGACAAAGACTCAACCCCAACGCGCGAGATCTGGCGTTAAAATCATTTTCGCAATTTCTTCGATGATGTCGAACGGTCCTTTTGCAAGATACAGTAGTTTTCATGAGGAATTGTCCATCACTCAACATCCTACAATTTGCTCCTTTCAACGAATCTCGATTCCACCGTTTCTCACAGTCAACGTACGGTATAATGGAGCAGTTTACACTAGGCAGGGAGCGCATGTTCAGAAATCTGCCTGAGGATGTCCGCACGGGATTGGTCGATATGGGCGCAGCCATGAAAGGAGACATCACTCAAATACATCATCGCGTGTCGGAAGGATTTCAACAAACGAAGGAGGAACAGAGGGAGTTGAAAAAAGAGGTGGTAGTTTTCAAGAGAGAGCTGGTGGATGTCCAGCAGTTAGTGGCAGCCGCTGTAAGTACCGCATTGCACCAAGCAACAACCCGCTTTTCGGCAATAATGGCATCGCAGTTGGCGTCCGCTCGTACGTCAACACAACATACGAGTTTTCAAGTCTCTCAGACGTCAACAACCACGACTGTACCCGCTGTCCAATTCGAAGCCTTTGAGTACCCGCCATCAAGCATACACATCACTCCAGCCGGTGCAATCGACAACGAACTCTCGCATTCTGCCGGTACCGCCTTCGGTACCTGTTCCACCAGAGCAATTGGCTCCTCCACCGTACAGTCGGCACTTTCGGCTTTGAGTCTGTCGGCGCCGGCTCGGGTATCGGATCCTCAGACAGTCGTACGGCCGAGAAGCGATGTAACCAGTACCAGTCTCACCTATACGATACCGCAAATGTCTCCAGTGCAGCTGATTCGCAAAGAGGACTTGGTAAAGCAGCACCCAAAACTGGGTAACCATCAATGGAAATTCAACCCGAAGCAGAATGAATGGTACCCAGTCTATGTCGTGAAGGCTTTCGAGACAGTAGAGGATGTGTGGCAGGAGTACACCGTTGGCATTGGCGGACACGCCCCTGTTCGTCTTCTTGAGGAACTGTTTGAGCATCATTGGAAATTCGACAACAAAAGCGTCCCAGTTGTGCGCTCTCAAAGAAAACGGTTGACGGGCCTGATCTCGGCTATCGCTCAGCAACATCCAACAATGACCAACAGCAGAGCTTGTCATTACGTTCGGAACGCACTCGGACCCATGTTACCGCTTTCCAAAGTAGTGGATCAGCTGGCAGGAAAGGAGGGGAAAGTGTTGGGGGAGAGAATCAAGAAGGGAGCGAGTAAAGGGATGTAGGAGGCTGGATGCGAGAAGGTAAGTAGTCATCGTTGCTTATCCGTGGTGATGTAGCGAGGAATCGATTGTAAACTGGCTAATGTTGTGTGTGCCGTGAAATGCGTAGCGAGTTTTGGTAGGTACAGGGATGTTGAGGTGGATGTATGGTGGAAAAGCTTCACTGCAAAGCGGTTGGTTAACTTGGTGAGTAACGAGTGAAGCCCACGTGTCTCTACTACCATATGGACAAAACCTCAAGCTGATCGTGCCAACCGATCTGGTGTATCGAATCGATCCAGGTAGCTGATGATTGGTAATGGGAGTGACGGTTGAAGGAAAGCTTTCCGACTTTTGACCGTGTTCGGAGTAACAATTCGTTCGTACCTAGCTACCTATGCCTGCCGAACTAATCATGTTCATACCTCTGACTGACTGAATCTTTCATTATAGAACCGTACTCCCTCCTTCAAGGTCCGCGGTGGTCGCAGTCAGATCTTCTCAATCGCCACCGGTCGTAGAGTATCGATCTGCTATATATTACCTGTCAAGTGAGCTTTGTTTCTGTTTGTTTGCGAGGCAAGAACATGGCCAACGGAATGGGGACAGATATTCTACATTTTTTGACGGATGCGCGTGAGTCGGAGGAGGATACCCAGTAAGTATCAGTCCCAGAGTTTCGATACCATTCCTGTTGGCTAAGTTTACGCGTTTATTCATAGTTTATACCATGATTCTGTCGGTCATTCATGTCAGCCTTACAAATTTTTACGGTAGTGTACGCTTTGTGACCCATGGTTCGTTTCTCTTTTCCGCGGTGTTTTACTTCGCCTGATCTGGACCGGGATTTTATATCGGAAAGAATACAGTCTTGGCTCTAGGGGATTCGCGGATTGGGGGAAAGGAAATTAGGGCGAAGAGTGATAGGGAGTCAGCCTGGTTGGTGGTCAGTATAGTCACTCTGTCATACATGGCGGTCATAGTATTGACGATTCTGCGAACTATCTTAGCCGTCCATCGTCAGATACACCGGAAGCTGTGTCTACCCGTCATAGGATTGGTAATCCTCAATTGCGGGATGTACATTAGAGTTAGTTCTGCGCAACTATCTACTATGAAAACGCAGATGCTGACACCACTGCTTACACCAGAACACTGTCGTGCAATACTTGCAGGTCACCGATCTACCGTCCAGAGATGTCGTTGGAAGGTAGGTTTGATGTGTCTTCGAACCAAGAACAGAATGCGAGAGCAACTTGGATAGGAAGCTAACAGACGCTTACTACCCTTCTTCTCTTCTCACGGATGAACAGTGGTTGTTCGGTCACGTAAGTATAGTGGTAGTCGTGAAGCACGCCAGTGCGACTTGAGATCAGGGTTTACAGCGCGTTCGCAAGGGTCCCAATCATAAATCATATGCGTTGATCGTCATACTAACACAAGTGCGTGTTGCATTTTGCCTCCATTTGTGTAGGCCGGCGCAAGACAATATGATGTTACGAGACGTGAACTAGACTTTGAAAGACGAAAAGAGTCGGAACACCGACAGGTAAGCATAACACTGTTTTTGTGGAATTCTCAACGTGAGCATCTGAACATCAGATTATGAGGGTAGTGCACCGCGAGACCTGCCAGTCTAGCGAGGTCAGCTTGTATTTTGGCGAGATGGCGATGAACTGTAGAGAAAGCTCTTGAGGAAAAATGTGCTGTGAAACACAGGGGTAGGAATGAGTTTTGTCTTGTTTTTGCATTGTGGTCCATTTCTGAATTGATACGGCTTTTTGTGGAAGCAGGAATTCTGTTTAAATGGTCGCAACCGGTTCAGCAACGATGTGGGGTCAAGCATCCAGTGTTGCGCAGCGGAAAGGATTTTGTCGACTAAAGTCAGCTGCTTGTCCTGGACGCAGAAGGCTGTTTGCAGCAAATTTGTAACAAAC
Organism: Naganishia onofrii; assembly: GCA_030039215.1. Lineage (NCBI taxonomy): Eukaryota > Fungi > Basidiomycota > Tremellomycetes > Filobasidiales > Filobasidiaceae > Naganishia > Naganishia onofrii. The sequence continues at coordinate 74,356 of JASBWV010000022.1, read as the reverse complement.
GGTTGGTTTATAGACGGGTATGTGTTTCCGTTTTCGAACTGCGGAGTTATGAGCGCCGGCACTCAAGGGTGGTGTCAAATAGCTGTCAAGTCGCAAAGTGGGTAACATGGTCACACAGTGCACTATACTAAGTTTTGGCGGTCCAGTAGCAGAACTGTATGATCAGGATCTCGTTTGTTCGTGATATCAAATTGTCAGGCGCAGTCTGAGCTCACTCGGCATACTGACTTGTAACATAGACGCATGTATCTCTAAGGTATCGCTGTCAGTCAATAAGGTAGACTAACACTCTTAGAATGTTCTATCGCAGGTAATATATCTCTTATTACAAGGTATTTGCTCGCAAGCGGTGTGCTAATTGACTGGAGTGATCAAGAAGAAGAAACGATAGGAATTAGTGCTTTGGACTACGGCGAGTTAAAAGTACATACGCTGTTGAACTTGTTCCGTTACTCAAAGAGGTGATGCATTGATATGAGCTAGCTGTGTTCGAAGTCTGGTAGGTCTTCCTGAAAACCGTGTGCGAATCTGTGCAGGTGTTGTGTCACATAGTGAAAGGTGAATGCGCATGTCATTTCGCGTTGAACGATATGCGTAGATTTCGATAAGTTAGCGTAGATTAGTACAGTGGTCCCATGTTCGAAGCATGGATGATTCTGGTCGTGAACCTCCTCCAACCGTTGTGCTGGGAACGTTGTGCCATTCGAGATGTATAACTCGGTCGCAGAGCGCAAAGGCGGTTTGGATGTATGCGAGGTATAGACATGGGCGCTGAGAGGATACGCAGGAAGATGGTTATAGTAGCGCAAAGGTATCAGCATGCTCCCTACCAAGTTTCAGGACTCTACGAGCCAAACTGCGCAAAAACGGTATGCAGCTGAGATGTAGTACTAGGTCACGCCAGTCAAGGGAGATGCATATGTTAAGCAACTCGAGCTGTAGACTTGAAGGCGTATCTAGTTTGACCGAGGAGTTAGAAAGGGACCGAGCTCTGTTAACATTCTCTAGCCAAGTTTCATAACTCTACCGGCAAAATCGTATAAGAGCGGGATGCAGCTTAGGTAGTGGTTTAAGTGACCGAAGAAAAGGCTGCGGTGGCGCGTTACATCGCCTCGAGCTAGAGATGTAAGCAGCGCTGGGGTGCTGTCAGTGGTCCGAAAGTAGCGCACCAGTATGAGTATGCTCTATGTAAGATTTGGTATCTGCAACGTTAGAATTATGTCAAAACAGTGTACAACTTCGCGGTAGTAAGGAGTAGAGCGACTAAGGCAAGTTTGCATAGCAAACCACCGGAAGCCATAGTTAGGCGTGTCCTAAGGTACTGCTTAGGGTCAGTATAATAGCGCGATGGGATAATCATGCTCTATGTCATGCTTCATAGCTGTAATGGCAAAGCTGCGGAGAACGATCATCAGCTCAGGGATCCAAGTAGTAGTGTTAGATAGCAGGTTGCACCCAGAGAAGGTGATTTTGCGTACACCGTTCCGCAGATGCGATTGCCGCAAACAGATGCCATTTTCAGTCTATCTACGCCGATATACTGGCCTCCCATGCTCAGAGTGCTCAAAAGACTCCATCCAACCCATTGGAAAGGTGGCTCAGAAGCTATGTATTTGCTATAATAGACTTCTTAATGGTGAACGAATACGTGCAAATCGTATGGACGTCTGATGTCAGAAAAAGGCGCGCGCGCGTGACTTTGGCTGGCTGCCTGATTAATTGCCGCATAATTCATCAAGGAGACATGAATATATATTACTGCTTCTGTCCCTTTTTCGATTAACGTAGCGTGAGCAGTCTCTTTGGATGAAGACCGTCGACGTGGGCCGCAGAATGTGACTGTTGCTTCTGTTCTTTGAGATGGCACATCTTGCACCCTGAAACCGGACCAAACGTTGCGACTCTACTTCTATCAAATCTGACAATCAGAAACATCAGACCAAATGTGATACTCGTCGACCGCCGTTCAGATTCGCCAGAGGTTCGTTCAAGCCGATATCCTAATAGTATTTGCAACACAGGATAGTGACCGTAACCAAACTTTTACCATCTTACATGACTTAGTGTTGTAGATTCATGGTATCTTACAATCAGTTTTCATAAAGACGGTACACATGCACGAAAGGACTTGTGCAAAAAGGATTATATGCAATTGTTCTTTCGATATGGTTGGTGTTTTGAGCAGATTTTAATGATGGAGGCGTAGTGCAGTGGCTCTACCGGACACCACTACTTGAGCAAGGCAGGAATGTAGTGGACCCGAGATCGAATCCGAGGGAGGGTTCTTTTTGCAATTTTTGATTCGCAATGTGACTGCACTCCTGCACTCAAGTCACGAATAGCCTCCTGACCGCTGTTCATGAAACGGCTACCATGCCCAACACCGACGCGGGTTTTTTCCCGGATGTCAAGATCGGAGTACTTAAGCCAACTCCATTTCCCATGGTGATAGTCGGTCCAGAATGGCATGTGTTCATACCTACCAGAATAGGCCATCAGAGAACTTTCTTCTGCAGTCAGTGACTTTGCTCTCGTGATGCAGTCCTGATTAGGATTTCGACTCCATTTCATGAGTGGGTTTTGGCGGAATGGGCTGATGAGACCGTTTCATTTCCCAATTCCCATGGCGACAGGCAAACTTTCAAACACGTAGGCCTCCTTTATCACAAGCAAAACTCTGAACCGGACTAACTTACTTGACGGTCCTTTGAAGCAGTTTGACTCCCTTTACTGACCAAGGGCGTGGTGTAGGCACTGATTCCGTATTCCAACGTACCTTTCTGTCAATTGGTAGTCTTTTGCGCGGTTCCAAACCCTCAAAAACCCACCCAAGACCTGGTAGAGGACGCTGGTGTTATCTCTAGATCAAGGAGAATTACAAATAAAGGAGGAGGAAGGTCAGGATTTGTGAGTAATACAAGTCTACGACTTACGCGTTCTTTACTCTGCAACGTTGTGCCTCCTTGGCGTTTCTCTTTCGACTCAGCAAAGACAATGTGAGTGAGCATGGCGTCCAAGCGTTTCGAGATGTAGAGTGAATTGTTGTCCGTTGTTCAATGCTGTTTATAGCTGTTTGGTGCTGTTATGTGCTGTGTACTGTTGGTCAGTGTCGTGCAATGATAATCAGCGTCGTTGAGGGTTGTTTAGTGCTGTTAGCTGTCCAAGGTGGAGAGCAGGAGCGGGACTCGAGTTGTACGACTGACTTGTATTCGCCGTGGCTGCAGCACGGGAAAGGGCCCGTTCATGTAATGTATTTTAATGTGATTGTAATCAAGACGGCAATTGTTCATTTAGTTCAACGGCGGAAGTAAGACAGTCGCAAGGCGCAGAGTGAAAAGCACAGGCAATGACGAAAAGTGCAAGTACAAATTGTAGCCTTGTAACAGTCTCCACTGCCTGATCTGCTTCGTCATTCGAAATGTAATGGGCATGCAGGATACGCAATGTTCCACAAAGACCGAGTCCCGCTTTATACCATTCCCTGCGATCGCATAACACCGACCTGTCCAGCTCAGCGGTCTTCCGCTTCTGCTGACTACTCGCCGTCTACATGCCGTGCTTTCGTCTCCTTTGAATTCCGAATGATTTCGGCTTCTCGTATTCCCTGAGAATCCTGCTCCATCTCAGCCAGATCGTCATCGCGCATTTCCATTATCTCGTTCGTTCCTTCGATCCACCATGCGTTAAACATTCCCAGGGATATTGATTGCAGAACCCGTTTCCACTCAGCCGCCTTGAGGTCACCTCCTATCTTTCTCTACGGCTTCGCCTTCCCGCCGTTTTAGGCTTCTTGTTGCTTGCTCTTGTGCGCCGTTTGTTGCTTTTCGCTCGTAACTGTGGGGAAACTGGACCGACATTCGCAGCTTGCGCTGGCTGAGCCGGGTTGTCGGAAGCGTTCGGAGTCCTCTTCTTGAATTGCTCTACGACTCTCTGAGGAATTCTACCGCCTTCAACGTCCGGACTCGCCATTGTCTCCCAACATATACATAAGGATGAGGGAGTCCAGAGAGGTTGTGAGTTGGCTTTCCCTTTTCCCTTTTCGCCCTCATCCTCTGACCTCCCAACACCCGAAACCTCATCCCGATTCACCCAATCTGAAGCTACACTGCCTTCTAGATCATACGACATGTCCCAACCTTCTCAACCGCCCACTCCAACCTCCGCCACCTTTCCTCTCGGTGCGGACAGCAAGACCTCTCAAGATGCCATCCCTGGAGACGAACTGAAGTTGCCTGAAGAGTACAGCGCCTCCAGACCGGAGTACGTGCTGGACTCCAGCTTTTGGGACTTCGTCGACCTCGATGGTGTGAGTTCTTATGTTCCTTTTCGTTTCTGTTTCGTCGTTTCTCAATACCATCGCTTGCAGGTCCAAGGGGGGAGACCCTGTCAGTCTGTTTTTTCGAACAACGTTCAAGCTTCGGACTTCGACACTCTGAACGGTCCAGCACCTTTTTCTCCGTTTGATGCTCCTGGTTCTTTCGAGTTCATTCAATCTCCCGGATTCCTGGAGTGGTACCAGTCCGAACTTGAAGCTGGAGTGAGTTTACATTACCTTCTACCCTATTCACCTGTTTCTAAAGCAACACGCTCTTTAAACGTCATTTTGTCCGACAACTTTTTTGCTTCCCCTTCTCCTGTTCCCGTTCCCGACGTGCAACCTTTGTCCCAGGACGATATCGCCAACCTCCTTCGTTTGCTTCAAGACGCCCAAGACGCCGAACGTGCTACGGTACGCTGTTTCATTACCCTTCGTATACTGTTTCCTCGTGTTTAACGCCTCTTCGTTTGTCCGTCAATTCAGAACTCCTCTCTCCATTCTGTTGGAACCGTCGATCCAGTCCAAATCTTTGGTAAATGCCGGAACGATAGAGGGGACGATCAATCTCCCGACGCCGTCGTCGTGCATCCTCGTACCAATATCCGTCTCGACAACAGGGACATCAACAACATCTCTCGGTCCCTCTGCAGCAGCGACGACATTCCCTTGGCTGCCAATGCCGATTCTTCTGACGATGACGACGACGAACTCTGCGCCGACGACATCACGCGATACTATTGGGTCCGAGGCGACGTCAAATTCCTGTAAGACTGCATATGCTCCTTCCCGCACCTCGATCCACCGCTCATTGCACAAACTCTCTTTCAGCATCGCACGAGGCGGCAGAAGCGCCTATCATACTGTCGAGGATCTGGGGGAGAGGTACTCCGGCGTCAGGAAAGCTGTCTGGACGTTCTGGAAGAGAAAGAACAGGGGTAGAGTTAACTCCAAGAAGGTGCTCGAGCACTTGCGATACAAAGGTCACGCTGGTTTCTTCAGCCAGGCTATGTAGCACTTGGCTTCTAGAACTGTAGAGAAGAAGCTTCTGCTGGCCAGAAAGAAGGGTATGCTGCACAAGATGAGGTTGTGATGTGACTGTGAGGACACAGTCTTCCTCGAGGGGGAGGGTAATTGTAGTGATCTACCGTATAAAGCTAGTCTAGGGTACATGACCTATAATAATGGTTATATCTCTTGCTACCTTGAGCCTCTAAGCTTCTACTAGATCACTATCTCCGGTTGCCAACCTCTTTGACTTAACACTTTACGATCAACTACTATTCTGGAAGTTAGCGGATACTCTAAGTTCACCGGCCGCCGAACTTAGACTTCTCATCAAGCCGTACCCGTGCATGCTTAGTCATCACTATGCCTTAGGACGAATTATCCCTTGGGATAAATTACACTCTTTATCCCTTGAGATAAATCACACTCTTTCTCCCTTGGGATAAATCACGCGCTACATCCCTTGGTATAAATCATGCTTTTCTCCCTTGAGATAAAACCATGCTCCTTCTCCCTTGGTATAAACCATAGAGTTTCTCCCTTAGGATAAACTTTCCTTGTTTCTCCCATAGGACAAACGTTCCTTGTTTCTCCCTTGGTATGGCATGACAAGCAGAGCCGCCCCACGACTTCCAGATACATATATATAGACAGATCTTTACTACCTTTTGTAATAGCTTTCATGCTTTATGATTCACCCTTTGATTTACCTTTAATCCCCAAGCTACCTTGAGTGCAAGACTTCTCAAGGATTAGCCACCCTTGTCTTTCACCCACGGTATTCAAGTATCGACTTGAGTAATAAGAGTACATCGTTTGTGCTAAGTTCCCACTACAACGGCGGTGCTAACTATTAACGTAGGTTAGACCACTTGCCCGCGACAGTTTGCCCAGCTTTCGCTCTTCTTGGAGTCCGGTTTGGTACGGCATGTAAGGGTTTAGGGAGTGTCAGACGTCAGAATGACTCACTAGACCAATGGTGATGGATCCAGTTGCAATAAGATGTGCTTTACTATGAACAAATACGTTAGTAATGGTAAGGGTAGCTAATCCTTACTGTGCCTGATGACTCTTTATGATGTCGTCGATGGTGGCGAGACAAGTTGATGTGACAAATGGCGAGAAGCAAAAGCAAGAAGGGAACTGATGGCAACTGTAGAAAGGCTTCCTATATATACTTTTACCTGATGTATGGGAGTGAGCAGCTGAGTCAGGCTCGCAAGGGGCGGTGGCGCAGGAGCAGGAGCAGGAGCTGGGCTGAGTTTGGAGTTGGACATGGACATGGATTTGCACTTGGACTTGGACATGTGTCGAGGTCACCAGAGCTTTTCAGATGCGGATACAAATTTGTAGTCGAATCCAATAAAGCTGGCTAATCGTTACGCGATCGTTTATTTAGCCTACGTCGGTATTCAACGCAATACTGTCAACAGACTACACCTTGGAAGGTAGCTAATCTTCTCAAGGTTGGAAGTGAATAAGGTATTGCTCGAGTTAATGGTGGATCAAAGCGTGCTTCATAAGTCTAACTGACAAAAGCTTTTACAAGTAAAATAGCTGTCTATACACTGTGAAGACTGATGAGCGATTTAAACGCGCTTCCTGGGAACTCCCGAGATGATACGAGTTACAAGCTCTGTTTCTTGAATGTAGCTATGATCGCTTGTCAAACGCGAAATTTCGTGAAGATCGAGTTCAGAATTCAGCCGACTCTGGCCGGAGCAATATCGAGCGCACAGTCTTATATATATACGTACGAAGTTGTTTGACGGTAGTACTACTACGTATTATTGCCCATTCAGCAACCATCAGCATTGTTGCGATACGTTTCCACACCGTGAGATGATAAGCGTCGGACACTACTAGCAACAACCATCTGATAGTTGCCCTATTTTCTATGCTACATCTTCATACCATATCCGGCACAAGAAGGCCCAATGACGTCTCGAAAATTACCCATTTGTCTGAACCATCAATCGGAACCCTACCTGCCACATGTCGCAGCGCTCTAACCTCCATTACCTGTAGCTGGGACTTTTCCTTGGTCAAGCGCCAAGGAGGCTCATCAAAATCTGCGGGATTGATGCCGTCAAGCCATGGGACCACCTCCCACGGCTGTACCACAGCGACTTCCAGGGTAGTCGCCTTTCCGCCGGGCTTCTCTGTCCAACTGAAACGGACGAAGTGCAATACCTTCCCCCACTGCAACTGCGCAATACGCCGAAAGGATGCTAGTACGGTGGAGGAACGTTGGTTCTTGTCGTAGGCTTGATCGTACTGGAGTAACGTGATACATGTGCATGGCAACAAGCTAATATTAGCGAGACTTCGAGGCAAGCAAGTCAAGGTCCAACGTACTAAAGCCCAGCTGGCGTCTTTCGTATTGCTTCTTTTCGTTTGCGCCGTTCGATAGAGCTGTTTACCGTCGTCTCCGCTAGATCGCCATGCGGAGTAGACTTCAAAATCCAGTTCCTGCACAGATGCTAACGATATCTGGTTGATATCGTTTCGACGATGGTAGTGGGTCGTACTATATGATCGTGCTTGAAGATTAGAGCCGTTTGGCTCGGATCACTTTGTCATTGAGTTTGTACGAGCGGGGCACCTTGTCGAATATTTTTTGCAACATCGTCATCATCCACCCAAGTGCTGCGCGATTTCTTTCCTGCCTCCCAGTTTTCGATCAGCGCTCGATTTTCTGCGGAAAGACCGCCCATTATATGATATATCTAGAGATTGTTCATGATTAGCGTTGTTTAAGCTATGTTCAGAGGTCTGATGTAAAGAGCCAATGCAACGTTGTAATTAGGTAGTATAAAATATAGTATTATACTAACTATAAAACAGTACAAGGTCTAAAGTGGGATCAGTCAGAAAGGATTATGCTTCACGCTGTTGATGTCTGTCAGGCAAACGGCTAACTCACAAGACAATATATAGAAAGCTAGTACGAGCTGATCTAAAGGGATTATCTAAAGTTGTAGTCAGTACAATCAAGAAGGCGCTTCTTGGAGAGTTAGGGAGGAAAAGCGTGTTTCATAAAATCATAGTGGCAAACTTACTACAAATTAGGCTTCCTTATATAGACGTTTGAAAAGGGTGGCGAGGCCAACCCTGCGCAAGGGCTCCTAAGGAGACCTTGACATACAACCTAATCTTTGTCACTTCGTTCCATAAATGGCACAAAGTGACAAAAGGACACAAGGACAAAGTGACATAGAAAACTATGTCACTTTGCTATTTTCAGCAAAAACTGACAGAGTGACAAAAAGACTAACCATTCACGAGACTCGAACTAATAACCCATAACCAAATGTCAATCCTTTATCTACTACTACAAGTGGTGGCAAACTATATAATTACTGAACAAGGTCGAATAAGCCAAAAGGACAAACAAGGGTAAATTGTGAGATACTTACATCTGACCCACTCGTTCTAGCTTGACAACACGGTTACTCAAAGCTACAATAGGAAGTTTGTTATTGCTCAACTCCCTTTTCAGCCATCCACCGTATCTGTCCAACGCAAAACACCAGTAACGACATGCAGGACCTTGCGCAGAAATATAGTCGACGATGTGTAGAAGCGCATGTATAGGCGACGTGCAGAAGGCAAGATGAGAGGGTTTGTACTGATAGTACAGTCTGTATTGGTTTGAGGTTTGGAGATCAGAATTGTGCATATGACCGGAATGATAGACAATACTTGCCGTTCGTAATCCAAGACCCACTGCGCAATCTTACGTCGCAAATCGTCGAGCTTGTTCTTCTCAATCTCAATCTTGGTAATGGTACGAGCGATGTCCAATAGCCTCACAAAGTGGACGAAATATTCTGTTGATAACCGCCCTGTAAGAATGATCGGGCCCAGGAACAGCAGAAAGTAAGAATACGTTTCTGCCGTCCACCAACCTCTCGCATCGAGGTCCTGAACCCGTGCTCCTATGCTGGAGGGAACTAGACTATTAGATTCGGCGACCTCCTGGACATAGCTTTCCAAGCGACAGTACGATCCCCTATGACAAAGTCGTCCTTCAGTCGGTCTTGTTCCCCCTCCGTGATAGTCCCCATCTTGTACGTGCCGGCCCATGCGGAAAGGAGCGCCTTCATAATATTTTCAAACAAAACATGCATAATATCGATGGGAAATGACCACGGAAAGGACAGCGAATCGACTTCGGAAAGGATCGACTATATTGGGCAGTGTTAGCAGTCAACCGGGTTATGCTTTGCCGAAAGTCTTACCCGACCGTTGATGTTAAATCCTGGACCTCTTCTGAGCCTTCGTTCAGATTACTAGGACTTGTCAAAGACAAATGTCCTCTAAGTCCAGATCTAACTAAGATAATTCTCGGAACCACGCAGTTGTTATGTAATGCTCACCTGTATTAGCGACCTTTACCTTATAACTAAACGTACCCCTAAGTCATCCACAAGAGGTTGTAAAAATGTGTCCATCATTAACGTAGTATTATCGTTGGCCGCGTTGGAGAATCGTTTGTCCTTCCTTCCTGTAAAGAGTGAAGACAGGCATGGCTGCTGATAAGCGAACGAAAGCCCGGTCGATATAGCTTCATCGCATATGCTGACGGCTCACCTGGGATAAGGCCGGTGCATATTTGATGTTCTTTGTGGGTTCGCAGATAATCCGGCATGGAATAATTTGTCAACACGAAAGGCCAGCAATCAACTGGACTGCGAGAGAACAGTGGGATGCCGTCCGTTCCCAATCCGAGAGCTATGTCTGTTTCATCTTCAAATTATTTGCGTGTGGGTTGGACTTCAATCACAACCCAGGTAACGTTTCGCTTTTTCAGGTCCTGAAAATGAGTGCCGTCGAATATGTCTTCGAGTAGTTCTGGATCGTGGTTACGCTTCGTTCTATATAGTAGGTGTTGGGACATAACTTTGTCGCGCCACATAGCACGCAGCGGGTGTACAGGTGAGATGTAGGCGAAGGTCTGAACCGGCTTACGTTTACCCTGGGAGTCCTGTGGCAGATTCAGTCAGACATGAAGCGATGCAGAACAGCAGCATGGATGAAGGCTCGCCACTTCCCAGCGAGAACGTTTACAAAGAGAACAGTTGGCGCAGTCGCAGTAGCTGCCGGTGAGCGCCATACATCCGTTGAAACAGCAGTCAATCAAAGTAGCGTCCAAGCCTGTCTCCTTCTTCAATTCTTGACGAATGCGATGTTTGGATATAAAAGTATTTTCCTCGAAGTGAGTGCCAGGCATATTTTGCAGTTTGTTGTTGTCCTCTTGTGATAGCCGCGTCGAAAGGATTGCTTGAGCGACTAACTTTACCCTCTCCTCTTCAGTAGTGTGCCTGGAGACTGGTTGAGATCGCGCCGGTCAGGCACTGGGGTAACTAGATCATCTTCAAGAAGGAAGACGTGAGGCTTACGGTATGAAGACCATTCCCTATTGTACGTCTCTTCATCCCCCTCCTTCTCGCTCTCTTCTTGTACGTTATCCTGTTCCTTCTGACCAGTACCGAATATACCCTGATTATCGTTTAGCATAATGTCTAGCAGCAGCGGCTGGGTACCCGCTTCAGGGTCTTCTTCGTCGTCCTCGTCGTTGAACACCGCTCGAAAAGTCTCTGCATCGTCGGGGAGGGGTATGCGAGGTTGAGTAGCAGCTTCATCACTGGCTGAGATGTCGTTCGCAAGTGAGTCCGAGTCGGATACAGGTTGATAGAGGTGAAGCTGGAGGTGACATCAGCCTCCAGTCTGGCAGCATGAGATGGGTGGTGGAGGCAGCAGAGATCGGTATACTGGGCTGGTCGGCAATGGAGTCACGGCAGCCGACTGGTGAGTGCGGCCGAGAAGTGAAGAAATGGGCTGCGACATGCTCAAACAGTTAGTGATGACCATAACATGATCTGTGCCCCGACTTCTAGATACCCACCGAAATCATCCTCGAGTACCGCCTCTTGCGGCATACGCCTTGCCTGACTCGATTCGCGCTCTCTGTTGGCTCGATGATGTGTCGTGAACAGTGAGCAATGATCCCTTCATTCACACAATCAGCCTCCTCCGCTTACCTTCAAAATGGCGCCAAAGATTTCGTCGACCTTCGATTCACGACGACGACGAACCGGAGTGTACAGTCCGGGACCGACTTGACACACGGGAGTAGGTGGTATTCCAATCATAGGCGAAAGGTGAGTAGCGTGGATGAACTGATTCTGATTTGGCGACAATCGTTCATGATCGTGCTTGATTAATACAATATCAGATAACACACTGATCGCTTTATCCCGTTCTCGCTCTACTGTAGTGTACTGTGATGTGCTGTAGTGTCGAGTCTCAACTCTCGAGTGATAGTTGACGTCAGATTGATCGATCGGAAAAGAGACTTGGAGCGGGAGATGCGCGGTGGTGGCAATTGCAATGAATAGTGAGTTGAAGCATTTGGGGAACTCGGCAATAAGGCTTTACAGGTTTTGACTTTTCTCACCGCTACAGCACTTTGACAACAACCGTCCGTTTCAACAATCATCCCGTGAACCCCTTCAGAAATGCCCAAAGCAAAAAGCGCCAGCACCAGAGCAACAGCCGCGAAGCGGAATGCTCCTCCCCCAATAGCTCCTCGATCAGCACACCAAGATGATGCACCACAGCCCTCCAAACAATCCCGTCCTGCTCCAGTTCGACGAAACAAGAAGGCTCAGAATTTTGTTGCCCCGGTTAGTGTGGCAACGCCGCCTACGAGCAGCGACAACGCTCAGGCTGGCGCATCCGCTCCGACAAACACGAACACGGCTTCCGCACCTGCCGTTCCGGCTGGAGAATGGGTCCCGGCTCCTCTCCGAGCAGCGGCTATACCCCCTTTCGATTCTCCCCAGATTACTCTTCATAGTGCAATGCAGACCGTTCCTTCTCAAGCTCGTCCGACTGGCGGATCAGATCGAGCCCACGATATTGACAAGGATGCTCAAATCGCGTAGCTGTTGGCCAGGAATCAGCTTCTAGAGCGAGAGAATAGAGAAAATGCAGGCGGTAGATTAGAGGCGGAAAGAAGGGCTCGAGGTCTGCAAAGTAAGCTTCTACCATGAATCTGTTCCTTTTGCGATGGTAAAAAGTCGGTATCACTCTGAAGATGGCTTTGGTTTGTCGCAGATCGCGCTCATCAGGAACGAATTGCCCAATTAGCCCGCACCCTGGCTCCGATCCCTCGACCAAGTCGGCCTCGCAAGGCTACGTGGGTTTGGGCAAGAATGGAAGAAGTTCTCGGTATACCACCTTCGGAAGACAAAGATGATCGAAGTTTTGTGAAGAAAGCACGCATTACCATTTATCACTGGATTTTAGTAAGTAAGGACCCGTAGATTTCATTTTCAGAGGGATTTCATGCGCCAGCTAGTCAAAGGCCGGTGACACTGATACAGTGATACTATTGCCTTTATTTCTCCATTCGACAGCACACCTCTCGCGCTGTTCTACAAAGAGCGCATAAAGACTTCGGTGTAGACATTGGCGCTTCTTTCAAGAAGCTAAAGCAAACACGGTGGAAGTCCATGATTGACTTAGTGGGTAGGGCTTGCAGATCCCGAGGTGTTTTTCTAACTAATTCAAGAAATGAAATTAATTGACCATGCGATGGTGTTTCTATAGTTTCGCACTTATATAAAGGAATATGCGTTTTTATGGCCGATATTTTACCATCCCGGGCCGGACAAGAAGGCTGGAGCTTCTCGCTTTCGAAGCGATTGGCCAATGAGGGAGATGCTCAAACGAACAATGAAAAACGAACGGTAAGCTACATTTCTCACAAGAAGACGGCATAATTCACGTCAAGGAACGACTGCACAGTGACGCGATGAAAAGGCCTAAAGTGTATGCAACGGAGGCTAGGAAGCTTCTTGACGCGGCGAGGGCTGCAAACGAGACGCTCGGAATACTGGAGGACCCAGTGGTCCGTTATGATCGTAATGGCGCTCCTCTCAGGGACCTATACGGCGTGTCGCATCAGTCCGACGATGATACAGAAAATGAAGAGGATGATGATGAGGAAGCCGCTGCCGAAAGGTTAGCTGCCCAGGCTGGCGAGATGTCTGAAAAGAGGAAGAAGCAGTTGGAGAAGGAGGAGGCGGAAAATGCGCGCCTTCATGTTGAAGATGCACACTACTACGATCTCGCGACCGAGGTAGAGGCGATTGGAACGCTTCGGAATGGAGTCATGCAAGGAGATGATGGATCAGCTTGGGGGGAACTCTTGGAAGTACGCAACGTTGATGGTTCAGCAGGAGCGGCGGATGTCTAAATGATGAGTAAGTATCAGGAGATCTTGGACTCCGAAGGATTTCCTATACTGATGCTGTTGGTTACATGTACACCAGGAATGCTGTGTAGTTGTCTAGTATTGCATCTGATTCAATTTCTACAATTACTCGCGATATCAATCTGATGCTATAAACGGTTCCATTGATATGCGACTAAGGCACATCACCTGTGCGTCGCCTACAGATATGGTCAAATTGTATGATGGCGACAGCGCTCTGAACGAGAGTCGAAAGAAGCGATCTACCAGCTACTATGACATGCGCCCACACCGCCTTACTGGACGGCGTTTTGAACGAAAAGCGATTTTGTGATCCGCGTGCACACTCGAACTTCCGTGACAAGCGCTCAAAACGCTGCTCGAACAGCGATATATCCGCCGTCCAGATTATTCACAGTGATATATATGTTTTTGGGTTATCTAAAAGAGAGGTGAAAAGTCAACAACCTAAAAGAGTCAACATCTATATAGAGCGCAGGAGTGGACACAGGCCATGCGAATTGGAGCGGGTGTCAATTTCGCTTTGCAGTGGCCAAGCGATCGAGACGCGCTGCAGGCCCGCAGCTGCTACCTAGCAAGACACAACTATTGTAAACTGTCACGTATAGTGTGTATCTTGTAGAGTGTATAACGTATACATCATCGTAAATGGGTCATCGCTTCGATCTTTCGCTCCATCGTCGTGTCGTCCAGTCCAACCCCAACGGTACCGTTGCCGCCCGTCATTCTCCTTCACCTCCGTTTCCTTCACCAACTTACAATCCACTCATCACGATCGCTCAAATTGGCGGGCTTCACATCAGGTTGACAAGCAGGGATAGAGACAGGAGGAGGGAAGCAGGGGGGGGGAGGCATGGGGGGTTTAGCCGTACAAGCAATGGTGGGAGAAGTCGTCCGATTCGTCGTTTCATTTGAGACCGTTTCAGCATTCAATACCTCTCCCAGGGAGAGATGCTGCCATTTTTTTCTCGAATAAGTAAGCACGCCGGCTAGGTCTCATTATTAGATGATAGCTGATCCTGATGTACATGTAGTACCTCATATATGATCATCACAAGTACCCACACTCCCAGCGCGCCCTGCCGTACAACTTATGAGCTCCGATAGCGCTGTTTACGGTGGTGAAGCAGACCACTGTGCGGTTGAGAGGTAGCAAGCCACGTCATGCACATTGCCTCATGTTGGCAAGCTGGGTAGGACTGTTGTCCGAAGCTGAGCTACAGCTATGAAGCAGAGACCTTAACCATGCTCCGATTACTAGCTATTATGTAGCAGGACGGGATGGCTACTACCTCTCATCGTACATGTCCTTCATGCGGAGTTGTCGATCATACGAGCAGGAGGGTCAGGGTGGGGAAACATGATCAAGAGGACTGAAGGATCACCTGGATTCTGCCTACGCTACTGTGGTACACATCATCGGTCTGCAAATTTACGTGTTCACACCCGCATGCTTGTAGGAGTTCACCCATCGTGGGAAAATGAAGTAAGGGCATGTTGTTGTCGATTGCGCGGCACGTGTCCGGTATGTGGACAGGCGGGGTGGGTCATGTTATTGGTCCTTTTGATGCATTTCATCAAACACCATCAACTACTCGTGTCCACCCGTGACAGTTGCACCAGAAATTCGAGAAGACTATCATCATCTATACCTCGGATTCCTCCAGCCTGGCTTCACGTACAAGTACGTCCGCTTTGCTACCTGTTGCCAAATATTACAACGATGCAATGTATGCTAATCAGTGCTAATCTCACAGGCAAAGGATGCCTTCTACCATCGCCCCCATGTCATCGTCCTCTGGTTATCGGCCACCGCCGTCCGGGCATATCAATGATCGATCAGTCCCACTGTTAAGAGCCAATGCTACTAAGCCTAAGCTGACTGCAACTTATAGTTCAATATAAGTTGTACAGGTCCTAGCTTTATTGTTTAAGTAACAGAGTCTTCCTAACTAGTCCCAGCTTCTCGGAGCTACACAGTGGTTATGTAATACTCACCTGTCTTAGCGACTTGCCTAACAATATCTACTTTGTATGTGATGACGTAAGGCTCGCGACTTCCTTATAGATAATACTGAAAGTATTGTATTGTTTACTTGATCCAATATTGCGTGTCATAACTAAATAAGGTCTACAGAGAGTGGCAAAGATTTCTTCTACTTATATAGTTATCTGGCTAGCTAGAGGCTCCTATGAAAGGCATTCCGTCTCGAGATGGTGTTACAACATCCAGTCATTCAGGCTTGGTGTTACAACATCGAGGTGTTCGAACAGCAAGGTGTTGTCGCATCGTGGCGTTGGCTCATAATAGTGACGCGTCGGCGGCCGAAAGTGAAGTAGGCAATTACATAATTAATCAACTGAGAGCGGTACATATAGAGCTGGCTGGCGGTATCATTACACCCACCAAGCAGCAACATTGCCGACCACCAACAACAAAACTACGTCAGCATCATCAAGTCAATGCAGGAGGAATTGCAGAGCTTGTAGGCGATGGCTAGGGCTGTCGGACCTATCACAAGTTACCCCAATACCGAGCTGGCTGTGGTGCCCTGCTTCATCTTCCGATGGCGCCGTCATATACAGCTATAATCCACCTTCGACATCAACCGTACATCAGTCCGTCATATGCAACGAATCCACCACCACCACAAACAGCGGCTCTTCCAGCAGGACAGTGATGTGCGATACCGATACCAACAACGGTAGCCTTGGCAACCAGGCGACCATGTCTGGCGTCAATCTTATCGACACCTTACGTAACGTTCCCCGCACCAATTCCGCCAACTCTGCAGGCCAAGGACGGTCCTCCCAACCACCTCAGTTCCAGTCCAACTATACAATGAAGGGCAAGGGCAAAGGTCGGGGTGCACATATCATCCCAATGTCTGCTGTCACTCGACCAAAGAGAAAGGTACATTCGTTCGGAACGGATAGTCATTCAGTTGGTACCTACTACCCTTTTTACTCTCAATACATACTGATAACCGTTGTTTGTTCACAGATCCACCTCATCCTAGCAAGTCCTTGTTGCGTGCATCATCACGGATTTTCGCAGAGGATGCCACCGTCATGAAAGACCAAGCCTCGTGGCTTGATCAGCAAGGCTACATCCGTCGTGTCGAGAACTATACGTCATACACCAACGATGATATCGAAGCCGAGATACGGAGGGTGCTCAGTTCCCTTGCCCCACCCGGAACATTCGATCTGGTCAAGCTCAGACCTAGCTCCATGTACCTTAGCCAAGACTCGACACCCATTACCGAGTTACCGAATGCTGCCGTTAGCTTCACAGCCCACTTCAAAAGCGGTAAACACGCCTTCATCTTCATCCATCACTGGCGCAACCCCTCTGCCGAACAAGAAGATTTCGAGTACCACCTCATGAAGGGATGGTATCAGGCTACGAAGGATACGGACACGGACGACGATACCATGCCGGCATGGTACACCGGTGGCTCATCCTCAGCCAAACTTCCTTTCGTTTCGGTATCTACACCACCTGTCACGGAACAAATGAAGTACAAGCTAGGCCGAAACATTCTAGCAGCTATCCTTGCCAGCGACGGCAACTATTATTACTACCACCACGTGCTATCGGCCAAAGTCTCCATACCCCCCTCGGTTAAAGCAAAAGCCATCCCTGCCCCTGTTGCCAGTACTCAGCAGGGTCAGGATGGAAATGACACTCACGAAACCAAGCCAGACATCTCAAAACTGGAAGTCGCTCGCCGCGTCCGCGGAAGAGGCAGCGCACAGACGATTCTCAAATGTTCAAAGTGCAGTCGATAATTGACATGACCCATCTCCACAGCCCCAAGCCCGCAGACCAAGCTATGTTACCGCGCACAACGCCTTCGCCTCGGTCGGCTCAATAGTCAAGACCGAGGAGACCAACCAAGCAATTGATACCACCACGCTGCCTGTTGAAACAGGATCGACATGCCGTTCTGCCGTAGTGACTGCATATGACCCCTTCACCTTATCATCGATCGCCCTTCCTTTACCGCTTCCACGCCGATGGTTCCAACTTCGGTTCCTTTTACGGGTAAGTCTACTCCAATCGGAGGGGTAATATATACAACGCTGACGTATCATCGCGCAGAAACCGTTGCCGAAAGGTTGCTGCGCGGTTGTAGGGCGGCTGCGACACGCGGCTCCAAGGCGGATCGTTATGCGTACAACTCAATCATGCTATCGAACTGTGTAAAGACCGAGAACTGATGCTATTTGTGTCCAGGAACCATGGTCGGATCATCTCTTCCCTCCTCATTGAAGTTTCGCAAATAATTTATCAAATACTCCAAGACTCGAGTGTATCGACCTTTTCCGTCATCATATTCTCCCCCTTGAGGAGGACCGAACCGCCTTTTCATAAAGTCCTGCATCTCGCGGGTGTGCAAGACCGCAGGCAGGTAATCGCTAAATCGTTCGACAACCACATGAGGGTCGGGCCGGATGGGTTCCCGCATTTGTGCGGTGTCGTTGTTTCGCAATCGGTGTTCACAAGTCGGCAGCAACTCCGCGCCGTCCATATACTCCCGCCAGGCCCCCTTCTCCTCTTCTTCACTTGGCCAAGGGTGGTAGTCGATGTGGAAACCGTTTTGTCTGGCCGTTACACCACCTGTAGCATTGCGAGTTTATCTCCTGTTAGTCATGTTCTTTCGGTGAATATATGCTCATGAAATGTCCTACCTAAGTACCATTGTCCAAGAGGGGTCATGTTGCCCAGACCCGCGGGGAAGAATGAGTGCTTGTTCCAGCTTCTGATCCAGATATTGATGGAATTATTGATCATCGGTAAGTAGATGTGATGCAAGCAGTATAGATGCAATGCATTGTCTGTCTTGAGAAAATTGAGATTTTCCAAATCGATGAGGATCGCGCGATACTTGGGTGTCAACCACACATCTTTTGACATCAACCCAGAGTCTCTCGATCTGTTGGCTCTGAGTCGATTTGCCCTGCAAAAACACGCCACGATTCGTTCCTGGTCGTCAGCCACTCAGCGACCTCAAGCTATTCGTCTTTTCGAGCTAAGTTGCTTACCGCGTCGCAGCTCCATCTCTCGCTTCACCCCCAGGTTTTCTGCACCACAATCCACTCTGACCCGCTGAGGCCATCCCCACGTCTGCGCCCCTTTCATGGACAAGGCGGTCACTGTTTCGGCGCGAGTGTTGCACTAGCATGCATAAAGGTAGTGAGATGGCTTTTACCATCTATTGCGCCGTGTATAACAATCTTCCAAGGAATCAACTTGTGATGACCGTCCATATGCCAAAGCGAGTTCACGAACGGTACGCTGTAAACTCTACGCCGAGTCGTTTCCGTCACTCTCCCATTATGCCCCTCCGGATCCATCCTTGCCATCATCTCTCGAACCTGCGCACGCAGATGATGTACTCCTATCTCCCCTCTTGCCATTCCTAAGCTGATCTTCGGCTTGCTTTGGCACGCCAAGTATTCTTGGACGTGCTCTATGGGCAGCCTGTCAGCAATTAGACCATATCTCGTAACGGAAGTACCTCCCACCTGCTGCAACACCTTATTCGGTGTACTTTTCATGGACTCGACGCTCGACGGTGCAGTCCCAGCTCTAGCCGTCTTCTAAAGATCGCTCTGAGATCATATTTGAAAACCTGCGCAAGCTGTTTGTCGGTCGAGTGCGCTTTCATCATTTCCATCAACACCTCTTTGCTGTTGTCGTGTCGAGAGGCTTTGCCGTTCGCGACCGCAGACACATTTCTTGCAAACCCCTCCTCCAGTGATTCGAGCGCTTCCAGCAGTCTCAAAGTGGAATAATAATGAGATGCATAAGCTTGTAAAGGGATTATGCCAAGCACCGCATCGGCCAGATCGGAGAGTAGTGGATGCATGGACTCCACGAAGTCGGGAAGTTCTTCAACATGGCGGCCGTTGTCGGCAATGAAACGGTTCACAGGGAGTTGCTTGTCCTGAACGTAAGCTGCTACGGAGGTGACTAACGTCAAAAGGTCCATGGCTTGAGCGATGATGGGAGGACTAATTTTCAACGCCAAAGTTCTCAAGACATGCAAATATGTGAAACTGTATATTCGAGTTTATGAAGTGAAGCTCACACTATATTTTTCCCCAGTAAAATGAGGTGGCATAGTTGAGACATGTACCACGACTGGTGGAGCTGGACTGGACCTTGGTAGACCCAGGACGGACGGTGTAGGTCGACGGAGTGCTGGTAAGAGATTCAAAGAACCTCGGTCGGCTTATGAATGTCGTTTCTTTCCCATGTGTAGTCTCTAGTGTAGTTGAACGCATTCTTCACAGGATCGTAATAGCGTATGGTGCTCTCGCTGTAGCCTTGATATCCTACGAGTATTGCTGACAACCATCTCGGTTCTAGCTTATCGGCGACTGTGTGATCTCTTACGAAGACTGGTGTTCCGAACGGACGAAGCTGGGTGATTTTACATGGCCGGCCTCTCCATAGTTCCTGTGGCACAAGATCGGACCCTTTCAACGGAATACGGTTGCGAACGTACGCGGCATAGCCGGCTATCTCGGCACAGAACGGCTTCGGGAACTTGGTGTCATCCAGGATCGGCGGACGATGTTGAGTAAGGTAAGATGCACCCTTTCGACCTTTCCGTTTTGCGCGTGAGCGGCAGGAGGGATCTTTTGCGCCACAATCCCTTCCCCTTCAAGTAATTGAATGAAGGCTACTGATGTGAATTCTCCACCGTTGTCGCTTCTTACCAGTTTGATCTTGGTGTCGCATTGATTTCCACCAGTGCCAGGTACATTTTGAACTTCTCCAACGTTTCTTTCTTGGTCTTCATGAAGGAAACTTCCATCCGATGAGAGTAATCGTCGTAGCAAGTCAAAAAATAGTGGCAACCGCCCAAGGATGGGGTGTTGGTTGGTCCCCATAATTCAACATGACAAATTTCATTTGGTTTCACAACTTTCACTTCACTGCACGGAGGTCCGAGACTGGCGAGGGAAGGCGATGACCTTTTCCTCTACATGCTTCACAAAGTAGGTTGATTGCCCGACTAAACTCTATCGTTTTCCATACATCTCCCATACGACCACTCTTTGCTGACTTAACTACATCCACCCAGTTCACATGTGCGAAGCTGCGATGAAGGTAGAGAAGCGCATCAGTCGAGTGGGTCTGGGAGACGAGACATATAGGGCTTGCCTGGAACGTGTAGAATCCGTCGTTGGGAACGTCGAGAACTGTTTTGCCGGAGGGATCGATGATTCTGCATTGGTTTCCTTCAAAGTGGGTCTTGTATCCGAGCTCGCCGAGTCTTCCAACCGAGATCAGATTATATCCTAGCGTAAGTGCGTAGAGTACGTTTTGAAGATCAAAGCTAGCGATCTTGAGATTTCCTTTGTGAGTGGCCAAAACGCTGTTGTTGCCTCCGGTCGGATCCATTCGTTGATCTCCACCACATCATGCAGATTCGCATCTGTATGAACCATGTGTTCGGTCGCGGCAGAATCTATAACGAACTTGTGTCCTTGAATCGGTGTGTTCACCATGGCAGTCGGCGCCACAGCAATCCATCCGAAACTCCCATCACCAGGTTCTTGTCCAAGAGACACATGAGCAACGTTGGCTTTGGCAGACTGTAGGTCTCTAAGCTTTCTGTTGAGTTCTTCGATCTTTTTGTCCTTGGATTCCAGCTGGCGATGCCTCAGAACGTAGCATTCTTTGGTTTCGTGTGTGTTGGAGTTGGGATGTTCGGTGCAGACTTTCTTGGGTAAGTTGGATTTGGCATTTCGATCTTTGATTTTGGCATCGAATGCTTTGGATACTAGGGCCTTCACCTCCGATTTCTTACTGACATCATCATCATCATCCTCCGAACTATCGACCGTTTCGCCACCGGGGAATCCAAGTAGTTCCAATTGCGAGTATATGGCTGTCTTGACGGTATGTGAGGTGATCAAGGGGTTGGCGAAGTGATTGCTCTTCAGAGTAGAATACTGGTCAGGAAGACTTTGCAACAGAGCAACGGCAAATATTTTGTCCGAAGGCGCATCTCCAGCGATGGTAAGCTTGTTGAAGTATCTTTGGAAACGGTTGACATGTTTCTGAGCGTTTCCTCCGTCTTTCAACTTGACCGACCATAGTTTACCTTGGTACCTGCCAGCGGTTTGGATGTCGGTTGTGTCAAATCGTTCGTGGAATTCTCTCCATATACCTGCAGCATCGGCGAGCTCAGGCTCGAGAACGTCGACAGAGAAGTGGAACATGATGGAGTCGTCGAGGCAACGGATAAGGAATGCCCAAACGTCTTCGCGGTCTTCCTCTCGGTGAGGGTGTAGGACAGCGGGAGCAGCTGCATCTCTTCGTGCTGCGTTTCCTCGTCGGACAGAAGTGGAAGTCTGAGGTACGTTCACCTCCTTGACAATGTAGTACCGCTTGTGCGAGACCATTAACCCTTCGGCGTTTCTCTTGAATTTCGGAAAGGTGCCGAGACCTTTTAGGACCGGGAGGTTCTGTACCGAGGTAAGGAGTGGAGCGCGAAGAGGGGAATTGTTGACTGTGAGAGTCGGAACTACAACTGTGGAAGCTGCAGTGTTGTTGGCGTTGGTAGCCGGACCGGTGTGTCTGTAGATGTAGACATGTTGATCTTCGTACGACTGGATACCTAGTGATGACTGCTTTAGAGCTCTGGGCCCATAACCTGTCAGAAACTGAGAAGCAAGCCACCACACACAATAGGAGTCCAGATGAGTATCCAATATGTGTGGGGGCAAGCTCTCAGGGCAACGTTTGTATCTATCTAAAGCTAGCACTATATACCATCGCTCCATCAGACCAAAAGGATGGTTGAGTGATGGGTGAAGTGATGCGACTGAGAGGCGTCGGATGACGTGTATTCTCGTCATTTACAACAGAAGTATCATCTACTCATCGCAATGTATCTGGTGTATCTGTGCATCCAGATGAACGACAAGGCCTCAACGACCTGCAACCTCCTGTCATATGGCAGACTTGATCTACACGGTAAACTCGAGGAATTCAAAGACGGACGAGGCCAGTCCAGATGTGCGATTATTTCACCGTTCATCCTTCTTTCCATATTGCTAACACCTCCGTGTATATCGCTTTCCAATAGACGCCTATAAATCATGATGGCAGTAGCAGAGGAAGGTGGTGTGTCTTTCGGCGCAGACAGTCGAACAATCACACGGAGCTATTCGTAAGCGGTCCTATAATATCATCATACGAAACTGACTCGACGTTTCGCTTATCATTCATTGCCTCTAGGCAAACCGTGTGACGGACGATCCTCACGAGATCCATGATCTGGTTTGCTGTTGTCGAACTGGAAATACTGCGGATACTCAGGCAAGTGTTAAGCACAATCCCATCCCTGACATGCGCTGCTGAAAGTGAATACTAATGGCAGTCCGTTTCCGTGCAATATATCAGGCCGCAGCATATATAGTTCTGATAGCGTCTGTGTTCGCTCGAGCTAGACAGCGAGTCCGGCCCTCGCTCAATCGGCTGCTTCTGCACCCCCATCGGAGCTCGCAACGCATGCAACACCTCAACTCCTGCCTCTGATGACAGCGGCGGCGGGAAGGTACGAAGTCTGAATGCCAAGAAGGGGGAGTAGGGGATGGAGCCTGTTGAGTTTCTTTATCGCGGTAATGACGACGGCGACGAGGTTGACGATATCGCTCACATCACTATTACCTGCGCGACCACCGTCAACTAACCACCTCGCTTCGTCGCTCCACCATCTAATACCAGCAACAATGCCACCAACATCACCACCTGAACCCTTCACCCAGTCCGCTTCATCGAATCATCGAACCCCCCATATACTCGCCATAAACCTATCCGATACGCCAGAAAAGGCCCTCCTTACAAAATAAATAGAAGAGGAGCACACATCGAAGCATATGGGCAGTTTTAGCAAGCGTGTCCAGGATTTGCGGAGGGTCGGCATGGATGGTGGTGCAGCGGGTGCAGCAGGTACAGCCGGTGGAGCGCGTGCGATGATGGGAGTGGATGAGGAAGGTGTGCAGGTGGAGCATGGTCTGGAGAAATCGAGCAAGGAACGTCACAGGGTTTCTGTGGGCACCTGTTTCTAGTCCTGCCACCGACACGAACAGCCTATCGCCAAACTCGCACCTCGTGGTTCAGAGTAGTAACATCGCCGCCAACACCAACGGCATCAACAACGCTGCTGTCTCTTCTGCTAAAGATCTACAAGAGGAGAAGGACGGTGACGAGGCCGAAGATATCCGTTGGTTCGGGTATTATGCGGCTGTAAGTATACCTTCGTTCTTCCTTCTCTCTATCCCTATTGAGCGAGATTAGTCGTAAAAGCGGCTACCATACGATGGCGGCCCGGCGGCTATGGGCACAGGGTCAAATGGGGTTAGAGCCGGGGACAAGAAGCGCAACTCGTCTGAATTCACCAGGTGAAATACGATACGGCCAAGATTGCGAGGTTCGAGCGTCGTACACGACTGAACGAAACAAATTCGCATTCGGGAGACATTTCCGATTTGTCCCTTGTCAACCGTTACCAACTGGGAGGACCAGATCAGGGAATTTGAATGTGAATGTGTATGTGAAAGGCGGACACCAAACGGGTTCCCAGAAACGGGCGAATGACGGTAGTAGGGATGAGGATGGGGATTACAGACAAGGGGAAACCGGATTTAAGGGTGTTTATTTAGCACGGTGCGTCAAGGAAAGTCATAAATTCGCCCATTCCCTCCGTCGCCGTTGCAGTCTTCCCCATGAGTGCGGATGCTTCGGTTGTTGCCCTTCCTTGAATCGATTCGGCATCAGTGCAAGACGATCCCAAACAATGGCCACGGCGAAAAAACGGTAGCCTCTCTTTGATATGCATACATGCACTCGCCTCTCCGCTACGTTTATCCAGGCTGAACTCACCCTCCTATGCTTCTTCCTTCTGCATAGAACGCCGTTGTGACCATGGTCTCGCTCGCCGCTATCCCACCGATGCTCAATCAGTCCATATATTCTGTCATTGACCAACTTCACGAAGACCTCGGAGCGACTGATGTACAGCTTTCGTTAACCCTCTCACTCTACATCCTGTGAGTAGTAGCCTTCCGCTGTCTATGATGTCGCTGGTATCTTATGAACGAGGTTTGACTGATGGTTGGACATGCATGGGCAGTGTGCATGGAATCTTTCCGCTTTGTTGGAGCACGATCGCAGAAGTAAGACTCCCGACATGCATTTCCTCTGTCAAGATTGTGTTCACTCATGTCATGGACTTTCATTTGCTTTTAAGCCGGAAGGTGGGTGTCAGAAGCTCATGTCGTGGATGCATCCGTATACCGCAACATGCTGACAATCCATTCACAATAGTCGATATACATCATCTCGTTCGCTGTCGGTGTCCATCTTCTTCCGCTTTCCTACTGCTCGTTACTGATGCGACCATTCTTCCATGTACTCCAGATCAGCTCGGTACTTTGGATACCGCGGGCTCGAAAGCCTTGTCCAACACATTCTGTACAAAGGTGCATTATGCGAAAGTTGGCGGAATCAAGGTGAATCAGTTGAATGCATTGGAGAGGGAGCTGTTGAAAGTAACCGGTTGGAATCTGTGTGTGAGGAGCGAGTTGTGCAACGTCCTTGAACTCTGTTTTTGCAGAAGAGCACATGTCTTACTTTCCGCCTCTATCTGTCGAATAGGTCCACGCTGAGCTTATATGACAATTTTTCCACCTGGCACATTCGCTCACATGGCGAATACGCACAATTCGCGCAACCGCCAGCATCGCCCTTCGTGGCGTTCCCTCTGCCAGATCCAGAGGAAGGTATATTTGCGGACCTGGAAGTTGAGCTGAAACACCATGCGGGAAATGGGGCCGCAAGGACGGATCAGGCGGGAAAAGATCCCTTGATGAAGCGCGTTGACGGGATGGCGGAATGTACAGAGGACGATGCAATGGATGGGAGTCGCCGGACGAAGGCTGGTTTCAGGGCCGGCAGCGCCGGCAGGCATGGATGGCAATGAAATACAACCCTTACCACCTCGACCCACGCAGGAGAATCCGGAACTTCGACTTCTTCACCTCGAATACAGCCACCACGGAGTCACAAACAGACGATCTTCAGGCGATACTGCATCATTCAGCCTGGTTGGAACAAGTAGCGACAGTGTCTTTGCATCCGGAATGGACGTTCTCTCCACATTACACGGCAGCCACCATCAAATATCCCCGCATGACTAGTTCGTCGCGACTTAGGCCTGGATTATCACGTTTACTGTAACATACCTCTTTACCATGTCGTTATACTCAATCATGTGAGGCCAGACGTATGTGTCTGACTCCGCGCATCCATTCAAGTAAAGATATCCGTGTGTGAGTTAATTCACAATACCCCTGAGTCCCTCGAAAACAAACAAGACCGGTCAGGAATTGAATATATTGCCTCCAGCCCTCATTTGATTTTCAATAGGGTAACGTGTAATAGATTCAATTGTCTCCTGGCACTTTTAATCTGAAGCGTTTAAATCAATTCCATAAATCCTCACAGTGATCAATGTGTCTCTGCAAATGAAGCATGAAGCATACAAGATCGAAATGAAACATATATCCATGAGGCGTAGATCACATATGCCGGCTCCAGAAAGAGCTTCGACGGTTCATTGATGATGCGACACAGACTCCGTCGATAGGTAGGAACCCTTCCAGGCATGACTGCACGACACACCTCCCCGCAAGGCACTGTGGCAAAAGACAGGGGAAAAGATCGTTGGAATGAGCATTGTACCTATGTGAAGTTTCCGTCCTCTGCGTACCTGAACTTCCTTCACTGCAGGGATATCGGTACAATCTGTCCCTGTAATAGACCCTGGAGCAGGCAGGAGGCAGCCCCCACCTAAGTACGATGAAAATTGGGACATAAACACATAGCGCAAGGCGTTAGCTAGCAAGCGATCAAAAGGCTTACAGGATTCTATGTCAGTTTGAGTGTTAAGACATTCATAGTCGGAAGCCCTTCCGCTGCCAGGCTGGAGTGACCCCAGTGGACAAGCCTGATAGCCTGGGGAGCAGCGGAGGTGAGCAAAGCCACGACGCCGGAGGGTACCAGATGGACAGGGCGTGTCCGCGGGTTTGCACTCTTTGCTGCATTGGTGATATCCGTCGTTGCAAACTATGTTCGTG
The DNA here is from genome assembly GCA_030039215.1 of Naganishia onofrii. Classification (NCBI taxonomy): domain Eukaryota; kingdom Fungi; phylum Basidiomycota; class Tremellomycetes; order Filobasidiales; family Filobasidiaceae; genus Naganishia; species Naganishia onofrii. The sequence continues at coordinate 47,576 of JASBWV010000022.1, read as the reverse complement.
TCCTCGTCAGTGCCAGTCAACCGGCTCGACCGATTCAAGCGAGAATGCACTTACCGAAAGCGCAATCTGAACCACATATGGGCGAAAAGTTGCTCGGTGGGTATTCGCAAGTGCTGGACTTTGAGGCAAGCTGTATATCCGGAAAGACAAGGAAGAGGGGCGAGCGATGATCAGCTGCTCAAACACTGTCCGACGTATCGCGCTCCACCATTCACTCACCTGCTCATAAGCGTTATTGATGAATGACAGGGCGACTTGGCCGACACACGCTTCCTTGGACATGCCATAGAGCTCGCAAAAATCGTACTCAGCAGCCAATGCTTTTGGATTGGTTTCCAACAATTCCATCATCTGTGCGGAAGATGCCGGTGTCAATGCCCCGTCCTGGATACAGGCGCATACATTGTCGGCGGCGACGAAAGATTCATAGATCACTGTGTGACGTCCCTGGTCGTCCAGCTCCCCGTCGTAGATGACGAGCTGCGTATTGCCACACAAAGTCGGTCCCGTTCCACCAACAGAAGGACAGGGCACGTCCGCGGGTTTGCACTCTTTGCTGCATTGGTGATATCCGTCGTTGCAAACTATGTTCGTGTCCTCGTCAGTGCCAGTCAACCGGCTCGACCGATTCAAGCGAGAATGCACTTACCGAAAGCGCAATCTGAACCACATATGGGCGAAAAGTTGCTCGGTGGGTATTCGCAAGTGCTGGACTTTGAGGCAAGCTGTATATCCGGAAAGACAAGGAAGAGGGGCGAGCGATGATCAGCTGCTCAAACACTGTCCGACGTATCGCGCTCCACCATTCACTCACCTGCTCATAAGCGTTATTGATGAATGACAGGGCGACTTGGCCGACACACGCTTCCTTGGACATGCCATAGAGCTCGCAAAAATCGTACTCAGCAGCCAATGCTTTTGGATTGGTTTCCAACAATTCCATCATCTGTGCGGAAGATGCCGGTGTCAATGCCCCGTCCTGGATACAGGCGCATACATTGTCGGCGGCGACGAAAGATTCATAGATCACTGTGTGACGTCCCTGGTCGTCCAGCTCCCCGTCGTAGATGACGAGCTGCGTATTGCCACACAAAGTCGGTCCCGTTCCACCAACAGAAGGACAGGGCACGTCCGCGGGTTTGCACTCTTTGCTGCATTGGTGATATCCGTCGTTGCAAACTATGTTCGTGTCCTCGTCAGTGCCAGTCAACCGGCTCGACCGATTCAAGCGAGAATGCACTTACCGAAAGCGCAATCTGAACCACATATGGGCGAAAAGTTGCTCGGTGGGTATTCGCAAGTGCTGGACTTTGAGGCAAGCTGTATATCCGGAAAGACAAGGAAGAGGGGCGAGCGATGATCAGCTGCTCAAACACTGTCCGACGTATCGCGCTCCACCATTCACTCACCTGCTCATAAGCGTTATTGATGAATGACAGGGCGACTTGGCCGACACACGCTTCCTTGGACATGCCATAGAGCTCGCAAAAATCGTACTCAGCAGCCAATGCTTTTGGATTGGTTTCCAACAATTCCATCATCTGTGCGGAAGATGCCGGTGTCAATGCCCCGTCCTGGATACAGGCGCATACATTGTCGGCGGCGACGAAAGATTCATAGATCACTGTGTGACGTCCCTGGTCGTCCAGCTCCCCGTCGTAGATGACGAGCTGCGTATTGCCACACAAAGTCGGTCCCGTTCCACCAGCGCTGTCTTCTGTCTCTCGCGCCTCCAGTCTCCTTTTGGCAATTTGGCGCGTGGGCAGTTTTCTCTTCGACGACGAGGAATGCGCTCCATCCAGAGAACTCGCGATGGTACCTTCCCCTTGAATAAGAACCAACGTCCAGATTATAGACCTCGTTAACCTTGTCCACAACATTTGTTTCTTGCGTATATGCTTGACTGTATGCGAAGACATAGCTTTCGGCAAGGCTATTCCTCGGTGCACAGACAGTATATGTATACAAGTTCACATCTACCTTTCCGGAGCTTCTGGCAGAGTTGCGGTCCTGGCAATCCGCACATGCCAGTTGGTCACACCTACCGAGACCGCACCCTGTTTCGGTTCTGAATCTATCTTCGTTGGTATGTAGCAGACGGCGGCCCACTCACATATTAGCTATGATTTGCTACTGACGGGCACATGCACCTACGCGGCTCGACATCGCAGCACGACTCAAAGTGTCGGAGCGGCAGTCGTAACTCGGTCGGTAGCTGGCACATGAGACACAGGAATCTTGCCATTCCTATCCATTTTCACAAGCCGAAATGAGACAGCTGGAAAGTTATGCTAGATTGAATGCATTTCACCTCACCGTCTGGAGGGAGCTGACGCAAAAAGGCCGAAATCGGCAACTACTTGAGAGGTAAATGTGTAGCCAGCCCGCTAGCCAGGGGAGGACGACGAAGAATTGATGCATGGCTCAATAGCTGGCTCAATGCCGCATGGGGACATCCTTGGAAATTAGGAGATTTCCGCTATTGTCTGTTGTCTATTGTCTATTGTCTATTGTCTATTGTCTATTGTCTATTGTCTATTGTCTATTGTCTATTGTCTATTGTCTATTGTCTATTGTCTATTGTCTATTGTCTATTGTCTATTGTCTATTGTCTATTGTCTATTGTCTATTATTGTTACCTTTTCAACCCAAGACCCTCCGCGATAGAACCATTGCCAGTGGACAGGCTGTATTATGGCAACACATGTAGGTTATGCCAGCTGCGTACCCACAAGAGCCATCGTAGCTGTAGGTCCAGATTTCTTTTGTATAAAGTGTGTGATTTCCACCCCCGATATCCTCTTCTGTGCATTCACATTCCCGTTCAACCATCCAAAGACGCAACACCCTCAACACCTCCTCACACCAACACAACACAAACATTTTACATTTCACGATGGACGCTTTCGCTACTACTTTCTCTTCCGTCGATGTCGATTGTCAGCCAGCCCCTGTCAACAACGAAAGGGGAGACAAGAACCTTGGGATCCCTTGGTTGCCTTGTGTCATCGCTTGAGTGATTGGTTATTTTGATGCAGGCAGAGTAAGTCATGAATCATCCGCATTGAAGGTGGTGATCAGCAAATACGAGTTACATATCCGGAGCTAAGTCATCTCATTTGCGTTGTGACCATTTAGAATCGCAGACTGTTTGTGAAGCCAATGACAAGGACGTGTCAGTTGCGAAGATGTGGGGTCCTGGATGTGATATGTCTTGTCCCTGGCAGTCAACTCTTACTCTTGTTATTGGAAGCAAAGACGGTTAGGAAAAGGCTTGGAATGATGTCCGTATAGTTCTAGTACACGACGGAAAGTAGATGGTAGTTGATTCAATCTATTTACACCGTCCACTTTACCATTGCTGAATCTTGCGACCACGTTCATGGCAATTGTCAGCTTCTGGTTGTTGCTCGGCTATTTAAGATTCACTGCCTTGTTTTCCTTCCATGTCACTTGTCATTCTCCGTTCCACTCGCATTTCAGAACCAGCAGCGGCTTCGACGCCATCAAACCTAATGCCTGAAGATCAACACAAAATAAATATCTAGCCGTACCCCCCAAATACTGCGGTTTCCTATGCACTTACTGACTCCACTGTATAGCGTTGATATCGATACCCTCTTGAACCATTTCCCAAAGAGGGCTCATATCTCGGAGTCTGTTGACTGTACCGACAATTCTCTCCACCACAAAATCGATCTCGCTTTCAGTCGTGAACCGTCCTATACCGAATCTCAGCGAACTATGGGCCATGTCTTCTGCGGCACCCAACGCGCGCAACACATATGATGGCTCCAAGGAAGCTGAAGTACAAGCCGATCCGGAGGAAAGAGCGATATCCTGAAACGAGCAGCAGATTAGCGATTGACGGAAATGGGGCAGAGGACACATATTCTCGTTCGCCTACGCCCATCTAGCACTATATCATCCAATCAAAAGATTTCAAGCCTACCTTAAGAGCCATCAAGAGGCTTTCACCTTCGACATACGCAAAACTAAGATTGACGCAGCCAGGGTAGCCTCCTGGATCGCCATTTCGCACCACGAAATCGATTTGCGACGTGATGCCATCGATGAGCCGAGTGGCTAATTCGGTAATCCTGACGTGATCATCCTGTTCATGATAAAGGGAGATTAGGGAAGCACATTAAATACTAGTCGACAGCAATCTCAAACAAGTGTCACCGAAGCCTACCGGCGATACCCGCCAGTAGGACGTCGAACAAGTTTTAGTAGTGAAGCATGACACTGCTACTGTTTGAGACTGAGCGATAATACCGCCAACGCCGCTTGAAAGACGAGTTTCGAGTGCATGCACCGCCAAAGTATGGACTGAAGAAGTAAGGCAGAGACATACCTGCATTTCACGCTCCGCAATGCGACAAGCCTCTCCTAGGCCGACTACCAAGACAGCTGGCACCGTGCCGCTCCTTAGTCCACGTTCTTGTCCGCCACCGTGAATGAGGGGTTCTAGTCTGACACGAGGTCGCCGCCGAATATACGCTGCGCCGATGCCTTTCGGGCCGTAGAGTTTATGACCCGAGATGCTCAGGACATCGATTCCCATATGATCCACATCTATTGCTATCTTGCCGACAGCTTGTGCAGCGTCTGTGTGAAAGAGCACTTTGGATCCACCTGATTCTTTCTGAAGATCCCGCAGCATCTGGCCAATCTCTTGCAGGGGCTGAATAACACCGATCTCGTTGTTCACGGCCATAATCGAGACGAGGCAGGTTTCAGGGCGGATAGCATTCCTGATGGCTTGCAACGACACAAGACCGTTCGGCGCGACCGGTAGATAGGTGATGTCATAACCCTGCTCCGCCAACCACCGACACGAATCCAAAACGCATTTATGTTCCTAACGAAGAAGAAAAACCGAATGTTAGCAGGACGCAGCAATCTGATTGTCGAAGAACTTGCGTACAGTCTGTGTGGTGATGATGTGATTTCTCTTTGTGCCGTAAAACTTGGCGACACCCTTAATGATCATGTTGTTGCTCTCAGTTGCTCCGCTTGTAAAAACGATGTCCTTGGATTGAGCACCAATGATACTGGCGACTGCCTGCGCGTTATACCCAGAGATGTTAGTATATTGATGTGTTCATGAAGGATACCCAATATCCTGCTCACCGCTCGTGCTTCATCTACTGCAGCCTCTGCTTCCCAGCCATACGCATGGGTTCTGGAATGAGGATTGCCGTACTGATTCGTGAAGTAGGGCAACATCTTGTCTAGTACACGAGGGTCAACAGGTGTAGTGGCCTGCAAATGCAAGACATTAGCTTCCGTTAAAACATCAATACGAGGCAACGCACCTGCATGTCAAGATAGATTGGTCGACCCTGAGTCTTCGCCTGCCCTCCAGTCGCACTTTCTCGTTGGCTGATGTCGAAACCAAACGAAGTTTCTTGACTTGAGGCCACAGAGTCTTCCGCCGCTGCGGATAACCTCTGTTGAACGCTGATGCCATCCGCTTGGTTAAAGCCGGCGCCGTCACTGGGCCCGGAAAGACGTGGATGAGATTTGGAAGGTGAAGGATTGACTGCGGCTCGAAGGCTGACACTGGTTGCGGCATAACGTCTGCAACCAAGCGAACGACACGCAACCCGCACGTCAGAACGAATGAAACGCTGTGCATGTGGCGCAAGTGTTGCTACTAGGCGGTGCATACTGAAGGCGATGGCGTACGTGATTCGGACGATAATACAGGACTATTAGATAATGCCCAAGAACCAAGCTGAAGGAGAAGAAGGCTATGAACAGATCGTGATGATATGACCCGTCCGTAATATTTCGCCACTTTCGCCACTCTGCTCCACACTAGCGGCAATTGACAATCGGGCAATCGGAATAGGTCCCCTGAAAGCTACACTTATAGGTCTGAAGCAAAATGTCAACAAAAACGGAAACAAAAATAGGCCCAGGTCTGAAGCAAAACGCGGACAGAAACGCGACCGGCCGCCGGCACAGGCAGCCAGCACGTCCAGCATTCAGCAGCCAACAGTTGTATATTGTAGCCTCCGCTGTACATATTCCGTTGACTGTTCATTCATGTTCTACCACGTTGTATTGAAGGTATAGTCGTGGGTTCGGTTCCCAGGGGTTTCAATCTACGCTTAATCTACTTTGCTAGTGTCTAGCTGCTAGAGACCCTAAAGACCGCTCTGCTGGTAGTTGGCCCAAGGGGGGACATATGACACGTCACTTCCTTCACCCTGATGGGTCTGAAGCAAGACGCCGATAGAAACGCGAAAATTCGTTGAAACTTGCTGCCGTTTATGTCGGCAGCCACTTCCTTTTCGTTTTTACGCGTTTTTGCGTGTCTTTTGAATCTTTCGAAATTTCGGAAGCTTTCGACTTGCAGAAGGGTGTTTTTCGCAACGGGATTCACCAAAAACTGACTTTCGCAGTTTTCCTGAATTCTTATTTTCTTGCCTGGCAGGTCCTTAAAACTGATAACATGATAAACGATAACCGTCTTATACGAGAAGTAGTCTAGAGGTCTTTTAGATACATGAAGCCGGTGAGTACGCGATATACGTAGACTGCAGTGTCTCAGACCAACGAACCCAACGAACAGGTTCAATAAGACGATAAAGCCTCTGCGCGCGTCCGGTTCTCTTCGTCAAGAGCAGGAAAGAGACAGGTTATTCTCTCTCCCCTCCCCTCCGTAATTGGCTAGTCTATCTAGTCCGTCAGATTATTCAAGGACGCGACTTCGGAAACGATCTCAACTCGCGATCGCCCTGCCGTCATGTCATCCACTTCATCAGCCAGTAACATAGGAGTTGGCCTCAGCGGTACAGACACCAGATCGAGTGGGCATGGGAATTTGATCCTTCGGAAACAGCTTATGGGTAAGTTCTTTGACTGCAAATCCAAATCGCAGATCAGCCAGTACTTGGATGTGACATGGTTTGGTGTATCTGTCCGGCAACTCAAAGATACCCTACATTTTGGAAGGGAATGACTAAGGACCGGGTTGTCTCCTTTGCAGAATTGCGTAAACGTCCCGTCGACGGATTCTCAGCTGGGCTGGTCGACGATGATAACCTTATGGAATGGGACATCATGATTATGGGGTACGTCATTTTGGCTACTTTTCGTGCATTCTGCGGGACATGGCAATGAATTCCTGGAGGTTGCGCTTCAAATCCCCATATGTTCCAGACCTGCCGATACGTTGTACGAAGGCGCCTTCCTGAAAGCTAGATTGACGTTTCCGGAAGTATGTATTCTCTGTATTCTCGCACCAATCACAAAGGAAACAACCACACTGACAGCATCTTCTCATTCGATACATCGTTCTTTCCGACGCCAATCAGGAATATCCATTGCTACCCCCCAAGATGAGATTCCTTACAGAGATGTGGCACCCCAACAGTAAGCCAAGCCTTATTACCTAGTCTTTCTTCGCTTAATCTGACATCGGATCAGTATATCCGGACGGGACTGTGTGTATATCCATTCTGGTAAGCATGTTAAATTTGTTTCTGTGAACCACATTCTTCATTGGTGTGTAATTTCGTAGCATGCCCCGGGCGATGACGTGTATGGGTACGAAGATGCAGGGGAACGTTGGCTACCAGTGCACACCGTTGAGACAGTGGTATGTCCCAGCTTCCTCCATCATCGCTTCTATGTTACTCCCCGTGACTAAGCAAGAGTTCTCTCGAAAAACTTCGACCAGTTGATATCGGTTATCAGCCTTCTCTCGCAAAGCAAACCAGACTTGGATTCCCCCGCAAACGTCGATGCGGCCAAAGAGGTTCGAGACGACTTCGCAAGTCAGTAGATTTCTTATGGCGGTCGATGTAGCGAATGTGCTTTTGACCTTTCGTCCTTTCCAGCTTACAAGAAAACCGTCAGGAGGCTCGTGAGAAAGTCTGCTGACGAGGCTTTCGATTGATCGATTGAGCTATGTAAACATGCATCAAGTCCATTGTATAATCATATTCACATCAGACAACTATTACCTCTCTTGACACCGGGATATGCGGGTTCGGGAGGCAATTTGGATTGTATCTGACGGTGTAACCGTCTTCGCATTCTAAGAGAATGTTCCTTCTGCCTTCCTCAACGCCCATCTCGGAAAAGGGGTCCGACATTTTAAGGGCTTGTGAACCCAGACTGAACTCGGACAGATGTACGACTTCGGACGCTATCCTGTCAAAGACGAGCGAACGGTCTTCAGACTCTTGCCCTTTCTTATGTGTTAATAGGGTCACTCACCTCTTGAACCTGAAAGACATCCAATTGTTCGCTAGCAGCTTTCCCAGGCGCAGGTACTCGCGGATAGCCTCCTCACCGAAGCCGAACAATATGAAGAAGGTGAAAGAGTACACGGGAAACAGGCCGCCCAACACTGACATGTCGGAGGTGCTGGCCGAGGTGAACCAGTCTTCTGTGATTTGTGTGATCTGGCCGAAATTTTGATGGGCGTCATGCCAGGATAGATAAGGACGTAGCCCACCTGAAATCTTTAAATCGTGGGTCATGGTGAAAAGGGATCCGAATATGACGAGGCAGACATCTGCTATTGCTAGTGAGATGAGTCGAAGGTATCGACCGGTATTTAGGCCTGTGGGAGAAGCGTTGAGTATCGATATAAACTGCATCCTGCGGACCAAGAACCACCTTAACGCCAGGACTATGAACCGGGAATGTAAGTGCGATCAGGGCTGGCAGGATCGATTGTCTGACTAGAGTAGGACTCACCGGCGTACACAGCTGCAGCAAGTGAAACGAACAGGGGTGGGACGTATGTCAACAATACGGTCGGCCATGAGACCAAGACCGGGATCACACAGCCAACGTTTTCCCGAACATCGTATCTATGACCTTGGACGATATATTGCAACGCGACGTGGATGACAGGTAGCAAAAAACAAGTTCCAATTTCCGTAAAGAATAGTCTCCGTCTGTTCGCCTGTGAAGCTCCGGATCGACGAGTCGATGCAACAGCTTCCAACTTCCTCATTTGAGAGAGACAGCAACACGGAATTGCTATATTTGCAGCTAGCTGTACACGACCAGCTAGAACAGAACGTCAGCAGTCGTCGAGATCACAGCAACACCCAGAAGTAGCTCACATATGTCACACCACAAGGGGCTATGGTCAACGTAATTGTCAGACCAAATGATACCGTTGGTGAATATCACGGCATTGGCAAGGAATAACCAGAAGATAACCGCTAGGGTAGCAATATTCCTCGCTTTCCAGTGCCATGGGAGAGGAAGGCATACGGCGAACAGAGCTATGAAAGAGAAGACGACGCAAGTAGGATGGCGCATGATCGGAAAAACTGAAGAGTAGCGTTGAGGTTTTAGGTGCTGATGTCGGGATGTCGGGCAGATATTTATAGCGTCCTGCCTGTATGAAGTGTGTTACCTCTCGTTGTTACTCGAATGTGCCTTCGAGTCCAGTTGAGATAGCTTGTTGTTGAGGAGATTGGCAGGCGTATGCGTAGCTGTCAAACGAATGACAAGGGCTGAGGAACTGACTGACCGCCGACCGAGCTTTGAATACGACGAGTGAATGAAGATATGCCGACCACTGCCGATATCCTGGAATATTGTATGGAAATTTGGAATAATCGCCGACAACTTAGCAGACAGAGGTTTATAGCAACTGATACACCGATGTGACGAACTCACCTCCCAGCGAGCTACATGATGCCCAAGCTGTCATACGCAGGTTCCAATGAGCGCAGGGGAGCTTGCAGAGGACGGCAAAGACGGAACGTGGACGAGGGGGACAGGGAGTATCTCCTTAGCTATAGCAATAAATGGTAAGTGGCTAGTAGGATCTATTGCCTATTGTCTATTGTCTATTGTCTATTGTCTATTGTCTATTGTCTATTGTCTATTGTCTATTGTCTATTGTCTATTGTCTATTGTCTATTGTCTATTGTCTATTGTCTATTGTCTATTGTCTATTGTCTATTGTCTATTGTCTATTGTCTATTGTCTATTGTCTATTGTCTATTGTCTATTGTCTATTGTCTATTGTCTATTGTCTATTGTCTATTGTCTATTGTCTATTGTCTATTGTCTATTGTCTATTGTCTATTGTCTATTGTCTATTGTCTATTATTGTTACCTTTTCAACCCAAGACCCTCCGCGATAGAACCATTGCCAGTGGACAGGCTGTATTATGGCAACACATGTAGGTTATGCCAGCTGCGTACCCACAAGAGCCATCGTAGCTGTAGGTCCAGATTTCTTTTGTATAAAGTGTGTGATTTCCACCCCCGATATCCTCTTCTGTGCATTCACATTCCCGTTCAACCATCCAAAGACGCAACACCCTCAACACCTCCTCACACCAACACAACACAAACATTTTACATTTCACGATGGACGCTTTCGCTACTACTTTCTCTTCCGTCGATGTCGATTGTCAGCCAGCCCCTGTCAACAACGAAAGGGGAGACAAGAACCTTGGGATCCCTTGGTTGCCTTGTGTCATCGCTTGAGTGATTGGTTATTTTGATGCAGGCAGAGTAAGTCATGAATCATCCGCATTGAAGGTGGTGATCAGCAAATACGAGTTACATATCCGGAGCTAAGTCATCTCATTTGCGTTGTGACCATTTAGAATCGCAGACTGTTTGTGAAGCCAATGACAAGGACGTGTCAGTTGCGAAGATGTGGGGTCCTGGATGTGATATGTCTTGTCCCTGGCAGTCAACTCTTACTCTTGTTATTGGAAGCAAAGACGGTTAGGAAAAGGCTTGGAATGATGTCCGTATAGTTCTAGTACACGACGGAAAGTAGATGGTAGTTGATTCAATCTATTTACACCGTCCACTTTACCATTGCTGAATCTTGCGACCACGTTCATGGCAATTGTCAGCTTCTGGTTGTTGCTCGGCTATTTAAGATTCACTGCCTTGTTTTCCTTCCATGTCACTTGTCATTCTCCGTTCCACTCGCATTTCAGAACCAGCAGCGGCTTCGACGCCATCAAACCTAATGCCTGAAGATCAACACAAAATAAATATCTAGCCGTCCTCTCACGTCCACGTGGCAGGGTGGCATCCGCTCACGCTCAACTATACTGACAGTCAGGCTATCTCTCCACTCCGCTAAGCTTATTTTGTTTGGTACGATGTCTGCCTTTTCTGCCTTATACAAAGCTCCATCACTCTGATCGACACAATGTGTTGAATCCGATGCTAGAGTAGTATTAAGAACTGTCTCCGACTTCCCTGCATCACTTCTCTGCTATGGTGCTATTATACAGTTCTGGACCTGCCTCCTCGCATGTAAGGAGGGGTGAGGATCAAGAAAAGAAGTAAAGCTATTTGCAACAACTGAGATTACTCTTTCGTTCAGTGATTCGACATCTTTCCGAATTCTTTCTGCATCACGTATGTGCAGCTTTTATTCGAAGAAGCCTTAGGTGACTCTCACCATGCCGGCAAGTCTTGCCACATCCTCTATCGAAGTGCAGAACTTCAACTATCACTCGTCCGTCACTCATTATAGTAAGCTACTTCTTATTATCACTCGCGACCGTCAAAGCATTCGGAAACTCGGAAACTTCTGCCAGCTAAGCTGCCAGCTGTCATTCATGTCATCGTTCTTGAGATGATTCACAATTCCTTAAGCTCACGTTTATCCCTTTTCATCGCGCTTGTAAAATCAAATGGAATGTCATCGTCATCAAGGAACGCTGCCGGTGAAGCTTTGTGGATCGTTTCTGGTAAATACAGGCAAGCGATTGAAGGTCGAAAAGATGTCCAGCTAGCTGATCTGGTTTCAGCTGCTTGCGGGCTCAAAAAGACGACCAGGCAAGGCCACAGGCAGCTATCAGTCCTTATAATAGCTCTTATAATGTAAGTTGCCTGCTGCAGCGATTCTTCCGCTACTGATCAGCTTGCTGTCGCAACGGCTTCTGAAACAGAAAGGAGGCGAAAGTGATACAAGATACAAGGAGCTATACAAGGGCATCCGGATAATTGGACGACGCAAACATGAAACACCACCGTTTGTGAATTTGCGCGCGCCCCAGTACCACCGCTGCGTACTGCATCAAATACGGAATCCAGCTCGGAATCCTTCCATCAATCTGCGCATTCTATGCCCCACTGATAGCCTTCTCCAAGTTCCACGATTGCCCAGCGACATCATCAGTCTCTATCAGCTAGGACAGTAGGTCAAGCTGTAGGTCAGCTGCCAGATCTTTGGCTTTCCAGCAGCTTTTCCATCTGATCAAGGTTTTTCCCCCAAATAAGTCAAGGGTGCCAGAACATCCTTTCCCGAGCATTTCCTTCTATGCCCCTTTCTTCTGCAAATCTGTGCGAAGCATGTGCATCAAAACAGAAGGAAATCCCATCGGAGTTGCAGAACAAAGAGGAACAAACGTACAGCAACTTGCAGCAACTCGATCAGCGTTTCATGGGTTCCCGCTGACAAGTTCACCACTCTCAGTTCCGCAGATTATTATATATACTGCCTTTACGGCTTGGAATCGTATTTCATTTTGACACTTAGATGCGAAACCCGCAAACTGTGTCCTGCATCTGACTCCTTGTTTGTGCACACTGTCCCCTAGGCTTCGCTAGTATTCTCGAGAACAACTAGACCAACAACAGCGAACACCAGTTCCAATCTCACCTAGCGAATTTGGCCTACAAATCCGCTCCATCACGACCATCAAAACCTCTCGGAGGACCAGTCTGCATCAGTCTCATCCCGTTCCGTGGAAAATCACTTGACTTGTTTCGAAATAGCGCTATGGGCTGTACGCAATCTGTCCAGAAAGATCTGGAAGCCAAAGCTAGTATGTCTCCCGACGCTGCTTGACTTGCGCGTTTCCTGACGTCCTGCACTGCGAAAAGGAAATGATGAGATAGAGTCTCAACTCAAACGGGAACGCGCTAATCATGGCAACGAAGTCAAGATGCTGTTGTTAGGAGCCGGAGAAAGTGGAAAGAGCACTGTCCTGAAGCAAATGCGTTTGATAAACAAACAGTCAGTCGATTCTTCTAACGATTCCTCGAAAGTGGATCATTACGACGAAACGTCTCCTGCATATTCCACAGACCGTACACCCCAGAAGAAAGAGGGTTTTACAAAGAGATAATATTCAGCAATACCCTACAGTCTATGCGGCAAGTAACCTTTCTTAACTGTTCAATCTTCTGCACTTCGCATTAATCTCATCGACTGTTGACAGGGTTTTGCTGGAGGGGGCATGTGAACTGGGGATCAGCATGGACACACCCAATCAAGCCCGTCACGATCTCGTTATGTCCACCCCGACGCAGTTTGAAGGGCATGTCATGCCTCCAGCTTTGACTGACGCCATCAAGGGGTTGTGGAAGGATTCTGGTGTTCAGCTGGTCTTCAAACGCAGAAATGAGTTGCAGATCAATGACAGTGCACCCTAGTCAGTATCCGTACGGCTCTCTTCACTCTCAGATGCTGATAGCAGAGCGCTTGAACAGTTATTTCAACTGTATTGCCCGAATCGGGGAGGAAGATTTCATGCCAACCGATCAGGATATCCTGCGATCTCGTGTCAAGACCACGGGAATCTCAGAGACCCACTTTCAGATCGGAGAGCTGACATATCGACTGTTTGATGTGGGCGGTCAACGTTCAGAAAGGAAGAAGTGTGCGTCAGAATCGCTGTGGACACTTTGGAATGGTCTTAACAAATATCATACCCAGCAGGGATCCACTGCTTCGAGAGTTGCAATGCTATAATCTTCCTCGTTGCTATATCGGAGTGTGAGTTCTGGTTGCTTTCCTATTTCAGGCGCATCTCTCGATTCTTTTTCGCTCCTATGTATAGATGACCAGAAGCTATACGAAGACGAGGCGGTCAACAGATTACTCGAAGCGTTGACGCTGTTTGAATCAATTTGCAATTCGCGATGGTTTATTCGTACATCCATAGTAGGTCCCTGATATCAGCTGTTAGCTCACGTTTTCCATGAGAGTACTGAGTCGCGTGTAACAGATTCTGTTTTTGAACAAGGTATGATATCTCGGTCTCTTCGTGCTAGTCTGGTACGGGAAATTGACAAGGCTGAAACGCTGACCACTACCAGATCGACATTTTTCGCGAGAAACTCCCTGTTTCTCCCCTATCACGAAGTTTCCCAGACTATCGAGGGAACGATCTCGACTACAACTCGGCCTCTGCATTCCTGCTCGATAGATTTGCAGCACTGAATCAGAATCTTAGCAAAAGTATCTACGCTGTAAGTTGACTACATATTACATATACAATGTATGAGACTAATATGGTTTATCGCAACAGCACTTCACCTGTGCTACCGATACTAAAGCTCTAGCTTTTGTTCTCAGTGCCGTGAATGACGTAATCATCCAGGCCAATCTCAAAGACTGTATGTAGTGCCATGCTCTCCTTCTTTTCTTCACGATACTGACAAATTTCCGTTACGATCACAGGCGGTCTGCTCTAACGCGCTATACGCAATAGGAGGCAGTCTAAATGACTAACTCACTGCGATAACGTAATGAAATCCGCCGTTATGGTCATAGCTTGCGCGTCCGTCCGGATCATGCCCTCATGTTTTGCTTTATTAATCCTTTCCTTTACCACTACTTGCTGTGCAACGTTACGAAGACTACTATTCATGGTGGATGTAAAAAGAGAATAGAATACCTTGATACACCACACAAATTACACTTGGTTGGGCGGAATCAAACGTAAAAGAAGGGGCCTGTAACAGCTCCTGTAACGCCTCTTTACTGTAAATATAGCCCCCTTCATCGTGTTTACTTCTACTACGGAGTGCGAGATGGGCCGTAACAGTTGCCGTACGTAACGACTGAGGTTCGATCTCGAGCAGCTGCATATGCAAGTCAGAGATTAATGGTTTATTCTCTCTGTGTATTTACAGTACAACTCACCTATGCAAGTCAGTGATTAATGGTTTATTCTCTGACTCCATAGGTGGCATTCTATTGTGATGTGGTCGATGAACCTTATGAGCTGTCTCGAACCACCTACAAACTGAAAAGTTGAAGCGCACTATAGCGTGCGCTTCTTTCCTTTTCTAAGTTCCTCTTCCCTTAATGTGCGTACTCCCTCCTATATACCTGCGACTAACTTCGTACTCGCTCACTGCATGCGAAGGTCTCGCCTGCATATCAATGTATATAGTAATGTCTGCCAGATGTAGCGACTTGCGATGTTCTCGTCCCCTCGAGCAGTATGTTAATTTTTTTGTTGTATGTATATCGAGGGTCGGGCCTTGCAACGGCGTGGCGATGGGTAGATGGGTAGCAAAACCGCCGGGAGATGGCAACTTTTTGAGAGAGGAGTATGACCTGCCGAAATCTGGGAAACGAGCAAAGAGAACATGCGAAGGCTTAAACACGCAGAAACAGCGCGGAGAACCGATGACCAAGATTATGCGGGATCCCCAGCAACGCCACAAGCAAGAGCCTGCAGGGTGGCGCAAGCTCCAGATAGATCGGTCGCGTCTTACTGACGTTTCCACCAAAGCTGTTTGCATAGCTTAGGACTAAATGTCGATGAATTTCGAGACGTCTACCGCAGTTCGATCAATGCCGCTGTCAAATATACCTCCAGTAGACTCAGGACAGGGGCATGCATGGTACGCACACGGATTGCAGGCCTCTTAGATAATATAATGTGATATTCATCGTGCAACAACGAGCCCTTCGAAAGCATGACGCATGACGTGAAACCGATGTTGAAAGGTTTGATTCGTTTGCCAGGTGTCCGCGTCGCCATGAGCCCATTCCAGAACCCAATTCTCTAGCGATGTACAACCCGCCTCATGGTGAATAGCAGACGAGACTGGAGTAGCATATGTTTGGGGTTGTAGGACACCGGTGAACTGCGTTCGACCAATGTAATATGCACGCGATGAGCCCATCGATGGGTTCACAGGTACTGATTCCACAGACCACAACTTCCATTTCATTTTGGAGACGGAGGAACAATTCCAGACAGCAAAGGACACTCGAGAGTGCCCAGCCCTGTAAGACATAGAATCAAATAAGTCTGCCGAGTAGAGGGTTACTCATGAGTCGTTTCTTACCTGTCATCGGCATTTTCCTGAGGCTTTGATCCGAAGGGCTTGCACCTGTCCTCCATGCCCAGCGTTACTACGTCCACGAGCCGTAGGATAATCAACTTGCAATCGAAAGTCGCACACTTTCTGTCTGATTCGACTATCCCCTCTTCTCCCTCAGCTGCCAGTAACGATAGCGAAGGCAGACAACCAACAAGATCTCCCCTCTGCATGGCAATTGAGCTGGGTAAAATGAGTCTCGTCAAATCTTGAAAATTCTCCGAAAACGAGGGTTTGAGCGATATTTCTATTGTTACATGGCTGTGCGACAAACGGTCGTCATCGATATACGGCGTGTTGTTGGTTCCAACCAATTGTTGCAAGCGCTGATATTGCTCTCGAGATGATACCGTCTGGATAGCCTGCGCAGTAGGATAGCTCCCCAGGTAGCAAATGTGGGGAAGTATAGCGCATGAGCATTTGTGGGACTGCGAAGTATCGAATTCTGCTCCCCTGGCATCAGACAACAAGCACATGGAGACGTGATCACGGTACACCTGACGGGGGCGCAGAATTGTCCCGGCCATCCTAGAAAAGAAAAGATTTACTAAGATAAGACGTAATCTTCGATGTCTGTACTAACCTCGGAATGCCGTATGACTGGGATGCTCGATGAACCACATTTAAGCTGATAAGGCAAAGGTTTCGTTCGCCATTCTGATTCTCCAATTCCAAATCGAGCGACGAGATCGGCGGACCCTCGACCTCGGATCCGAATGCTGGGAAGACGGAACTCGATATTGATGGCCAAACAAAGATGACGCGCCTGAATACGATACATTTGCGACTCCGACATCCCTGAGCAAATGCGAGCGTCAGCAAGATCTCTGAATGGCAAAATGAAATATAAGAACACACATCCTGTTTATACTCCAAAGCAATTTCGACATCCATCTCGCTTTCGCCAGAGAAGGTGACTAGCGCATTTACTGTGAGTTTTTCCGTGGGTGAAAGTACCCCAGGAACTGCATAATCGATCACCGATGCGAGACACGGCTAATCAGTATACCTGTAGCTAGACGTTGTTGACAGGGAAGATATCACGCGCACCGCTTCGGTTGAAAGCTGTAACGTATGGAGACTTGATAGACCGGTGACTTTTGATGCAAAGAGATACATCTTGGATGCATGCGAGTCCATCATTCTCTAAGCAGATGGTCACTGGCGCACTTTCTCCATCGTATACCGTGTGTGGTATGTCAAGGATTCGACATTGAAGCGATGAATGACACTCCATCGCCCTGAGCCTTATAGTTTGTGGCGAATGATTCAAGGCAGCATGCGATCGAAGCCGTACGCTGTTTGATGATGGCGCGCCAAGCATCAGCCTTTGTGAACAATGTAATCTTCCAGCAACAGAGTAAGCCAAAGCAGTGATCTCTGCTATCATAGGTTTCTTGAGGACCACGTCGAAAGGAATCTTCCGCCACGCAAGCGCGTTGTAAGTGAACCTTACTGGTGCGTGCCTGAATGTCGGCAACTCACATGCTTCTCCTCCAAAGGGAACAAAATAAGGTTCGGTGTTTCCGGAGTGGTACACGTAGCTTCCGCAAGATCTCCCTGATCGTCAAGAATGATCAGATGCAGATTGGCTAGTACGAAAGGGATGTTGGACGGATTGACCACAGTAACCACAATGCGAAATGTGCCTGACAATAGTGGACGAGGTTTGATGTGAGCCCCAAGATGGCAACACATAGGACAACCACAACGGATTACTCACTGTCAACAACGACGTTGCACTCGGGAAAAGAGTCCCCTCCTACGGCATCCTTGGAAATTTCAGACAAAGAACCGATTCTGTCGAATGCCGGCAAGCCAATGAGTTCAAGCTGCTGTTCCCTTGTATCTGCTTCTCTCGACAGCGTGGTGATGAGGGTTGGCTTGGTGAAGACCGGGCTAGGCAGCCATCCATCGGCAGAGTCAAAAACGTGTTCAGCTCTCAAATGGGAATGCTGAAGAGGGCGGTCAATATCTACAAGGGGCAAGCTCCCGAAATTGTGTTGACCTACCTGATAAGCTAATAGAATGTCCTCGAAGATCGTCGCCTGTGATGCTGCTCCCAATCCACGTTTCATGGATTTAGACAAGTATTTCACTGCCACCATCCCGTCACCCGATATTGATGTCTGTCGACCAAAGGAATACTGCAAATTCTCTTCGATATATCTCCACAAGGTGGCACGTCCCTGCAAACAATACATTACCTGCAGCAGAGATTCCGTATAATGCCGTTCCTGTTGACCCATATATAATTAGCACTCATCAACAGGCAAAGCAGCTGAGCTCACTAGTCCACAATGCTGGTAATGCCACGCAGAAAGCGCAAGATGCAAAGCACGTTTACGCCCCCTGTTATATGACGCATGCGCGTCGAAGAAAGCAGCTCTTTCAAGCAATATTGCACTAAAAAGCTGATCAGTTTGCTATATGGGAAACCATATCAGAAAGGTAACTCAAACACGAACAAGTTTGGACGTCAGCTTACCGCTTGTGAAGCAGAAACGAAGAGCCGACTCATCGCGGCAGAGCATGGAGGCTCCTTGATTAGGGAATCCGGCGTTGAAATCTCGAAGAGATACAGCAGGTTCCGCAACAACTCGAGCCGCCCAAGCGAAGGTAGACATCGAATGCTAAGGGTATGTTGCATCGATGCAAGCATCCCGCATTGCCGTTGCAAAAGATGGGGCATTGCACCTTGGGGTGTTTCCGAAGCAACATTATCAACAATGACGCTAAGTACTGAGCTAAGGCTGTGCATTACCTGACCAATCGAAAGCGAGACTTAAATGGATCAGCAGCATTAAGGTATACTCGAGTAGACACGGACATACCACAACATTGGACATCGATATGAGAGCTGTGTCGTCCAGATAATCCTGCCTGATGGCGTCGTAAAATATCATAGCGGAGTGATAATCCCTCAACATGAAAGCAAAATCTGCTGTTCTCCGAACTGTGTAGTGGGCCGCCGAGCAGAACGAGCTATCGGGAACGTATCCCTCGAGATTGTTTGTAATAGCTTGTAAAAGATGACCTGGTGTATACTTACCTAACATCATAGTTGGCGGAATCTCGAGTAACACGTTCAGGGCCACCAAAGAGCTTTTTTCCAGCACCTAATAATTTCCCGGCAAGGCCTTTTCTCGAATGAATGAAGACCTCATTCCACTCCCGAACCCTTGCCTCCATCCACGGTATAACCGACTGAATGACCAATTGACGAATGCAATCCCGGATGTTGGAGATGTCTTCTTTACCGAGGTGACGAGCATAGCGAAACGTCGGCGTTTCACTGTTGGGATTCTTGACTACCAAACCGATTGCCGATCGTTCTACAATAACGTCTTCTGCCAACATGTCTGTTGACCTCGTGAATGGATCAACGGTGCTCAACTGTTTCAGAGCTGAGGCGTAATGAGGGTGATATCGCACATTGTTGTCAAGCTCGACTGCCGGCTTGGCTGTCACGGCATGTGGCGAAGACGAATTTATGACGAGAAGGCTGCAGTGAGGGCCGTATACCTGCTCGACTTGAAAGAGAATCTGGCGGGCTCTGGAGCGACACATCGAATTAGCATTGATAGCGAAGAGTCATCAGTGTCACAAATTTACCTTGCAAGGTCACGCCCCTCCACGGACGTATCGTGTACCACCAAGAAAAATCGTAGACTGTCCTTGAAGCTCGACTCTATATATGACTTCGCAGAGAACACAGGTGATTGCCGAGCGCTGTCCGCCAGCCGGCTTAATGTATCAAGAGGCGCTGGATTGGAAGTGGATATCGCAAAGAGCCCTAAGCCGAGACCAAAGGACTAAGCTCATTATCGTCTGATTTGCATCGGTAACGCATAGACTCACGACACACTGGATGATTAAAGGTGCCCTGGCTATCGACTGGCGTGGACGCAAACAGCACGTCTCTCAACACCTCGTATCGAGTCCCGTCGTCTGAGGGAGAAGCTCTTGTCAGTAAACACATGCACGACATCTCTGCAAGATAGCACCGACCTTCCCCAGGTTTCACAGAACGAACAAGATTGGCAACAATATCAACAACTATCTCGGGAGAATACGGTAAGGTACCTCCCCCGCCGAAATGGCTTTGCAGCAATGTCGAATGCGATATGAATCGGACGTTGTAGGACGAATGAGTGGTTAAAGACAGATTGGATGATAAGACGGGTACTAGAAGCGAGAGAGTAACGTGAACGTTGCAACAGAGCTACAGCGGAAAAGGGTAGATGCACTGACCTCTTTCAACCGTCGACTGCCACGGCTTGAACAATTCATCCAAGCTCTTACACCCGTTTATTTGACAAGAACGATCAACCTGTTCGTCGGTGAAGATGACTATCTGTGGTGTCAGAGCCCCGATGACGATATTGACGACTGATGGCATATCGCAGAAACTGGAGACAGGCCTTCAAAAGGACAATGCACTGTCTATCGATAAAGCTCTTGAATCGCACCGTCGAGTATCGATATCGTTTTAATCGCGCTGACAGTTGTCAATGGAGTGCGTTTTTTCGGCGGCCGGCCGCGGTGGTCAGTTGGTCCGGTGTTGGTCAGTCTGATTTAATTATGAAGGTAATGAGGCAAGCTAGTAGCTAGCTAGCTAGCTGGCAAGCTATAATGAGGCTAGGCAGCTGGCTAGGCAGCTGGCCAGGCCAGCGCGCGCTGATCGAGTAATCGAGTAACTAGCTGATTGAGTAGCTAGCTGAGTCAGCAAATTATCAGCAGGAGCTCTCGCCAACCGCCAACGAGATCTGCAGGCAGGCAACGCATACTCGAGTAGCTTAGTCCAGAGCCCAGAGAGCTGCCCAGAGAGGATCGGATAAGCTATCGGCCTATCGGACATTATATTACAGCAAAGCATAACACAACACACAAATGAAGCGAGCTGTAGTGTAGGGTACAAGTACTTCGGCTTCGGCCAATGTCTTTGGTAGATTTCAATAGGTGATACAGCGTTTCAGATAGGTACCTTCGAACGAGAATTGCATCAGCTCAGACCAGCTCTATGCTGTAGGTTGAACGGATTGTCGGGTGGGTCCTGCTTGTCATTTGGCATCTCCTCATTATTGCTGATCTTCGTTTCACACAGAAGGTGACTCTTTCGAGAGCGACCGAGGCATAGTACAATTGCGTGCTTCGACGGTGCTTCACCTGGAACCCCTCATTCACGGTGGCGGACAAGAACGTGGACTAAGGAGCGGCACGGTGCCAGCTGTCTTGGTAGTCGGCCTAGGAGAGGCTTGTCGCATTGCGGAGCGTGAAATGCAGGTATGTCTCTGCCTTACTTCTTCAGTCCATACTTTGGCGGTGCATGCACTCGAAACTCGTCTTTCAAGCGGCGTTGGCGGTATTATCGCTCAGTCTCAAACAGTAGCAGTGTCATGCTTCACTACTAAAACTTGTTCGACGTCCTACTGGCGGGTATCGCCGGTAGGCTTCGGTGACACTTGTTTGAGATTGCTGTCGACTAGTATTTAATGTGCTTCCCTAATCTCCCTTTATCATGAACAGGATGATCACGTCAGGATTACCGAATTAGCCACTCGGCTCATCGATGGCATCACGTCGCAAATCGATTTCGTGGTGCGAAATGGCGATCCAGGAGGCTACCCTGGCTGCGTCAATCTTAGTTTTGCGTATGTCGAAGGTGAAAGCCTCTTGATGGCTCTTAAGGTAGGCTTGAAATCTTTTGATTGGATGATATAGTGCTAGATGGGCGTAGGCGAACGAGAATATGTGTCCTCTGCCCCATTTCCGTCAATCGCTAATCTGCTGCTCGTTTCAGGATATCGCTCTTTCCTCCGGATCGGCTTGTACTTCAGCTTCCTTGGAGCCATCATATGTGTTGCGCGCGTTGGGTGCCGCAGAAGACATGGCCCATAGTTCGCTGAGATTCGGTATAGGACGGTTCACGACTGAAAGCGAGATCGATTTTGTGGTGGAGAGAATTGTCGGTACAGTCAACAGACTCCGAGATATGAGCCCTCTTTGGGAAATGGTTCAAGAGGGTATCGATATCAACGCTATACAGTGGAGTCAGTAAGTGCATAGGAAACCGCAGTATTTGGGGGGTACGGCTAGATATTTATTTTGTGTTGATCTTCAGGCATTAGGTTTGATGGCGTCGAAGCCGCTGCTGGTTCTGAAATGCGAGTGGAACGGAGAATGACAAGTGACATGGAAGGAAAACAAGGCAGTGAATCTTAAATAGCCGAGCAACAACCAGAAGCTGACAATTGCCATGAACGTGGTCGCAAGATTCAGCAATGGTAAAGTGGACGGTGTAAATAGATTGAATCAACTACCATCTACTTTCCGTCGTGTACTAGAACTATACGGACATCATTCCAAGCCTTTTCCTAACCGTCTTTGCTTCCAATAACAAGAGTAAGAGTTGACTGCCAGGGACAAGACATATCACATCCAGGACCCCACATCTTCGCAACTGACACGTCCTTGTCATTGGCTTCACAAACAGTCTGCGATTCTAAATGGTCACAACGCAAATGAGATGACTTAGCTCCGGATATGTAACTCGTATTTGCTGATCACCACCTTCAATGCGGATGATTCATGACTTACTCTGCCTGCATCAAAATAACCAATCACTCAAGCGATGACACAAGGCAACCAAGGGATCCCAAGGTTCTTGTCTCCCCTTTCGTTGTTGACAGGGGCTGGCTGACAATCGACATCGACGGAAGAGAAAGTAGTAGCGAAAGCGTCCATCGTGAAATGTAAAATGTTTGTGTTGTGTTGGTGTGAGGAGGTGTTGAGGGTGTTGCGTCTTTGGATGGTTGAACGGGAATGTGAATGCACAGAAGAGGATATCGGGGGTGGAAATCACACACTTTATACAAAAGAAATCTGGACCTACAGCTACGATGGCTCTTGTGGGTACGCAGCTGGCATAACCTACATGTGTTGCCATAATACAGCCTGTCCACTGGCAATGGTTCTATCGCGGAGGGTCTTGGGTTGAAAAGGTAACAATAATAGACAATAGACAATAGACAATAGACAATAGACAATAGACAATAGACAATAGACAATAGACAATAGACAATAGACAATAGACAATAGACAATAGACAATAGACAATAGACAATAGACAATAGACAATAGACAATAGACAATAGACAATAGACAATAGACAATAGACAATAGACAATAGACAATAGGCAATAGATCCTACTAGCCACTTACCATTTATTGCTATAGCTAAGGAGATACTCCCTGTCCCCCTCGTCCACGTTCCGTCTTTGCCGTCCTCTGCAAGCTCCCCTGCGCTCATTGGAACCTGCGTATGACAGCTTGGGCATCATGTAGCTCGCTGGGAGGTGAGTTCGTCACATCGGTGTATCAGTTGCTATAAACCTCTGTCTGCTAAGTTGTCGGCGATTATTCCAAATTTCCATACAATATTCCAGGATATCGGCAGTGGTCGGCATATCTTCATTCACTCGTCGTATTCAAAGCTCGGTCGGCGGTCAGTCAGTTCCTCAGCCCTTGTCATTCGTTTGACAGCTACGCATACGCCTGCCAATCTCCTCAACAACAAGCTATCTCAACTGGACTCGAAGGCACATTCGAGTAACAACGAGAGGTAACACACTTCATACAGGCAGGACGCTATAAATATCTGCCCGACATCCCGACATCAGCACCTAAAACCTCAACGCTACTCTTCAGTTTTTCCGATCATGCGCCATCCTACTTGCGTCGTCTTCTCTTTCATAGCTCTGTTCGCCGTATGCCTTCCTCTCCCATGGCACTGGAAAGCGAGGAATATTGCTACCCTAGCGGTTATCTTCTGGTTATTCCTTGCCAATGCCGTGATATTCACCAACGGTATCATTTGGTCTGACAATTACGTTGACCATAGCCCCTTGTGGTGTGACATATGTGAGCTACTTCTGGGTGTTGCTGTGATCTCGACGACTGCTGACGTTCTGTTCTAGCTGGTCGTGTACAGCTAGCTGCAAATATAGCAATTCCGTGTTGCTGTCTCTCTCAAATGAGGAAGTTGGAAGCTGTTGCATCGACTCGTCGATCCGGAGCTTCACAGGCGAACAGACGGAGACTATTCTTTACGGAAATTGGAACTTGTTTTTTGCTACCTGTCATCCACGTCGCGTTGCAATATATCGTCCAAGGTCATAGATACGATGTTCGGGAAAACGTTGGCTGTGTGATCCCGGTCTTGGTCTCATGGCCGACCGTATTGTTGACATACGTCCCACCCCTGTTCGTTTCACTTGCTGCAGCTGTGTACGCCGGTGAGTCCTACTCTAGTCAGACAATCGATCCTGCCAGCCCTGATCGCACTTACATTCCCGGTTCATAGTCCTGGCGTTAAGGTGGTTCTTGGTCCGCAGGATGCAGTTTATATCGATACTCAACGCTTCTCCCACAGGCCTAAATACCGGTCGATACCTTCGACTCATCTCACTAGCAATAGCAGATGTCTGCCTCGTCATATTCGGATCCCTTTTCACCATGACCCACGATTTAAAGATTTCAGGTGGGCTACGTCCTTATCTATCCTGGCATGACGCCCATCAAAATTTCGGCCAGATCACACAAATCACAGAAGACTGGTTCACCTCGGCCAGCACCTCCGACATGTCAGTGTTGGGCGGCCTGTTTCCCGTGTACTCTTTCACCTTCTTCATATTGTTCGGCTTCGGTGAGGAGGCTATCCGCGAGTACCTGCGCCTGGGAAAGCTGCTAGCGAACAATTGGATGTCTTTCAGGTTCAAGAGGTGAGTGACCCTATTAACACATAAGAAAGGGCAAGAGTCTGAAGACCGTTCGCTCGTCTTTGACAGGATAGCGTCCGAAGTCGTACATCTGTCCGAGTTCAGTCTGGGTTCACAAGCCCTTAAAATGTCGGACCCCTTTTCCGAGATGGGCGTTGAGGAAGGCAGAAGGAACATTCTCTTAGAATGCGAAGACGGTTACACCGTCAGATACAATCCAAATTGCCTCCCGAACCCGCATATCCCGGTGTCAAGAGAGGTAATAGTTGTCTGATGTGAATATGATTATACAATGGACTTGATGCATGTTTACATAGCTCAATCGATCAATCGAAAGCCTCGTCAGCAGACTTTCTCACGAGCCTCCTGACGGTTTTCTTGTAAGCTGGAAAGGACGAAAGGTCAAAAGCACATTCGCTACATCGACCGCCATAAGAAATCTACTGACTTGCGAAGTCGTCTCGAACCTCTTTGGCCGCATCGACGTTTGCGGGGGAATCCAAGTCTGGTTTGCTTTGCGAGAGAAGGCTGATAACCGATATCAACTGGTCGAAGTTTTTCGAGAGAACTCTTGGTTCTGAACCCAAAACGGATGGTATTCTCTAGCCTCGCCATACTAATCACGGGGGGACCGTGCACCTCAGTCTAAACTTTATCAGGCTAGCTCAGCTCGAGCAGCTGCTCGAGTAACCTCATTGAATCAGACTACATCTTCCGGCCGCCGTGCAAAGGTCAGGATGAGGAAATGAGGTTAATAGATATAGCGTTTCGAGTTGTAGGTTGTAGGATTGTAGATTGTAGGTTTGTTTACCTTGCCCCAAGAAACACGTTTCTAAATTTCTGATTTCCAACTTTCTAATATTTTTAATAAAACTCCACTTCGAAGAGCCAACTCACCCATTTTTGGGAGAAAGTAAACGGGCCCTTATATAGGTATATACCACATCATTGAATCCACAGGGGTACAACTGGTGGCTCGGTCACACCAGGGCAGATGAGGCAGATAGATGCATGTACATTTGGACTCGAACTGTCTCATATACGGTGAAAAGATCTTCACCAGGCCTTGCATTGGACGCATACGCAGCTGCATACGCCTTCCTTATGCAGTCGGTGCAAATAATACGATATATGTCAGCCACCTTCTTCAAGCCGCCTGTCACCATATCGACGCATTCATGACATAACGTGTCACTAGGTTGTTCCAGCCGCACAGCGCCATTGCACGTTCTCGAACAACCTACCTACAACATCACTTCTGGAACTTGGTTGATTTGTATGGGACGACATCTCCCCATATAATCCCGAACAAGTGAAGACTTGGTTGGCGTTTTTGTCAAGTGATGATCCAGGCTGAGTCGCCACCTCGACACAAATTTGTGCGGCAGGGGTCAATAAGCTTTGTCTCACTCGCTGGTCAAGCTTTATGCGATGCCGGAAAACATTCGTCCACACCCGGGTGAAGTCTTCAGCAGTTGCGTACCACTCTTCTTTATCCAGGGCTTCTTGGAGCTTCCGCCTTTGATCATACTGCCTTCCGCTGACTTCAGGGTTAAGCAATTCTGCTTTCCAAACAAATGGCTGGAAAAGAACCCGAGAAATACGGATGAATGTTTTGAGATCCAGAATTGAGGACGACGTCGCTTCGGTGATGATGGCAGAACATGAAGCCAGGCTGCTGACGATGTCAGAGACTTGAAGGCGTAGCGGGGGATGCATATGGGTTTTGTTCGATAAACGGCGGAGCACCCAGATGTACTATGGCACGCAAGAACGACAAAATGCAAGTAGCTGGGAAATTGAGACCAATTTCCGATCTCCAATAGTGAAAGCTTGGCTCACCTCAGAATCTAATACCGGATCTAACACCGTATGTATTCTCCTCGATATCGCCTGCTCGCCATCGTCATATGCAGAGTCTTTCAAATCAGCTGAACAGCTGAGCGCGAATTGATCCAACTATTCGTGTCATGAAGCGATGAATATGCATGCCCACAAATGCGACGCAATTGAGATCAAAGCATGAGCAGTTCCTATCGGGTCAGCCGATGATCAATGATGAGAACGCAAGAGGACAGACGAACTAAGCATGAAGGCACGTATTTCTCTTTGTCCACGCTGAGCCTAATCCAAACAAGGATGAAACCAGCTGGCAGATATCGGCTACGCTCAATGCCGAGGTCGATTCCTCTGGAGCAACAGGGTGCGCTGCATCTTTTTCCATCTGAAGATTTTCCGGCACGGTTGAGAAAGATGCACCCGCGCTTCTCCCTTCTGTTGAAAGTGACTTACCTACAAGATTCCATGCGACCTCTCTTTTTTTAAGTATCTTCCAAATTTCCAGCTGGACTGCGATTCCCCCTTTGTGTATCTTGGTTAAGATTAACACTGGAGAGACTACTCGCACTAAAGAGAATAGGTTATGCAACGGACAGATGATACAGCGCTCTGTCGTTCTCGAAAATTTGGAGACTATGATGACGTACGAATCTCACTGTTTTCGTCTGCTTTCTTCATACAGCCATTCATCGACGGATGAGGCGTTGTAAGATCATCGACATCATCCACATAAACTCTCGGCGACGGTTTATCTCCGTTCAAGGGGTTGGATAGCGGCATGCCCATAGCATCTTGCTGGATGGCGGATTGAGATGCTGCAGGGCACCTGTGCCCTTCATGCGAAGATCCGCAGTCCCCGAACAGCAAATGCGCAGCGCCCTGCGCCGCCCCGCGAGAGGAAACTCGGGCGGAATGCGAAGCCAGACCGAAAACTGAGGCTGTTATCTGGATGTCGTTGAAACGCAAGGTCAAGAAGGAGTGTGAATTAGGAACCGACCCTATGCTGACGATTTTTTGCTAAGAAATACTTGCAAATTCGACCATATCTCGAACTTTCTCTTCTGCCTGTTCGATTTTGATCTTGATCTGCTGTTTCAGGTCGAGCGCATAGCTTTCTGGATTGCATTCCCCGTCTCCGCTTGGTGAGTTGTCTGCCAATGAATCGCGATAGCTATCGATCAGACTGTGAATATCAACGTCCACTATTAAATTCTTTTCACCAGCAACCAAGACAAGCAGTATACCGAGGAAGATCCGAGAATCAAATTTATCGCTTGTCGCATGTCTGGCGTGAAGCGCTGCGATGAGCAGAGGTATGTAGTGTGGTTGCCCGATCTGGGGCAGAGGCGGCAGGGCAGAGGTCGGCATGACGATACGTTGGTCAAGGGCAAAGCAGACGACACGAAATTGCACCTCGACGACCGTCTCGCTGCTTGGAATCCCAAATCCCCTCAAGGAAGCTGTCAAGCGTTCTTCGTGCTGCCTGCTGCTTATCTAACTAACAAATGACCCCGCGACCCCGATAATCTAAGAACCCACACAACAGAAAACAGAATCGACGCGAATCGACGCAAGACGCAAGAAGCAAGAAAGCAACCCAATTATCCGAATTTTGCCCAAATTCTGCAAAATCGCAAAAGTTAAAATCAAGATTCAGATTTCGTCATGTTTCGTCATGCAAACGACAACGTACGCAAACACGGCGGCCGGGAAGGCAGAAGGCAAACGTTTTACAGTAAACGTTCACATTCACATGGTTCACACACCTACATCCTACATCCTACATCCTACATCCTACATCCCACATCCTACATCCTACATTCTACATTCTACATCCTACATCCTACATGGCCCATGGCCGCTACATTACGCATTATCATTATTATTTATTATTTATTATTCATTATTCATTATTTATTATTTATTACTTATCATCTCGTGCGGGCAAAGCGGGTTTGCCTCAAAATGTCCGCATTCGACGCATTCGGCAAACAGAACTACTGCCTACGGCTGGCGTTTCCATCTAAGTGTCTGGGGTCCTGGTCTCGCATCCCTCATCCGCTAGCTTCCGGGGTTCTCGACGATTCGCTCACTTGGCTGTTCACTTCCCTTTCACCTGTTAAGTAAGAAATCGCTATAGCTGGCGATTTACTCTTGTTGCATCTGTGAAGCAGCCCAAGGTCAGATAACCCACACGTCGTTATGAGTTTCGATGATTTTGCACTGCAACCCAGTGGAACGATTGGCGGTGCCGATGAATCTGCTCAAGTACATATGACTTCTTCATTGGAAAGTGAGTGGTTCCAGTATTTCCTCGCACGCTGTGGAATGGATCACTGATCAGAACGCAATGATCGTAGGCGAAGTTGAATATAACAGACTGAAAGACTCGATCAATATCCAGGTGTTCAAGATCAACAGCAATGTGCAGGGTATTCATCGCCTTGCGGAAAAGATTGGAACATCCCAAGATAAGATGGGGCTTCAGACAAGTTTGTATGTCTGTTCGAGCAAATCGTGCATTCGCTTATTGACTACCTATCCTGTCCAAGGGCAAATCTCACTGAGAGCACTCGTAATATGATAGAAAAGTCCCGCGCGGACATACAGAGTCTAGCTGCGATGAGTTCGAAACAGGAGGATCAGACGGTACGCAGCGGGCTTGATGTACATCTTACACGAGCTATAACACACGAAAACACAGATGCACAAAGCAACAGAGCGAAACATAACGAAGGAGCTTTTTATGGCAATATCTTCGTTTCAAAAGGCGCAGAAGCTATGCGCGGAAAAGCAGAAGCTCAGTATGAAGCATGAGCAAGTCAAATTAAGTGAACTGCTTGGTGAGGCTGGTCCCGCGAAAGCCTCGATGTCGGTTTCGTGAGTGTCTATTTGCTTGGATTGCTCGCTGATGATGATATCCTCAACTTATTCTCAGGCATGCTGGCGGAAATACACGCGATCAAATGCTGGAACAGTCACAAGACGTTGACATGCGGTAGGGTGGCTTCCGTAGGTCACACGGATGTTTCCAGTCGCTTATGCTGGCTCCTTATAGTGTTACATCCGGAGCGATCGCCTTTCAGGAGAGTTTGATTTCGGACCGTGAACAGGACATAAGAGATATAGAAACTGGCATCCAGGAGCTGAACGAGGTTTTCCACGATCTTAACAAGATCATCGGAGAGCAGGGGGAAATGATAGGTAAGCAAACGGGTGGAATAGCAATTACTTGTCGTCTGAGATATAGATCTACTTTACTACAGACAACATTGAGAATAATGTTGTATCTGTTTCCAATGACACCAGAGCCGGAGGAAGAGAGTTGAATACAGCTCACGAGTATCAGCGAAAAGCAGGCAGGAGGATGATATGTCTTCTGTTAATATTGATGCTTGTCGTCACAATAGTTCTGGTAGCAGTAAGTGATTTCTTGAGCAAGCGAAAACACCTTGTTCTAACGCACATTGTGGTTGCTCTGCTAGATTTTGCTGTAGATTGAGTCCTGTACCGCATCAATCTACGCATGTACAAATTTTCACTAGTGGTTCAGATTTGATCGTTGCCAGTTACTGGTCTTGCCATATTCGGCGACTATCCGTATATATGGGAGGAAGTGACAACTGTCGGCTTGCAGTTGTTCCTGCTACATGCTGGAACCAGGGGCGCTGTCAAGTCCATTGGATTCCGCAGGGTACATCCTATCGCCTTAGACTTGATGGCTGGTGAAGGAGCTAACTTCTACAGTGAACCAGCATAAACACCAACCAAACGTGCTATTCAAAGTGAAACCCCGATATATTCCGGCAAAATGAGAATATGCTTGGAAGAAGGACAGATTTGCACTCACCGTCACACTTGTATATAAGATAAAAGCGTTTCGCGCTCGTTTGTTACTGACCACCCTGCGGGTCAACGCGAAGACTCCTCTATCGAGAGGATTCAAGGCATACACGGCTCGTTGAGCCTCCTACGATGATTGCAGATATCTTCAGTCGACCCTCCACTACGATGGCTGCAGAACTTACCCTGCCACGGAAAGCTTCAAAGGGATTCATGCTCTGTTCATATTTGTCCTTGTACTTCCCAATATCTTCTTCTCTGCCACGCGTTCCGAAACTCTGATCGGCGGGCTGGGTGGTTGCCGAAGGAAATAGGTGGCTGTCGTTAGCTCGAGCCAGTTGAGCATGTGGAACACCAGCGGGCGTCTGTGTCCGGTATGACTGCATGTATTTGACTTTCTCATACAGCTTGATATTGTCGATTTGCAGAGTCTTCATCTCTGTGCGGAGATCTGATATGCTTGAAGACTGCTTTCGTAGTTCCTGTACAGGCACATAGTAGAAGTTGTCAACTAGTTGGGTTTCAATGGTAGATATGGTCGCAAAGACGATAGCCACACTTGAGGTCATATGGAAACTGCAGGCATGTACTTACTTCTTCTAGTTCTGCGTTTCTTTGTCGGAAACGATCCCTTTGGCCTGTTACGATAGGTAGGATTGACCTGTCGCTATCGAATGATGCAGCACTGTCGCCTACTGCCGCTTGGGCGGGCCCTTTGCTCAATTGCTGCGTAAACGAAACGGGGCGTGTTGACAGAAGTAAGAGACGGCATTAAGAATCGTTTCGACTGGAACAGTGCTTACTGTGTGGGGCCGTCCTCGAAGACTGAGTAGCATTAGTCCAGCTTTATCCGTGGGACCCTCGACACATTGACCGTGTTGGGAATCCGCAGTAGCGGACCACTCTCGGTCAAGCTTTGTGTTTTCGCCTCCAGCAGCAGCAAATGGCATGCCGTTCGTCTGAATTTGTCCCACGTCGTTCTCGAGCTTTTGTATCAGAGTTGCCTGGCGGGCATTCTCCGTATGAGAGCTCGCAAGAGCCAGACCTAAGACTTGATTCCGTGTTTGGCATTCTTCATTCGCAACCTGAGACGCAAGGAAGGTCGTATCGGTCACCCACGGTCGTAGAGGCAGCCATCGCGCAGTGTACCTACCCTCAATTTCGCATTCTCCTCTTGAAGTCTCTTGTTAGACTGCGACAGCAGACTTTCCAAAGAATCGCCAAACTGCGAGTTGGATTTGCTGGAATTGGGGTTTGGCAAATGCACGTGGTGCGAGCCATCCATATCTGCATCCATGTTCCCGAATTCTACGTACTGGTACGGCAGCACGAGAGACTTAACATAACGGTAGCAGAGGGTGCGAACTAACTTACTTTCAAGATCTCCAATTCCCTTTTCACTTCATCATAGTCATCGTATCGCCCAATGTTGTTTCGAAGGCGAGAGATCTCTTCCTCCGCCACCGTCAGGTCTCGTGCAAGACCTTCACCCTGTTGGCGGTACTTCTCTTCTCCACTTAACTTTTCCCTTTTCAAACCTTCATTGATCGCGATTACGCGGCCAACCTCGGTTTCCAGATCTTCTATCTGCTTGTGGAGTCGGTTGACGCTACAGACACATACACACAAGTATATTAGGTCAAACTAATAGAAAGGAAGTCCGTATACGTACAGTTCTGTTTCACCAGAATCGTTTTTGGCCTTTTCGACTTCGCTACGCAACGATTCGTTTCTGCGTTCGACAGTAGCTACACGCTCGTTTGCCCTTTGCAGTTCAGCTACGACGAAATCTAGCTCGAGCAACTTCGCAACTGTGTCTTGATCTAGAAGTGCGAGGTTTACGTCTCTTTGTCGTTTGAATATAAAGGGTCAAATTTCACGTACCTAGACGGTGGCTCGCGTCGGCGAGACGAGCTTCAGTGTTCTCGTTCGACGAATGCAGATCTGTCAGCTGCGCCCGTAAGTTTATCATCTGTTTCTGCAGATCCGCTTCACTACAGATGCGGACATGGTGCAGTCAGCCGGCTGGAAAAATTGATGCTTTGGGTTATTATGCCGAATGCAATGTTGCACGTACCGCTCTCGATAATTCCGCAGACGTTCATCGTATCTGGCAATCAGCTCATTCTCCTTTTGTTGTAACCGCTCCGTCAAAACAGTCTCCATCTAATACCAGCCATTTCGGACCAAATCCATCAGAAACTTGAGCATGAAAAAGTTACTAGTTACGGACCTTTTCCTCTAGCGAGAGTACTTTTGCTTCTGCTTTCTTGGTCCTTTCCTCAGCCTTTCTTAGCAAGGCGACATCCGAACGAAGAATGGCATTCTCCTGTCGCAGTTTGTCGCGCTGGTCTCTTATGGACACGACCTCTCCTGCCTGCATCGCTTGATGTATTGCTACTTCCAGCAGCGGATACGGATCAGGTACCTCCGCCAGCAGCTTGTATATGTTGAGAAATACGCTTTCCGACCGCTGACTTCGCCTTGTAAGAGAGTCGATTTCCTGCTGATATGACTTTAGCAATCCCTTGATGGAATTGAGTTTGACAATGTCATCTGGCAGCCGTTTGAATTCTCTGGTCTGCTCTGCTAGCTTTTTCCGTCCGATCATGTTTTCTTTCTGGGTTTCAACAATCTCGAGCGCGGTCGTGTCCATGGTCTTCTGTAGTGTTGTCAAAGATACATCCTTCCACACTTTGATAGCAACGTCAAAGTTGGCGGATGCCAAGCCAACAGGGGCTAAGGTCGACAGTGTGTCGTCATTTGACATGCTGGTCAAATCGGATTTTTTGGTGAATATGCGCTATTGAGGAGGCGACACCCGAACCAGCAATCTCTGTGATCTGAATGTTGTATGAGCTTGTGATGACGATGGATCAGCAAATGTGCTGTGTCGTTATCGATCGGTTCCCGTTGAACTGCTGTAGTCAATTTCGGAACGCAGCTATTGCAGCACAAAGCGGCAGTCGTGTGAAGCTCCGTAGATGAACAAGCAGCAGGGGCAACTCCGGTTCTCGCTGTCATATACAGTAATCGCTATGAAATGACCTATATTAATTGCAACTTGGCAACCTACCAAGCTTATAAGCAGTTTGTATGCTACTAGCTACTGGTTATCGCACTAGTGGTTCGAGGATGGGTGGAGGCAGGCCCCCGGGCACTTCATACTGAGGACGCACCCAACTTTGGTGAAAATCTGCCTGAGAGAAGAAACAAAAAAAGGAACAAAAAGGGTGCATCCTTCGGCGGCCGGCGGTATTTCCCGGCCGCCGGGGCACTTCTTGGTTCTTAGAATGTTAGGACCAAAGGGGGGTGGGTCCTTCGGCGGCCGGGCACAAGCTGATGGACTACTGTATGAATATGCGACTTTACAGACATCTTAGAAACATGAAAACGCGTCCCCACATCCTGTGAGTGAACACATCGGTGTAGGGGAAGACTGCTGCAGAAGCCCCAGCCGCCAATCTCGAGTGCACCCCACCGCCCGAGAAAAGTAACAAAAAGGGGTGCATCATAACGGCCGTCAGGCGGCAGGCCTGAGCATGGCCCGGCGCCCGCAAAAAAGGAACAAAGGGCTGAAAGGGAAGTGCATCATGCGTCATCATGTGGTGCTTCCGGGCTAAAATAGTGACAAAAGAGGGTGCAACATACCTCGTTTCAAGGGGTAAAAATGTAACAAAAGGGGGTGCGTTGTCAGTTTGAAGTGCCCGGGGGCCTGTGGAGGCTGCGGAGGACGGAGGAAGGAGGAAAAGAGCTAGGAAAAGGA
Source organism: Naganishia onofrii (assembly GCA_030039215.1). Taxonomy (NCBI): domain Eukaryota; kingdom Fungi; phylum Basidiomycota; class Tremellomycetes; order Filobasidiales; family Filobasidiaceae; genus Naganishia; species Naganishia onofrii. Next base: position 13,253 of record JASBWV010000022.1, on the reverse strand, counting down.
GGAAGCTGGTATTGCAGACAGTCAGCCCGTATATACACGCCAATATAGGTTTCTTTTATAGCGCTTTCTTTTCCTTCTTCTCTATACTCGGAGGAGGTCTCCGCAGCTGCCGAGCGTTATCAAGTCCGTTACTGGCCGAACTTCTTTCGTCTCGATTTATACACCTGTCAATGCCACTACCACTTCACACACCGACATGCCGCCCAAACCCGTTCCAATCTTCTCGCAACCAGTAACTGTCGTACCAAGTCGACCCAACGATCAACATGATATAGCCACGACACTTGCGCTTGTGGATACACTCGATACGTTACCTGGAGAGTTGACTAAAACATTTGGCGATCTACGTGAATTGGATGCGGTACTGAACTCCACCACTACCAATATCACGCTCAAACTTAGAGCATTGACCGAAACCTTACAAGATATCAATCGAAATATGACGGGAGCTACGACGCACCGGTTGACCGAAAATTGCAGCGGGAATGACATGAAGGACACCTTTCAGCAGGTAGATGTAACGCGATCAGACTCCACTCTTCATCATGTAGATCAGCAACTTCAACGACAATCCTCCCACGCCAGACCACTCGACCGTTTCCAGCTTCTACTCGAAGTTGCCGAGGAATTGACCCGATACAAGATTGGCGTAGAAGACAAGGTCAGAGTCTCCGGACAGGCCTGCGATACAGTAGGTTCCGAGTGACGTGTTCAAAGTATTTGCCTTTTCATAGTGCTGATCTTGCTGTCTGTAGATGGTCGCCCATCAGGCTCACTTGCAAGCTCTCCTTGTGAACTCTAGTGTCCTCCTCGCTTCTCCGTTGACAACGCCCGTCGATCACCCAAAACTGCAGGGAGCCCTGATCCAAGGCCGTCGACAGCGTGTTTCCCCTTTCCACGCGGCTGTTGCGAATAGCTATATCTCCGTACTCGGAGGCGCAGATCAAGAAACATCATTTCAAGTCACTCGCGAGCGGGACTTGGGATATGATGCAGAAGACGTGACGCCGAGCAAAAGGCGAAAACCTGGAAAGGAGAAGAACGTGACCGACATGGATGCATGGTATTCGCAAGAACCCTCCGTGGGTTTGGAAAGTATCGGATTGGCTAAGAAGTCTGCGGGTGGCGGCTCTGCCTCACTGTCCTCCAGAGAAAAGAAAAACGCACCGAAAAGGAGAAGGTATGTTCAAGAATCAGATTTTCGCAGACCCTGACGCTCATCAATCCACGGAATCGCAATGGCAAATAGCCGAAACTCTCCTGCTGTCTCCATACGAGACGCTTCGATCCATTTCCGAAATGCAAAGCATGATGCGCTACAAGTCGTACTGGATTCGGGCGATCGCCTGCCCACCAATGAAGATCGACGTCCAGCGGACAGTCCAGGTCCGTCCATCAGTCTCAACTCTGGCGATGCTCCCGATGCCAAGTACTCTCAAGGTGTCTACCCGTCTATCAATATGAGCGGCCACGTTAGCGCAAAGGGTGCTGGTGGTAAGTCGCCAATCGTAGCCCCCTTTCCAACCTTATAGTTCATTGTTGCAAACTTTGTAGCAGATGGTGCACACGGCAAGTCACAGCTCTCTGACCGTAGTAGCGCTCGAACCAACAGCCGCCGCGATAGTTCGGATCATTTGGATACGCAGCACGTTGCGCCTTTTCATGACTCGACCGAGATGGATCATGACCCTACACCTTACTGTTACTGCCAGAAGCAGAGCTATGGTGAGATGATTGGCTGTGATTCGGACGACTGTCGGTATGAATGGGTAAGGGGGCTATGATTCTTCCTTCTCTAGATAACGGGGAGCTGATTGTCTTTACACAGTTCCATCTATCTTGTCTAAATCTCTCGCAGCCGCCAGATGGTACCTGGCTTTGTCCAGAATGTGAAGTTCGGGAGCAGAAAGAAAAGAGGTCGAAACCCAGAAAGACTGGGACAACAGCGAAGATCGCGAAAAAGAGAGTCTAATGGCAGATCACGGTCTTGTACGCTCTCACAAACCCCATAATCTGCTATATAATCAATCAATGATTGAGCGCATAAGGGAGAAGAGAAGGTCTTTACTACCTACGCAAAACATATATTAGCTCGAAACTGAGAGCAACCGTACAAATTTAGCCATTAGCAGCTGAATCTGAAATCTGAAAAAACAGACTGCATTATATATATATGAAAGTGGAATCACTCATCCCGGATCCCAGACGATATTTCTTCGCGGCTCCGTTCTTGCAATGATGAACAACATGAACACAGGTCAATTCAGATAAACTCAGCGCTATCACAATGGGAAAGCTGAAAGGGCTTGTGTGCCGCCATCCTGACGTCGTGAAAAAATCCTTGTCATGATGGTGCTCTGGCGACCCATTTGTGATTTTAGTGAAGTCGTGAAGCTTGCCTGGTATGGTATATGTTAAGAACCGTTGTCCGTCTTGGACTTGGTACTTTGTCAGGCGGGAACGTCGGTACTATCCATACGGCTATGGATTAGATAACAACAATAGTGGCTTGGAGAAGGCCAATGTACAACGATGTGATGATGCTCCATCACCAATTCTCTATATACCCCAAACGCGCCTTCTCCATTTGATTTATATTCCACGATACTATCGTCGCGGTAGCATAATACTTTTGACTAAACCCACCGGAGATCTAGCTCTGTAGTTATAAGATATATCATATTTATATATCATACTATCTATATACTTACTATGCAAGTCAGAGATTAATGGCTTATTCTCTGACTTCATAGGTGGCATTCTATTGTGATGTGGTCGATGAACCTTATGAGCTGTCTCGAACCACCTACAAACTGAAAAGTTGAAGCGCACTATAGCGTGCGCTTCTTTCCTTTTCTAAGTTCCTCTTCGCTCAATGTGCGTACTCCCTCCTATATACCTGCGACTAACTTCGTACTCGCTCAAACGTATCTAGTTGTCATGAACGACAGGACCAAGTACTCGACCATTGACTGCAGCAAGACCTTCAGCCGACTCTGGCTTTCCATGATACAGAGGAGCGCCAAGACGTGTTCCTGTGTGCTGTCGGTGTATGGCAGCGTACCACACATCACCGCTCATCACCACACAACACCACACAACACCACACACCACCCTACGCCATGGCAACAGCACTGCAGAACATTATGCAGTTGCCACACTGCACAGTGGGGTGTCAGCCCAGCGGGGTGTCGGCCCAGCGGGGTGTCGCCACAGCCTCCACATTCGCCACTGTTTCGCCACCGATTTGCCACTGTATTCTCCCTAGGGCCCTTGGAAGCTCTAGGGCTGCCTAGTAGCTCGGATAACTATATAAGGAGAGCATTCTGACTCCCTTTTGCCACTCAGTTGTAATTGTCTTTGCTCCTTAGCGCAAGATCATATGTCAAGACTTCTATTACCTAATAAGTAATACAAAGTCACGTGGTTCGATCCCACATTCGTCATAGTTCTTAGCCTTGCCCTGTCCTGAGGCTGGTGTCTGCCATCAAGCCCTTGCCCATCCCTGACATTAGTACTCTTACACCCACAGACGCTAATGTGAATTGTGTAGCCCAATGGTCAGCGACCCCCACTGGACTCACCTCTTCGGAAAAGAATGCCTCCCACCAACCGGGGTTCAAGTCTGTCTGGATTCTGGAAACCTTTGTTGCTGTTTTCATCTCCCCCAGCCTGTCTTGTGCACCCTTCTAGGTTTTTTGGCCTCTCATGGCGCCCAAGCCGCTTGACAAACAGGCTGAACACATCAGGGATGGTCGAACATCAAAGCCGCGTCTTGATCTGCCCTAATGCATGTGCCTGAAACCGCGTCTGTATCTGCTTCGAGTCAAAGTCAATCACTGATGCTCTAGCGAAAACACCTTCCACCCTCTGCACCTACAGCGCGGCTCAGGAAGCTGACTGGTGAGAGCTGTACTGAACCAAATGGTGTGTTCTTTAGCACGACAGCCGCATCAATCTCGGTCCCAACGGCCCCATCGTTTACCGTCCTTCCACTTCCACCGTCAAGTTCGAGTGTGTTGACCTTCACGATGTCGGCTTGATGATGGATTCCGACTCCGATACTACCGAATCTGCCGTCAGTACCACCACATCCGTAACTGAAAGTGAAGATGACGTCGAGTATGTCGAGCCTGAGGACATCGTCCGACACTACTGGATCCGAGGCGATATCAAGTACACGTTCGTACCCTATTTCAAACATCGCTTATGCTATTCGTATACTCATACTTAGGACTATTACAGTTGACGAGATACGCCTAAATTTATCCCGACATAAACGTTCCAATGTGAAGTCAACGTTACCCAGTATTGCACCAAATGACAGTCCTCCAACAACCGGGCGCTACACCTGCTTCAGCTCCGGTCAACAACAGTCCCAACGTGCCCTTATCCAGCAGAGCGAATTCGCTGATGCCGACATATCCTTCAGCTTCTTTGGGACAGGCTATTTGGAACGACTTAGGGAACACTGTTCCCCCTACAGCTGACCTCCCGCTTCAACCTTCTCGTGCGGCCGAAGCCGATAGCGACCAACGACCTCCGACACTACCTCTCGACAGCGCCGTCGCTCAAAATAGAAAGGCAGCCTCACCACGTGCTTTGGAACTGGCGCGTAGAAGGCTCGAGACAGTGGAAAAGGAGGAGGAGAGGGAAAGAAGAAGTCTCCAGGGACGCTTGGGAATGGATGCCGGTGTTGGTGTAGAGTGCTATGCCTTCTTTCTAAGCCGCACTAATATGACTTGTAAATATTTGTATACTGTAAAGAGCCTACGTAGCGTTGTAATAAGATAGTATAAAATATGTTATTATACTAACTATAAAACAGTACAAGGTCTGAAGTGGGATCAGTCAGAAAGGATTATGCTTCACGATTATCGATGTCTAATAAGGTAAACGGCTAACTTACTAGATAATATATAGAAAGCTGATATGAGCCAATCTAAAGATATTATCTGAAGTTGTAGTTAGTACAATCAAGAAGGCGCTTCTTGGAGAGTTAGGGAGGAAAAGCGTGTTTTCATAAATCATAGTGGCGAAACTTACTACAACTTGGACTGTCTTATATAGACGTCGGAAATGGGTGGCGAGGCCAACCCCGCGCAAGGGCTCCTAAGGAGACCTTGGCGTACAACCTAATCTTTGTCACTTTGTTCCCGAAATGGCACAAAGTGACAAAGTGACAAAAGGACAAAGTGACATAGAAAACTATGTCACTTTGCTATTTTCAGCAAAAACTGACATAGTGACAAAAAGACTAACCATTCACGAGACTCGAACTAATAACCCATAACCAAATGTCAATCCTTTATCTACTACTACAAGTGATGGCAAACTATATAATTACTGAACAAGGTCGAATAAGCCAAAAGGACAAACAAGGGTAAATTGTGAGATACTTACAATACCCGCCGCCGCAATTAAGCGGAGTCCTCTCGCGCTTTCCATTGGGCGTAAGTCATGCCCGACTTCCACTCGTGCAACTTCTGCTTGTGGTGAAGGTAGTGGAGCAGAAGTGATTCATCCCAGGGCAATTTGTTCCATAGGGCGGAGTTGACAAAGGGTGTCAACCTTGTTAACGCAGATCGAATAAAAGGCGTGTTAACGTGGTGAGGCTTCGCGCCATACCAGTAGTCGTTGATTGCGGGCAACGCATTGTAATACGCTCGAAGTCGAACTTCCGACAATCGGGTAGGAGGGGAAACTGGGGGAGAGTTGCCAATTGAGTATATAATAGTATATGTCATTCGAGGCTTTCGTGTAGCGAATCCAGCACGGGCTTCGTGGCCGAGGACGGAGACAACGCTCCGGGCTTCGCGGATCGCTGGCGGATGCAAGTCGTCAAACATAGGATGTCTACAGGAGTTAACCGAAGCGGTGAACTTTGAAAAGCCGCTAATGGCACCGGCAATCGGAGACTTAGCGGTGCGTTCGGCCGAAGCTCGGTTGAGCTTAAGAACATCCCAGCACGTAATAGCGTGGTTGTAACACTCTCGACAGAGTGAAATAGGGTCAAGTATTTTACTGAAGTGTACGAACGGAATCAATTGCATCGGATAAGCTGGATCGAATTGATAACCGATTGGTAACATGGGAAGTGGAGACGGGAAGCAAGAGTGCAAGACCACTTCGGCGTTGTCGGACATAATGATGAATGATAGGTTTGGGTTGCGGATGGTAAAGTTATTTGTGGGGCAAATGAAAAGGGAAATGGAATGGGATTCGTCGGGGTCTGGACGTGGATTTTATAGACATTTGCCACCCCCTTTCTGATAGTGTTTAGTGAGCAATCTGCTGCGAACTGTGCTCTACTATCAGGAGAGGAGACGACTTTTGTCAGCTTTAACTGCACTATCTCTATCTGTAATAGCATAGTGACAAAGTGACAGAGTGACATAGAATTCCTTGTCTCTTTCGTTGTTCCTTCGGTTTGTCAACTTCGGATGCGTTTATTTTCGTTGTGCGGCTATCGTGCCTTTTCGTTTTTTTCCGTGGTTTGAGGTACATACATATACATTCACTCCGTGAGAACTGAGAACTCTACTGGAGCCCTGCTCGCTGCTTGTATGCGTCCAGCATCTCTTGGGAGTTTTCTAAATTTTCTTCCGGCTCATATGTATCGTCAAAGCCTTCGTATCCGCGCCAGTGACAAAGCAAACGTAATTTCCCGTTCCTGTCAATCTTATGTCCACGGATTTCTTCTAGCTCGTACTCAGGCTCAAGATCCGCGTTGAGTACAGATTCGGGCCTCGGCTCCGTTCTTCCCGCAAATTCTGGGGGACTAACGTGGTAAGGCTTCAGGTATTGGACATTGATTATCGGATGTATCTTTATGTGCGCGGGAAGGTCTAGCTCATAAGCTGTAGGGCTTATCTTACGCATAATACGGAAGGGACCTATGTACTTGGAGCGAAGTTTCTTGCTCCCTTGCGTACGCAAAAATGGAGGGTTCGTGTATTGGGTCGATAATAGGACAAGATCTTCTTCTTTGAATTCTTTTGAATTTCGTGTTTTATTATATTGTTCAGCCTGGCTAGTTTGGGCGCTTTGTATGCGCTCATAAGCTTGATTCATCAGAGCCTGTTTACGCTCAACAAAGCTTTCCACAGCGGCTACCTCTAAGTAGTGCTCGGCACGACTATTCAATCATGACTTTTTATAATCACTTTTTTTGCAACCAGTCAAAATCAGTAATCAATCATTAATCACAGATGAATATGACTGATTAGTCGCTAATCAATCATGGGTATGACTATTCACTCTGTAAGGTGATTAGTCGTGATTAGTGTAATCAATCACCAGTATGAATAGTCATTAGGGCCCTTGACTAATCTCTCCAAAAGTGATTAGTCGGCCATGACTAATCACCCCAAAATGATTAGTCATGGCAATTTCTGTTTGATATATGCCCTCTATGTTTTGTTATACATCTTCTACCAATTTATCACGCATGTGTCCGTATATACTTATAATACAACTTTTTGCAGACTTATTCATCGACCTCACCCTCTTCTTCCACAAGGTCCCTCTCGGCAGATGCTAGCTCATCCCCTGTAAGAAGTCCCTGCAAATTCCACATCCTTAACATGACTTGTTTCGCCAACAATCTGGCAGATAGCGATCCCCGTTTCTTCCCAAGCACATGACCGGCATGCGAGAACAGTCTTTCGACGCTTGCTGTCGACGACGCCATGCCCAAAAGGTCTTTAGCCACGTCCGCGAGTGGTTTCATTTCCTTGTATTCGGCCATCCTCTTCCAATAAGCCAGCGGAGATTCCCCGTCAAACGTTGCGTACCGCGGCACTTCGGAGTTATAACAAGCCCAGGCGTCGGTCGTGTCGTGCGTCACTTCCGCTTGATTTCCTACTTGGAAGCGTGTTGAAGCAAATCTGTTGACTCTTTTAGGCTTGTTGACGACCTCTACTTCATCTGGTACCCGACGCGAACCATTATCGTATAGTTCACGATATCGTTCCACTCTCTTCTTGATCCATCGCACGGTCTTCTCGTAGTATTGTTGACCTTGATACACCTTGGTCAGAAGTGTCTCAAGTCCTTCCTCTCGCACAGTGGGGTCCAGCGCAAAGGCTGCGCATACCCATCTGTTTATAAGGAAGTGGTTCATATACTTTCTCAACTTGTCGCGGGCGGCGTCGCTCGATGCTCTTCGACTGGCCGAGACGGAAGGATGTAGATGGATTTCCTTGAGTTCGTCCAAGGCGTTCTGCAGGTCGGGGATGATGCGATGTACGTTGCAGCCTACTTCCGAATGTGTAAGAGTCAATTGCAAAAATACTTTGAGGGTGGGTTGTATAACTTGGAGGGCATCGAAGACGCCTTTGGTAAATCTTGGGCATTTGGTGTCGTTCATGTATTCTTGTGCCGTGTAGGTCTCCACCGTTTGACGTAGACGGAGGGCACGAGCAATCGCGGCTTCTTTCGAGTTCCACCGAGTGACGATGTCCTTCAAGGGCAACAGTCCTTGCGGTGTGTCTGGGTCTCGTTTGGCCCGGACTTTCTCGAACGCTTCTTTCCGCTTGGGCGATGAATGCACGTATACGCCTAGGCGGTGGACAAGGTCTACCGGAGACATCTGCGTCGAGTCGTCATCGTCCTATTACGTCCAAGAACGGATCAGTATAACCGCGCAACTTCGATGGCAACATGAACATACCTCGCCGTCGCCCAGCGCTTCTTCTTCTTCATCGTCCTCATCAGCGTCTGCACTTCCGCCTGGCCTTGGGGCATAATTCTCTTCCCCTTGTCGATCATCTTCCACATCTGGTTGTTCACACAATGCCACGTCCTCCTCGTTCGGTTGTCCCTCCAATTCGGCGCTCCAGAAGGCGTTCTGCCCGATTATGCGGACCATTGGTACATTTTCTTCGTTGTACGCGTAATCGTCGAGTGATAGCGAGGCTAGAGGTGAAGGATCAGAGGATTAGATGAGACAGACATCGACATGCTTCGTAGGTCAGGACCTACCTTCGTTTTCAAGGTACTTCAGGGCGGCGAGGTTGGCGATATGACAAACACAACCCAAGATTTCGTACCCTGCAGCACCGGGGCTCCCCTCGAGCTTCATAAGTTCCGCCAGGCGCAAGGCTGCCCGCTTGTTGTTCGATGCGTTATCCGCAGTTCCAGGACCGATTCGACCAATGCGGCCAATGGTGTCAAACAAGCCATACAGGCCATCTCCCACGCGCTCACCCGAATGCACCCCTTTCATGTGTATGAGACGGAGTAGCATCTCTTCGTACTTCCAATCGTCGTTGATGAAGGTAACATAGACACCGAAGTAGGAGTTTTTGCGCCCACTATCGGTCCAAGAATCGTGACTGAAGTGGACCAGAGAACGAATTTTGCGGACCTTCGCGATTACCTTGTTGTTCAAGACGTCCCATGTGTCCTCAAGCTTACGCGCAAGACTTCGAGCGGACTGGAGTGTGGCATATTGGTTTGCAGCCTGAAAGGCCGCCTGGAGATGAACGTTTTCGATGGTTGTAAAGGGAAGGCCGGAAACGATAATCCACAGCATGACCTTGTCCAAGAACGTTCGGTGGTGGAACGGTTGCACTAGGCCGCCAGTGCGCTGGTTGATGGTACTTTGGGATCCTGCGGTAGGCACATCGCACATGATACCTGGAATGCCTTGTGTTGCGGCTTCGGCGAGCTTGGGACATTTGTACCTTTGGTGGATATGGAAGTTCGAGGTGCTCTGGCCTTTGACAGACTTTCCACATGCTCGGCAATCCATGACTTTGTTCTTGGAGTCCGTCGCCGTGGTACGGTCAATGTAGAAATCCCAGATGCTTTCGCCGTTTCTTGGAGTAGGTGTGTCCGGCTCGAAGTCGGTACCTCCTTGAGATGCTTGAATGGTGGCGGTGGTAGGTGTTCGGCGGCCGCTGGCGGAAAATTCTGGCGTATGGGGAAGTGCACCGGCCAGCTGATCTACCCTACGTCGTTTAGCAGCAGAAGAGTGTTGTTTCGACGTGCCGGCTTTGCGTTTGGTTTGGTTCGTGCGAGTGTGATTTCGGGAAGCGATATCTTTGGCCTGCGCCTCCTTGAGTTTAGCGGCTTTCTGGCTTCGAGCAGGCCCCTGCTGGACTTCGACAAAGATAGGTTGTTGGTCAGATCCAGGGTCATCGTCATCGGAGATATTGAATATATCGGTAGATTGCTTCTTTTTGGTTTGCTTCTTTGTGGGTTGCTTCTTTGTGGGTTGCTTCTTTGTGGGTTGCTTCTTTGTGGGTTGCTTCTTGTTGGGTTGCTTCTTTGACCCTTTGTTGTTTGACTGTGAAGACGGAAAAGAATCAGTAACGGGTGACATTCGATATGCGGTGCGCGCCTACCTTGCTGGTAGATCCTGGAGATGGCTCATCAAGGTCTATGACACTTTCTGATTCCGAGCGATCTTCTTCGTGAGCAGACGGGTCAAACTGATCTTCCTCATCATCGTCATCATCGTCGTCGTTGACATTTTGCTCTTCCGGGTGATCACTATCTTGTGGCTCACCCTCGACATCGACTCCCGACTGGTTTTCTTCGTCGGTGGGAAGATCATCCAACTCCGGGACAACCGTCTCCATGCGGCGGGTTATAGTTCCAGGCTTTAGGAAGCTGCTGGGGCCATCGGCGGAACTTTCTGCAAGATCGGAGTCCGGCGCAAGATGGTCAATAGAGGTGCTCGATTCAGTCGCCCTTTTGCGAGGCACAGGACGAGTTGCCGGAGGTCGAGGGTTGTTTGTCGAGGGAGCAAGTGGTACCGCTGGTGAGATGTTAGGACTCATGGATGGCGGACGAGGAGAGTTCGCTCTTCTCTTTGTCGCAACGGTGGATGTCGATGAACTGGTTTTCGTAGTCTTCGTACCGGGAGGCCGGCCGACAACTGATGTTTGTAAAGTGCGAGGGATCGGTGCATCGTTTAGGCCAGGTGCTTGAGACGGAGATCGTGACGAGCGGCGTCGTTGAGTTTCGGTATCTTCAACTGGAAGATGGTTAGAGACCGCTGGCAGGGAAGTCATCGATGCAGGAAGTGAATGACTGAAGGTGGCATTACCGGTCAGCGCCTGCGAGCTTTGGTGGAACAGAAACAGAGAGGCACTTACATCCGTTTGAACTCAGTCACCAAGTCGTCGACCCAGATATCGAGAAGGGCGGCTTGGGGATCCCGCAAACCCTTCAACCTGAGAAACTCTTTTCGAAAGTCTCCCACCAGAATGTTCAGCTGGTCACCTCGAATCCACACCTCCCACCCGCTCGCCCCTCTAGTTCCGAAACATCTTTCCATCGCCTGATTTACCACTTCCACCGGTCCAACATCATCTTTCACGGCGTTCCAGTCAAACCTGAGGTGGTAGCTTGGACAGGGTCCGATGTAGCTTCCGGTAGACTTGCCGGCGCGAATCCATTCGTCGTACGGTTGAAGACGATCTGTCGGTATGCTGGAGGCCCAAGTGATAAGGAGGTCGTGGCTGGGCGCAGTGTCCTCGTCGATGTTCGCCGAGAGAACCTTCTTGGGTGCAGGAATTGCAGACATCAAGGAGGAGAGTGGTGAAGGAAGAGGCGGAAGAAGCGATAGTCGTAAACAGATGGTGGAGAAGAGGAGAGTGGAGTCGTGAGAATTCGAAGAAAATGCGAGTCGATATGCAACCTGTCAACGATGTTTCGATGAATTAGCATGTAAGTCGTAGCCCCATGACGAAATGACCAGCCAGAGGGAGCGGACAAGAGCCAGTGGAGGATACACAGTGGAGACGAGAAGAAACGAGGCGTGGAATAGAAAGGGGTGTATGTGGAACGTACGACGGTCGAGATACCACGAGACGTTCTGACGTGGTGGATGGCGACGACGTCCCAGCTGCTATTTTTCGGATAACGAGTTGATGATACGTTGTAGTCGTGTTCGGCTATCCGGTGGAGTCGATGGGAAAGATAGAAGAGAATGTATGCGAAGATGAGGATGTAGAAAGGAGAGCTATGCGAAGAAAACGATTCGAGGTCTTTTGTTGATCAAGTACGGGTTCTCAGCGCGCTTAGCACGCGCTTTTTTCGGCCCCTGACTCGCGTGACTCGGTAGCCTGATGTGCTGGGCATCTCATCATTGCATCAAGTACATTGCATCAAACGTCAATCATTTTCCCTCCACAAAATCACTGCTTTCTCCACTTCTGGATCTCTCTTCGGCCTCGTCGCCTGCCTCGACGCCTGCCACCACAACCTCTGCCACCACCACCTCTGCCACCGCCGCCGCCATCAAGGTGAGTAAGGAGTTATATCTCTGCTTCCAAACGTTACTAATACTGTCTGCCTTTACTTTCAGCCACCACCTCCGCCTCTGCCACCACCACCGCTGCCTCTGCCACCGCCCCTGCCAACCGCCTCTGCCTCTGCCACCACCACCTCTGCCTCTGCCACCACCTCTGCCACCTCTGCCATCACCTCTGCCACCACCTCTACCTCTGCCGCTGCCATCAAGGTGAGTAAGGAGTTACAACTCTGCTGCTGTCGACCGATACTAATTCATTGTGCCTTTGCTGTCAGCCACCACCTCTGCCAACCGCCTCTGCCTCTGCCACCACCTCTGCCACCTCTGCCACCTTTGCCAACTGCCTCTGCCGCTCGATCTACCCCGAGTAAGTCACTTATGATCAGCCTCTTCGTTCGTTCGCTTTCTCACATCGGACATTTGATTTGATAGAATCAAAGCGATCTCTCTTCTGCCTCGTCGCCTGCATCACCTTCACGCCATGTCGGAGACCATCAATGCTCCCCAGCCCGACCTGCCGAACATTGCGATCATCGCCCCTCCTTTGCAAGAACCAGACCTAGGACCTTTGCCTGCAGCCACACGTCCTCTCAGTGCACAGATAAGGGCAGGCAAACTAACCGCCAAGAAGGCACTCCGGATCATCAGGAGGAACTTGTTGAAGATGGGGGTTGGCATCTTGATGACCTTTTCGTTGCGTAAGTGATGTCTGTTCTCCTTTACTCCATGACGTGTGTACTAACTTGTGCACACCAAGTTAGAACGAGATCGGAGGGGAAACTTCGTCGCAGGCCACACCGCTCCCAACATGAGTAAGCCTATACGCCGCAGTCTCCTTCCAGGTTATGCAAACGCTCATGGTCTTCACTCTACAGGCATTTCGAACGAGATGGTATTGGCGAGGCGGGAACAGGCACAACCCCCTGACCCAGAAACTATGTGGTTTGACGATATCGTTGACCAGATCACACACCTTGTGGAAGGA